>CANTUQ010000013.1:17100000-17648442 GCA_947683425.1 Excoecaria cochinchinensis
CATGTTGATGATATGAATGTAATACTAAGTGGTTATGCCTTCAGTCTCCGCTATCAGAGTGTTTTTGCATGATGCTTAATATTTTAGAGTTGCGCAGCGGCATTGTGATACTCTAAATGTTATCCTTTGGATATTTGACTAGTGTGTGTGTTTAGTATGTCAAAGTACGTTGTTTAGCTAGCATTCTCAACATGATGATTGGGTTGTCAGTTCAGGCATGGGTACTTAGTTATGTCAATTGCATGTGTACAGCTTATGTGACTCTGCACGGTAAGATGCTGATAATTGCTACCCTTGTAGGTTTATGAATGTATTATAGTATGTAGTTCTGCATGATGATCCTTGTATCGTGTATTGTATTATGTCTGTTTTGACCTATTCTTGTTATCCGCATTTGCCATTTGAATGTGTTTTGCCTTGGCGACCATTGTGAATGGCCGTCCATACTCTTGTGTGTTCTCCTCACTAAGCGTTTATCGCTTAGCACGGATTTCCTTTCCGTGCAGGTGGCAGGTTTGGTTCTGTTCGAGTCGCGCTTCTGCAAGGTCGGCCATGTAGGAATTAGAAGTTCTGTATTTTGTTCAGCTTCTGTATTTCAGCTTTTGTAATTCTGTAGTATTTTATATGTAATTAATTATGTTTTGATCTTGAGTTTTCTTTTGGGAATGTAATAGTTAGTATGTTTTTATGTTTAGCTATTCCTTTGTTTTATTATTCCGATTATGCTTCCGTTGAATGGTTATATGTATGTTTTTGTGTATGCTTTTGTTTAGTGCCTGCATGTGCGTGAGTTATTGTATGTTCAGTCTGTGCCTCAGGTAAGGTAAGTTTTTAATTAACCCGTATTTCAGTATGTATGTTATGTATGAATGTATGCTTCCGCATTGTGCATGTGTATATCTGTATGTGTGAGCGTCGGGTAGTACGCCCGTCGGCTTCCTTCCAACGGGGACGGCGATGGGGGTGTTACACCTAAGGTCCCCAAGATTAAGCTTCCTACAAATAGAATAAGGCATCAGATTTATGCTGGCACCCAAATCACATAAAGCATTACCATGAAAATCTTCACCAATAGCACAGGGTAAAGTAAAGCTACCTGGATCTTCCAATTTCTCAGGGATCTTGTTCATAATTATAGCACTGCAATTTTCTGTAAGCTATACAGTTCCATGCCCTTCTAATTTCTTTTTATTAGAACATAATTCTTTCATAAATTTAGCATAGTTAGGCATATGAGCTAAAGCTTCAGCAAATGGTAAATTAATGTACAGTTTCTTAAACATCTCTAGAAACCTAGCCTTTTGCTCATTTTTCTTTTCCTGTTTAGCCACTGCAGGAAATGGTAGTCTATTTATATCAAGATCTTCTACCCTCGGATTCACTAAACTTTTACCCTTATCACTTTTAGGAGCATTTTCATTAACTTCTACCCTAGAGTTAGAGTTACTTACCGTTCGTGTCGGCTCCTCTTTTTTTGATGATGAAGAATTTTTACCTTGGTCTTCTCTCGGTACCACTTCCTTACCACTTCTCAGTGTGATTGCTTTAGCTTCCTCTTTTGGATTTCGGTCCACATTCAAAGGAAATGTTCCCGGTTGTCTTGGAGACATGGAATTTGCCAGCTGTCCCACTTGAGTCTCTAAATTCCTCATGGAAGCATCTTGGTTTCGGTTCCACTGCTCTTGAGATTTCCACCTTGACTCTTGATTAGCCATGAACTGCTGCTGACTATTTACAAACTATTGTTGACTGTTTATGAAAGTAGCCAACATGTCTTCCAGATTTGCCTTCTTTTCTTGCACAGGTGGCCTCGGTTGGTATCTCGGTGGATGGTATTGTTGCCCTTGGTTGTGATGGGGTGGATATGGTTGTTGGTATTGCTACCCTTGGTTCTGATGAGTGTTTTGGTTGAAGGAAGGTCTAACTTATGGTTGAGAGGATGAAGCATTTGAATTTCCATCCTTCCAAGAGAAGTTTGGATGATTTCTCCAGCCCGGATTATATGTGTTGCTGTAGGGGTCACTCCTTCTGTAATCTCCTATGGCATTTATATCTCCTATTGCCCCACTCTCTTGACCAAATTGCCCACTTTCATACCATCCACTCTCTTGAGCCACAGAAGCTACATTCTGCACTTTCAGACTACTCATCTCCTTCCTCATGGACTCAATCTGTGCCTTCAGCATCGACACCTCATCCACAGTGTGTATCCCTTGTCTTTTCGGAACTGACCTAGGATTAGACCATTGAGCATCATTCTCCGCTATTTCATCTAGCAGATGAAAAGCTTCCTCTAGTAGTCTATTCATGAATGACCCTCCTCATTAAGCATCCAATAAAGATCTTATCTGTGGTGTAACCCCAGAATAAAATGTTGTCATCAGGTGGTATATGGCTATCTCATGGTATAGACAGCTTCTCAATAGCCTTCTAAACCTTTCCCAGGCTTCATGAAACGGCTCCTCACTCATTTGACTAAAACCCAATATACTGTTACGGATGTTTGCAGTCTTTGTCGGAGGGAAGAATCTCATAAAAAATCTCTCCTGTAACTAGTCCCATGATCTAATCGACTGTCTAGGTAGCATTTGTAACCATTCACGTGCTTTTCTAATCAATGTGAAAGGGAAAAACTTTAATCTTACCGAGTCAGATGATACTCTAGGAATCTGAACCGTATCACTGACCTCTAAGAATATGTCTAAGTGCTGTGCGGGATCTTCCACTTCTGAACCCGTAAACTGATTCCTCTGTACCATATTGATGGTGCCTGGTTTAAGCTCAAACTGCACTCCCCTTGGTAGCACAATCGTTCGATTATCCTCATTCCATCTTGGTACTACATAATCCCTTATTGTCCTCTGCCTCTGGACCTCTTCTCTATAATTCCCTAGATTTTCATCTTGTGCCCTTGGCACTTGTTCATTCTCGGGAGGAATCTCACCAATCGGAGGATTATCTTCCATGTTATTATTTCTATTGGCTCTCCTTCGTTGAAGCAAGGTCCTCTCGATTTTAGGGTCGTATGGTGCTATTGGTTCCTGTCTCAATCTGCTCATGCACCACAGCTACCTAAAAAGAATAATAAAAAATTAAAATAAAATAAAATAAAATAAATTAAAAAAATACATACAAATAATAATCAAAACTTAAAACAATGCCAGTCCCCGGCAACGGCGCCAAAAACTTGACGCAACCTCAGCAAGTGTACTGAATCGGCAAGTAATATAATGGAGTATTTTTAAAACTCCGAGTTATCGTACCTAAGGGACTGAGAATGCAAGTTATGAAACTTAGATGTATGCTAAAGAATTCCCAGTTGTTGAATTGATTTAATTATGACTACTAGAACAAATAAATTAATCAACTATAACGAGTTAACAAAGCAAAAACAAATTAAGATGACAGTAAAAACTAGCAAAGATAAAAAATGATAACAAGCAAAGATCTCAATATAGAAAAGTGCTGTTCAGGTTCACTCATCCACCCCATACCCAAATATGAACAAAATTAACCTAAGAATCTGATATGAACGAAATCGGGATAACCCTCTTAACCCAAGCGTCCCATTCCGGAGCAAGCTATTCTAATTGCATAACGTCCCATTCCGGAGCAAGTCATACAACTAGCCTAATCACGGGTCTAAAATCCTAGGATTGGTTTGCTTTCCCATTCTGGAGCCAAACAACCCAAAACCTAATTATTTCACTCATCACTCCAATCTTAAACCATGAAACCCTGCACATCTAGATTCCCTTCCGGAGCAGTCTAAATGATAAGTAAACACGATAGAAAATCTGAGAATAAAATATTCATGGCATTCAATTAACAAATTCAATAACCAAAAGAGACACATGAAATAAATCATTCATCAAAACTGGAAATTGAACTGAGAAAATAAATCCCATAAATTGACAATATGTAAAAGTGAAATAAACCATTCATTCATATATAAACTCAAGAATTATCCATTATTCATATCACAGGTAGGAGATTCAGAGATCCCCTAAACAACTAAAAGACTACTCACAATCCATTACAAAATCAAAAGAATAAAGGAAAGAATAAACCCTGAAATTCATTGAGACGCAAATCCCTGTTGAATCCCACATTCTTCGATCTTCTTCTTTGGATCTTTAATGGAGAATTAAACTAAAATTCTGGAAAACTAAAAATAACAATCTCTGGAAATTAAACTATGTATCTAATGAAAATTATTCTCAATTTCTAATTGAAAACTCAAAACAAAATTGAAAACTGAAGTTTAGAACAGAAGAATAATTCAGAAAATCTCAGCCGCCAAAACTAAAATCAAAAACTAACTAAAAAATTTGGAACCATAGCCAAACAGAAAAGTGCGCTTTTATAGTTCCAGAGGGGTCATGGTGACAATGAAATTCATTGTCACCGTGAGGTGTTGAGATCGTTAAATTGCCTTTGCGCACAGGAGAGGGGTCACGGTGACAATGAAATTCATTGTCACCGTGAGGTCTTCAATTTTTTCTTCTGTCCAGGAAAAAATTATGTCACGGTGACAATGAAATTTGTTGTCACCGTGACGTACGTGTTGATTTTCATGTCACGGTGACAATGAAATAGATTGCCACTGTGACATGCTTCATACTTGCATTCTGTCCAAACGTTTGCTATGTCACGGTCACAATGAAATCCATTGTGACCGTGACCCCTCTAAGTCTGCTCCTGTCTTCAACTTGTCTTTATGTCACGGTCACAATGAGTTTCATTGTGACCGTGAGGTACCTAGAACCACACCTACAAATACAAATCAAATTCCATCAGAAACTATCTATAATGCATCAAAATTCCAATTTGACTAAGATTAGTAAAATTAACCTAAAGGAAACAAAACATGACACAAAATCACAACTAAACACCGAAAAATTATATGAAAACACCATCAAAACTAAGTACTATATTGAAGTTATCACGATACCATTCACAATAATTAGCATAAATAAACCAAATCATACAGTTTAAATCAAATATTGACATGTTATCATTTCAGTAAACACACATCTCAAAATAATCATACAAATCATATCCCACGTCACAACATATAATCCATCGACTATAATCCATAATATAATGGGCATATAAATAAGTTCATATAGCATACAGTAAGGAAAAACCATGAAAAGGACATTTAAAACTCATTTTTGAAAAACTGGGCAAGCAGGAAAACAGAGCAGATCAGGGCCTATGTCGCATTCGCGAGCAAGTCATGCTCGCGACAGAAGAGCCACAGACACGAGTCATGCTGAGCGAAATGACTCGTGTCAATGACTCATCCCAGTCGTGCTCCTTAACCACGACATGCAGAGGAAATGGCATGAGCATGAGTCGTGCTGAGGGACACGACTCGTGTCCATGTTGTTTCTCTTTGGTCGTGCTCCACAGGACGCCACGGAGGAGAACTCATAGCAGCATGATTCATGCTGAGCAAGCACGATTCATGCTACACGAGCACGAGTCGTGCTGCACCAGCACGAGTTGTGCTAATCCTCTCTGCCTGACGATGTCCAGCTGAGATGCATGACTTGTACGCCAAAGGAGCACGAGTCGTGCTTCTCCATCCGAGTCAGACACAGGCAACACTACAGTGACCTTTAACACGAGAACGGGAAGCTCCTCTCTATCGCGCTCACGACAGAGACAAGACTCCCAATTCCCAGCAAAACGCAGAAAGTTCTTCCTTTTTCCAAAACCATTTCAAAACCTTTCAAAAACCACTCAATCATGCACAAACTCTTACGTCATCACTCAAATGCTTAATACCACATGCTCATGATCAAAATACACTCAATTATCACAAGATTCAATAATCAATTCAAGGAAACCTCAAAAATTGCAGATCAAGAATACCAAGAACTAACTTACCCAATTCATGCATTTTCCCTTCCAATCCCACATACATACGACTCCATCTTAAATCATGCATAACTAACACAATTACCCACATAAATTCATGCACATACACATTTCGAGACACTCAAAATTCCAGAAATTAACATTACAAAACACATACACAATCAAAATGAGAAAAAAGGCAAAGACAACTCAAATAACTCCCAAACCTCTTTGAAGCACCACCCACTATCCTCTTCAAGCTTTAATCCTCAATCCTCAATCTTTACCTTGCCCTTAAGCTTCCTCTTACCACCCAAAGCTTGCAAAAACAAACCCAGAAAATCTCTTAATCCAAGCCCTAACTCAAATAAAACCAAAAGAAGAAGAAGAAGAAGAAGGAGGAGGAGAACCCAAACGCAGGAACCCTAAAACCCCAACTTACCTCTTTAATCTTGATCCAAATCTGTATCAAAATCACCTCTAAGCAAGCATAAACTCCAGCCAAAAAGGAAAGCAAGGAGGAAGAGCAGAAAATGAAGAAAGGAATAAGAAGAGGAGACGTGAGAGGGAGTGTGACGCACGTCGGACCTCGGGACACCCCTTTGACCGCTCGCTTTAGGGGATCGGGCTGATGAGGTCCGTGGATAACTTGCAATGAATTACAAGTGCGTCTATTTTGGGCAACAAGGAGGTTTCATGGAGTTGTCACCTAATAGAATATTGGAAAAGTTTGTCTCGCACCAGTGAGCCTAAGATGGCGCATATTTTCATTTTGGGCAAACCAAAGGGGTCTTGGAGGCAATCACCCCAATAAAACATTGGGAATGATCCTCTAACCCTATGGAGCCTAGGATTTATTAAGTCTTTTTGACACAAGAGGTGTCTTGGAGGTCTCATTCCAATGAATGATCGGATAGACCTCTCGCCTCGTTGAACCCAAAGACCAGAGAAGGTTCGGGACTTCCCATTTATTAATATCTTGGTTAAATTTATAAGTGAGTTTTGAATTTACCTTTTCGTCTCTTTTCTCATGTGTTTAAATGCAATAAAAATTAAAGCGCAGTATCAACCATATAAATGAAGCGATAAAGAATAACATAAAGCGCATAAACATAAATTACAACAAAACTAGGGGCCGAATACAACCCCCATTTTCAATAAGCTACGATCCACGCATAAATCGGGTTATTCATTTAAGGATGAGGAATTGGTCCTCGCATGCATATTTAAAGAAAACACTTTTGATGTGGCAATTTTATTTAGGATGAAAATTTAGGACTTTGGTCCTATTTTATTAGAAAAAACTAATTTATTCTATAAAATATTTTTATGCGATTTTTTATTTAAGCGTGCATAAAAACCATTTTATTTAATAATTACATACACAAAAATCAAAAATATAAACAAAATGTGAATTAAAATGTACAATAAAGATACTAAGCCCCGCATCTCCTCCTTCACGTGCATGGATGCTCAAATAAGAATAAAACAACGATTTGTAACCAAAAAATAAAAAAAAAACAAATAAAATTCATGTTAGTGATTAAGCCAAAGAAATTATTTAAACATATAAAACAACAAATCATAGATTAAAATAAATAAAACATGCATTATTTATGACAAAATTAATTAAATGACATGATAAAATATATAATTTAACAAATTAACTACTTTACATGCACAAAATAACACAACATAATGACGAGCGCAAATTATAAATAAAGATTAGCATGCATAAAAAATTAATAATAACAAATTTATCATACCTAAAACATGCATAAAATAATTATGAGGCAATCTAACATGCATAAGAATAAAAATACATTAATCATGTCAAACATGTTAAATAAATGATTATAATAACATCAATTTTGAGCAAAAATAAAAATATTAACATATGCAAGAAACAATTTAACAAGAAAATAAAATAATAGATTCAAAAGAATTTACATATTAGATAAATAATTAAAGATAAAAATAAGAAGAAAATAATAGGCTAAAAGAATTTATATACTAAATAATTAGTCAAAAACAAAACTAAAACAAATGGGTCTAAAAGAATTTACATTTTAAATAATCAATTAAAAAACAAAAGTAAAAAAAGAAAATAATGGGACTAAAAGAATTTACATGCTAATTAGTTAACTGAAAACAAAATAAATGAAATTAGCAAAAAAAATTAAAGGAATAAAGCCAAGAATAATTACCCTCAATATTTTCTTGTAGAATTGAAGGTAGATGAATTAATCCTTTTGCCTTGATTTGTTTGGAATAATAATAAAATTCAGATGTAAGAAATTGAAAATAATTTTATGTAATTTTTTGAAGAAAAATGAAGCAATTTTCTAAGAAAATCCTTTCCAAAATTTTCAGCCAAAACCCAATTTTTTCTCCTTAAGAAAAATCAGATTTTTTTCCCAAAAACCTTCCTAAAAACTCCCAAAAATCGTCCCCTTGAAGTCCTAAAATTTTCCCCTTTAAACTCCCTCCAAAAATTACCAAAAAACCACCCAAAAAACCCAAAAACGAAAAAATCGCGAAAATGGGCGAGTGGGGGCGAAAATGGGCGAGGGATGCCCGTCGGGCGCAGCGCACACTGCGTGTGGAAATCGCACGCAGTGTGCGGATACTCCGCGCGCGACGCGCTAGGCGTCACTCGCGGGGCGAGAGACGCTTAGCGCGTCGCTGCGCACGCTGCCGCGCCACGACGCTCGCAAAAAAAAATATATTTTTTTTAAATAAAAACCTAAAATCTCATTTTTTCCCCAAAATAATTTTTTTTTAATATTTTTAAAATATTTAAGAAAAATACAATTTTTCTCCATTCCTAACAAATCCAAATGACAAGCGAATTTACTTCCGACCTTCATTCTTTTGCCTATAAGCCGGCATAGCTAAATTTCATCATCGGGTAATCATGATCAAGGCTACTTGGGACCCGGTATCTATAGTTGCCCCCAATTTTGGGGAGGCTAGTGCGTGGGTGCCTAGGTGAGCCAAAATTCAGGAAAATGAAAGAAGCGCGTACTTTAAGCGACGACCTTCCTGCTTTTCCCTGGGGAACACTGCTATGAATATCCTCTCCGAGTTGCACTGAGTCGCTGACAAGACTACGAAGTGCTAGGGACCATCCTCAGACGGTGATGCGCCGAGTCGCTACCAAGACTACCAAAATGCGAAATAT
This sequence comes from Excoecaria cochinchinensis, assembly GCA_947683425.1. Classification (NCBI taxonomy): domain Eukaryota; kingdom Viridiplantae; phylum Streptophyta; class Magnoliopsida; order Malpighiales; family Euphorbiaceae; genus Excoecaria; species Excoecaria cochinchinensis. The sequence goes on from CANTUQ010000013.1 coordinate 17,109,053, forward strand.
AAATCGCACCGAACCGCTGACAAGGCTACTAAAAGTGCGCTGCACGGAGTCGCTGACAAGACCACTAAATGTACAGGTGCTATCTGCAGATAGCGATGCGCTGAGCCACTGACAAGACTACTAAAAGCGCAGAACGAAAAATTGCACCGAGCCGCTGACAAGGCTACAAAAAGTGCGCTGCACGGAGTCATTGACAAGACTACTAAACGTGCAGGGTTTCATCCTAAGACGGCGATGCGCCGAGCCACAGACAAGGCTACTAAAAATGCACAAGAGAGATGCACCGAGTCACTTCCAGGACTACCAAAAGTGCACGAAAGAACTACACCGAGCCACTACCAAGGCTACCAAAAGTGCACAGTTCCATCTTCTGATGATGATGCGTTGAGTCACTGACAAGACTACGAAACGCGAAATTTGCTCTTCTGAGCTGCACTGAGTCTGCCACAGACTACTAAAAGTGCACTGCACCGAGTCGCTGACAAGACTACTAAAAGTGCAGGATTCCATCTTCGAATGGTGACTGTCTTCTTTTTGATATTTCCTGCAAAATTATGTGCACAAAAATACATACAAGAAAACGTGTGTGTATGATATGAGATGCGAATGCTTGCAAGAATGTATAGACCATGCCTTAGGTGGCCCAGGGTGCGCTGAGGATATAACTTGGTTGCTCCACCATGCCCCTGGAATTAAGAGGATTGTCATCTTGGCCTTAGGGATTTCGTCCCCAATAAGTTTTCTGAAAGAGACATCCAGTGCATTTTTGCCCCCCGATCGATGATCATATACCCAGGATCCTGATTCATGTCCCATGCTATGCGTTATCTGATTGAAAGAAGATCATCTAAAGTAATGCCGCCTTATCGCTCCAGGCATCGAACGTTATTGTTTTAAAGGTAGTGCGTCCCTTGCGGATTTTCACACTAGCTTTTCTTTGCGGGAAATGCGTCCCCTAAGAGATTTTCACATAATCCTTTGCCTAATTTTTGCCTGGAATGGACCCAACCCAATCCAGCGGCTTTTGTTTATTTCATTTTGTGTAGGGCAGACTGCCTGTTTCTAGGTTTTCACCCTGCCCTTTGGCCTAACTTTTGCTTAGAGAGCCAGTTACGGTTTTCATCTCTAATGGCTTTTTTTTAAAGGAACTACTGGAGAAAGTGATTATCAGAATAATTGCCAGGAGGTGGCCAACATATATCCACGTAGGCATCTTTCAACACCAAGATTATACAATAGTCATTAGATAGATAAATGATACATTTCTTTTTTTTTAAGACAGAACTAAAAGAACAATGAAAATGTATTCTTTTACTCATTGCAAGGTTGTGTACATTTCTATATGATTTCATCATACATGATTCTCATTTGACAGGAATTCAAAAGAAACACAAGACTACACCTAATCTCGAAATAGATCTTGTAAGCATCAAACTCCTGTTATCAATCGGCCCTCTCAGGTTTTCTCGATTGAACGTTTTCTCTTGGCCCTTAATTTTTGCCTAGAATGCCTTTTTTCGGTTTTCTCCCTGACAGGGTGCCCAATTTTAGCAAGGCCGCCTTTTTTTTCGGTTTTCGACCCTCAGGGCATTTATTCTCTTCTTTTTATTTTTGGTCTTTAGCCATGGAACCTTTTTAGTCTATCGACATTGACCGGGTCCTTGAACTCATTCCCATCGCTATCCGCTAAGATTGCTGCTCCTTTTGTTAGCAACTTCTTTAAAACGAACGGACCTTCCCAGGTTGGCCTAAATTTTCCTCGTATGTCTGGCACTCCCGGCCTCATCATCTTAAAGACCAAATCTCCCTCTTTTAACGGGTTGTGACGTGCACTGGATCCCATGCGCCGCCCTTTCGACCGCCCGCACGTGGGCGATCGGGGCATTTGCGGGTCTGTTGATAGCTTGCAATAAATCGTAAGTGCGTCTATGTTGGGCAACAAGGAGGTATCATGGAGTCGCCACCCAATAGAACATTGGGAAAGTTACTCTTGCCTCGGAGAGCCTAAGACTGCGCTTGGTATCCATTTTGGGCCAGCCAGAGGGGTCATAGAAGGTGAACTTCTCACCCTAAAGAGCCTAGGATTAGCGCTAAAGCCTCGTGACTCAAGAAGTATTTTGGAGGATAACCTCTAACCTCTCGAGCCCAAAGACTAGAGCTGGGTCCGGGATTTCTCATCTATTTCTACCTCAATTATTTTATGATCAAATTTTAAATATCATTAATTCGCTCTCTCTCCACACTATGCAGTTGATTAAAAGGCACACTTATTCACATCTTGAAAGCAATAAATGATCAAATAGATAATGAAAGCAATAGATTACAATAATACAAGGAGTGAAATACAACTCCCTTTCGTAAATATGCGGATCATGCGTAAATCGGGGCATTTCTTATTTTGAGGACTTTGGTCCTCACATGCATCATTATTAAAATTGGGGATTTCTATTTGTGATAATCTTTATTGGATAAAAATAGGGCATTGGACCCTTGCTTTTGTGTAAACCTCATTTTATTGAATATAAAACATTGAGTCATTTTTATACATCAACGGGTTATGAAAGGGGTACATCCATATACATAAAATGATCAATAAATAACAAATGAAGAAAATACTTAAGAGGATTAGGAAACTAAACCGGATGAAGTCCTCCAAATATGGTAGGTAGCCGCTCCAACTCGGGATAGTCCAAGAGAAACAATATACACTCACAGAAAGTTAAGAGATATTAATATACATAAAATTAACATATAAGAAGTCAAGGAGACTTGAAAGAGATGAAAAACGATTTAAAAAGATGGAGACAGAACCCACCGACGGCCTTCCTTAGCTGACCGACGGGCGTCGGTTAAGGTAACCGAGATGTCCGTTTGTCACTCAAGGAGGGGCGTCTGTAGGTGGGTGACTGACGGGCGTCGGTGATAAAGATGACCCGTCGGTCACCACTATCTCCGAAAAAATAGAATGGAGAGAAAAAAAAAACCTTTTCTAAGTCAAAAAAGTGGGTTTTATCCCAAAAGGAGGTAAGAGAGTCGAGATAAAAGGAAATAATGACAGATATTCAAAAATTCCACAAAATGAGAAATAAATATGAGACAAAATGGAGAAAGAATCCGGAATATTTACCCTCAGATAATCGCTTTGGTGAGATTTTTGTGGTGATTAGAGCCTCGCGCGTTCCCCGAGAAGCAAAAGATAAAGGATCAAAGAAAGAAAATGAACTATTTCTTCTTCAACCCCTCAAAAGATCGATTTTGGAGTCAAAATCTAAAGAAAACTAATTAGTTTTAGTTCCTTTTGATTGATTTGATCCTTGATCAAATAGATTTCTTTTGCAAATGTGTTTTGTTGGAAGAGAGAGAAAATTTACTTGAAATTGGGCAGAGTTTCCTCCTTTGAAAATTTTTCCAACCCCTTTCAAATGAAAATCCGGAGCTTTTATAAGCCAGACACGACCGACGGGCGTCGGTGTATAGAGGCAGGCGTCGGAAGAATCCTTCTGACACAAGGATTCGTCCGACAGCCCTGCCACATCGACCGACGGGCGTCGGAACGGTTGCGTGCTCCGGGAAACCAGGCGGCGTTCTGACAGGGGCGGTGACTTTCCGACGGGCATCGAAAAATACCATAAGTCATCGGTGACTCGAAGCGACGGGCTGACTTCACAGACGGGCTGGCCGTCTGTGGAGGACAAAAAGCTTTTTGACTCGAAAAAACCTCTGTTTTCTCCCCCTCTGCCCAGGAATGGTAAAAAGCTTTATTTCTCGTGGAACGCGGGATTAAAACCTCCAAATCCAGCCCTTTATACAGGCTCGAACACTGATTTATTCATAGGGTAACCTATGATCCGGACCGCTCCGGGACACGGTGCTTACAGTTGCCCCCAGTTTTGGAGCAACTAGTGCACAAGCGCCTTGATAAGCCAAAACTCAGAGAAGGTCAGAAAGGAAGCGTACCTGTGACGGCTTGTTGCTCTCCGTGCCTTATGCCGGTAAGACCTCATCTTGATCTGTTCGGCGATGCGAAGATACTCCCATCGGTCTCATCTCGACCTGTAGGGCTCGGCGGGATGCAGTATGCTTTGGCTACAATCTCGATTTGGTGAAGCGCGGCACTCTCTAACCACAGCCCCGATTTGTGAGATGCAGCATGCTTTGGCTACAGTCTCGATCTGGTGAAGTGCGGTATGCTTTGACTACAGCTCTGATCTGTGAGATGCAGCACGCTTTGGCTACAGTCTCGATCTGGTGAAGTGTGGTATTCTCTGACCACAGCCCCGATCTGTGAGATGCAGCATGCTTTGGCTACAGTCTTGATCTGGTGAAGTGCGGTATGCTTTGACCACAGCTTCGATCTGTGAGATGCAGCATGCTTTGGCTGCAACCTCGATCTAGTGAAGTGCGGTATGCTTTGACCACAGCTTCGATCTGTGAGATGCAGCATGCTTTGGCTGCAACCTCGATCTGTGAAGTGCAGTATGCTTTGACCATAGCTTCGATCTGTGAGATGCAGCATGCTTTGCCTGCAACCTCGATCTGTGAAGTGCGGTATGCTCTGACCACAGCTTCGATCTATGAGATGCAGCATGCTTTGGCTACAGTCTCGATCTGTGAGACGAGGAAACCCCGCCGGGTTCCTTGTTCCAAAAGAGATTTTTTTAATCTATTTCTATGTTCAGATCGGTATTTCTATGTACCTGTGTGATAAAAGATTTTGTTAGTTTATGTTTGAGTGGTCATCCTTTAACCTGTCTATTGATGGCGTGATCTTGCTTTATTTGCTATGCCATGTTTCATTTTTTTTTTCTTATTGAGCTGTTATTCCTCATTTTTGTTTCGTTTTTGTTATATTGTCATTTTCATTGACACATAAGTAGATATGAGAACATACACTTTCTGCGATGTGATTAAAAAAATTAACAATCGAATGATCATGCAATAATGAAGCAAAAGTTTTCACTAGAAACGTCATTTTTGTATAGTGCATATACAAATAAAAATGTACAATAGATACAAAAATAACTCCCTGAAGATCAAAGAGGTGTGTAGTCGGAGGGCTTATCGGGATCCTCGTCATCCGATATGTGCACGGTCCTTGGCGGAGGTGGAGTTGGAGCTGGCTGAGCCGTGGAGGGTCCTGCCTCGTGATCATGGGCCCGCCTGAACCAGATCTGAGCGTAGCCATCCAAGAAGGGCTGGGTACAGGTGCTCATAAACCCTAAGGTCTCAGAAACCTTGTCTCCTAACTTCTTGAAGGCTTGGCTCAACTGGATGGTCTGCTCGCTGGCGGCCTTTCTCCTCTGCTCCAGGCTCTGCTCCGTCCGCTCTCTAAATTCCCTCATGGTCTGAGAAAGAGGTGGGAGAATCCCCTCTATCGCCTGGACGCGGGATCTCAGAGAGTCGAGTGACTCATCAATCATCTGTAGGGTCATGTCAACCCTCTGAGACGCCTGGTCCTGTGACGTCCTCAAATCATGAGCGAGCTGCTGCCTCAGCTCCCTCTGGCCCTGAGCAATCTGCTCGATCAGCCTCAACTGCTCACCTCTGAAGGCTCCTAAGGCCCGAGCCTGCTCATCCCTGAAAACATCCAAGGCCCGAGCCTGCTCCCGAGTCGTATGCTCAATGTAGCCGGCCTGCTCTCGGGCTAAGCGCTCCACCGACTGGGACTGCTCCTGAATGGAAGCCTGCTGGCGATCCAACCTCTCATGAATAGCTCTATCCCTCTCATCCTGCCATCGCTCTAAGGTTGTAAACATGGATGTGAGGAGCTGAGAGAAGTCAGGCTGCACAGGCTGCTGCGGTGCTGGCTCTGGCAGTTGTGCCGAGGAGGTGGATGCCCCTGGGTCGCCTCGGGAGTACGGATGGTATCTCTCGGAGGGCCCATGGATAGACCTCTGTATCTTGGCACTCGGTGATGGGACTAGAGTCAGCGCTCTGGACGCTGGTGAAGCGGCAAAGAGGTCGTCCATCGTGATCTCGAAGTCGAAGTCCGAGGGAGTCCTAGGCTGCTCCTGCTGCTGTGGTGGTGGCACAGTCTATGGCTGAGGAGGGTGATGCTCTGGGTGAGGCTCAGGCTAAGGCTGGGGCTCTGGCTGCGGCTCGGGCTCAGCCTGAGCCTCGGGCTGTGGAGGCTGCTCCTCCGGGTGCTCCGGGTGGCATGGATCGGCACCCAAGGGTGGGAGCGAAAACATCTGCCGAGTCTCATGAATGGTCAGCACCCTGTAGGTCTCTGCCTGGCCTGAAATCGGGGAGATCATCCCCATCTGTACTGCCACTGCGGCGTCTACATGGATCCCCTCTGGCAAGGGTCCTCTCAACCTCTCAAGGTTAACCCCCAACCTCAAAAGTAACCGGGTGATAACTCCTCCCACTATCACCACGGGCGTCAACCCTCTGCCAACTCTGGCCAAGTTGGCCAAGATCTCATGGCTGATGTTAAGACGCCGGCCTGCCACCATAGCCCAGAGGCTCCAGATCTCGGCCGCGTTAAGCGACCCTGGATTACCAGCTCGACCGAGGTACGAACTGGATAGCACTCTGTGCAAATACCGGAGTGCCTGAGACACCAGTACGGTGCTCTTCGCTGTATCATGATCATACAGCACTCCTGGTAGGGCAATAGCCACCCAATGGGGGCGTCTAACAGCTCGCCATGGGATCTCGACCCCCTCCTCTGTAAGGAGCCCCATGGCCTGTGCAAATCTCTGCCTAGTGATACTGAAGTGGTCGCCGTCGAATCAAAACTGAACCACCCCTGGGTCGGTATCTGCACTCTGAAAACCGGTGTAGCGAAGAGTGGCCAGGACCTGGCGAGTAGCCTCTGGAAAAGTCTGGAAGGAGGGCTCAAGAAACTCTGTCCAGCCAGCACCCTTGTTAAGTAAATCGAACTCTGAGGCCAACCCTAGGGCCTCTAGGAACAGTCGGGACACAAAGCGACTGGCTCGAAGCTCTACCTGAGCCAATGCTCTATACCTCTAAGCTGACTCATCATCCATCCAATCCGAAACTACAAGCTCGGGCTGGGCCTGCGGTGCTCTACGTCTAGGAGGCATCCTGCAAAGGAGAAGAAATTGGATAGCGAAAATTTTAACAAAACAAATATCATCAGACTTATTTTCCAGGTGAAAGCCGATTTAGGCCTCACCAAGGTAATGGTGACCCAAAACAAGATAGAAAATTGAAAATAAATGAAAAGGGCAAAGGTTGCCCGCATGCTTTGCACATATCAAGGCAAAAATAATATGCAATTAGCATACAAATAATTTGAAACAAGTAAAGGAAATGGGCCTTCTAGGTCCAGAGGCATGCATTACACATGAAAATATTCAATTCTAGAATAAATAATAAAAATTTGGGCAGCACCCCGGCAGGGGTATGCCCGACCTCCTGCACGAAAAGGCAACAACATAGGCCTCAGGCCTCAAGAATAATATACGCATGCAAATGGGACACACCACGGCAAGAGTGAGTCCCCAACAACGCAACACAATGGCCTCATGCCTCACAAACAATATATATATAAGATAGTGCGCTAAAGGCTGTTTATTTCTAAAGCATCTGAGTTATAGAAAAATTCTATTTCTATGTGATCATGCAAAAAAAAAATCAGGTTTAGTTGCACTAAATAAAAAATGGGTAGCATTTTCCCTAAATTCCTAAGGCATTTGGAATTTTCTAAACATTTCTAAAGTTTGAAAGAAGAAGAAATGAATTAATAAATTAAATAAAATTCAAAAGAAAGTAATTATTTACTTACTTGTAGTCGCAAGAAGTGTAGAAACTGAAGAAAATATAGTTATCAAAGCGCCTGGTGAGTAAATAATGCGAAAATATGAAGAAATCGCGAAGAAAGATGAAGAATGCTTGAAAAAACACTAAAAAAACGCAAAAAAAAAAACGGTTTGGGAGAGGAACTGAAAGGGACAGCAGCGTTTGCACCGTCTGTCACTCACCCTTATATAGAATTTCGTGACCGACGGGCCGGGCGTCTGTAGAAGCGACCGACGGGCTGGCCGTCTGTCATGCAATAAATGCGAGTTAATGCGCATGATGAATGCAATGCTGACGTATAAGTCTGCCTGGTGGATCCATACCGACGGGCAGGCCGTCTCTTAGGAGAGGCGGGCAGGCCATCCCTTTGGACAGGCGGGCAGGCCGTCTCTGTGGAGAGGCGGGTAGGCCGTCGGTGACACTTCCCTATAAAATCTTACAAAATTTTGCTTTGTTTGGTGCCTCTTCATTTTCCAACATCTCTGAGCTGTTCACATTTCTCAACATGTCTTCCCGTCTAACCCAAAAGATGCACCGTATCTTAGATGACAAACGCACTTGGGAAGAAGGCGCCCTCTCCTCTCTGTCCGGGCTGAAATACCTGTGCCGGGTCAAAGTCGACCAACACCTCCTCCTGGCGGCGACCCACTTCTGGAACCCCCGATTCCACGTCTTCCGCTTTACCTACCAGGAACTGTGTCCTTTGCCCGAAGAGTTAGCTACCATTCTGGGAGCTTGGTTCCCTCCTAGCGCTCTGCCTTGCGTCCCCCGCTGCGACCTATTCCAGACCCGGGACATAGCCATGGCCCTGGGCATACCTTCCTCTGAGGCCGTCCGGCTGATTCCTCCGGGCTCTTCCTTTGCTCTGGGACCATTGATCGAGGCTCTGGATCATTTCACCGACATCCCCACCTATCGGGTAAGCATCATATTCTTGTTTTGCATGGTGAACTTCCTCACCGTTGTTCCAGGGGGTTTGACGGGTGACTCTCGCTTGTTCGGAGTCTTGAGCGACTTTCATCTGGGATTATCACCCTTACCACTCGTTTTGGCTGAAACCATCCTGGGCTTGGACGCTGCGAGCTCTGGATCCACTACAACCTTTACCGGCAGCCCCTTATTGCTCCAGGTACGTCATTATTTTAAAGGTAGTGCGTCCCTTATGGATTTTCACACTAGCTTTTCTTAGCGGGAGGTGCGTCCTTTCGGATTTTCACACAACCCTGTGCCTTATTTTTGCCTGAAGTTGGCCCTACTTACTCCAGCGGCTTTTCCTTTTTTCCTATTTTTCTTCTCTTCTTTCTTTTCTTTCTCTTTTTCTCTGTTTTTTTTTTAGATCTGGCTGCAAGAGAAATTGAAGATGCTGTCTGAGCCACCCCCTCGAGTTACTCTACAGTACTCTCCGAGCCATTTTCTACCGCGTCGACAACTTCATGGGAGTGCCACCCCTGGTGAAGGCATTACCAGGTTTGGCGAGCTGTCCGATGACGACATCAGCTTTACTTCTGCCTGGCTCCCACTGTCCCACGTGGTCATTGATGGGCTTTCGGGGTGTGTTCCCCTCTGTGGGCTCCATCAAGCCACCTTCTACATCACCTCTCGATGTACACGTCAGCTGGGGATGACCCAGGATGTAGTGAGGGTCCCCTTGTCTTTCCGAGGAGGAGCTCTCTCGGCTGCGTTTGCTTCTCGGTACCATAAGCTGTGGGGCAAGCTACCAGTGAAGACTGTTATCCCGAGGTTCGGCAACCATTTTGTGTCTTCGACTAACGAGTATAAGAAGTGGATCCTTAGTCCAGCATCTGATAACAGGACTCGAGGGCTCAAGCATCTGGTCGGCGAGAGCAGCAGCAGGACTTAGCTTAGCCTACATATGTATTCCTTTTGGTGTTACATTTCTTTTTAATGCAGAACTGGGAAATGACAAAAAATGAAAAGAACAATATTCATTATATTTCACGAATTTGTGTACATTTTCACATGATTTCAGCATACATGATCAGTTTTGGCATTTACTCAGCTGCTTTCGCGCTGTTAATACAAGGAATCAAATTTTAACAGCATCAACTCCTGTTACCAATCGGCCCTCTCGGGTTTTCAGGATCGGACATTTTCTCTCATCCCTCTAATTTTTGCACAGGATGCCTTTTTTCGGTTTTCACCCTGTCGAGGCGCCCAATTTTAGCACAGCCGCCTTTTTTCGGTTTTCGAATTGCAGGGCATTTTATTCTCTTCTTTTTATTTTGGTCTTTAGCCATGAAACCTCTTGAGTCTATCAATGTTGACCGGCTCTTTGAATTCATTGCCATCGCTATCTGATAAAAACGCTGCTCCTTTCGACAACAGCTTTTTAAGGATGAAAGGTCCTTCCCAGGTTTGTCTGAATTTACCCCTGATATCTAGCGCACCTGGTCTCATTTGCTTAAAGACAAAATCTCCCTCCTTCAAAGGGTGCTTCCTAACCTTCTTCCCAAATGACCTGGCAAGCCTCTTCTGATAGATTTGGTTATGGTAATAGGCCCTCAGCCTGCTCTCATCCAACATGTTTAAGTGTTGCAATCGCTGCCGCACCCACTCAGCTTCTGGAATTTGGGCCTCCATAACCACCCTTAATGATCTGAGCTCTATTTCGACTGGTAATACCGCTTCTGTCCCATATACCAGAGAGTACGGCGTAGCCCCTGTAGAAGTTCTGACAGCTTTCCTATAACCCCAAAGGGCAAATGGTAACTTTTCCGCCCAATCCTTATAGTTCTGCACCATTTTGGCCAGGATTCTCTTGACGTTCTTATTGGCGGCTTCCACTGCCCCATTAGCTTGAGGGCGATATGGAGAAGACTTATGATGCTTAATTCCGTACTTCCGAAGTAATCCCTTCGTCTCCGCCATAAATTGGACCCCATTGTCAGACACCACATGATGAGGGAGACCATATCTGCATATCAGGTTCTTCTCAATGAACTTGGCCATATCTCGAGTGTCCACCTTCTTAAAAGATTCAGCCTCTACCCATTTGGTAAAATAGTCGATGGCAACTATGATAAACCTGTGTCCATTGGAGGCCGTGGGACGTATCTCTCCTATGATGTCTATCGCCCACGCTGCAAACGGCCAAGGTGACATCAAACTCTGCAGCTCTGACACCGGCAAGTGCCTTAAATCAGCATACTGCTGACACAAATGGCATTGCTTTACATGTTTTGAACAGTCCGAATCCATGGTGAGCCAGTAGAACCCCTGTCTCATAATTTTCTTTGCTAGCATCAAGCCATTCATGTGGGCCCCGCACACTCCGGCATGGGTCTCCTCCATTACCTTCTTGGCCTCCTTTTCGTCCAAACACCTTAATTGGACACCGTCGGCTTGTCGCTTATACAACATCCCATCTATGCAGATGAACTGAGTGGACAGCTTGCGCACTAGCTTCTGATCTTTCTCTGTGGATTCTTCTGGGAATGTCCCATTTTCTAAGTAATTTCTGACATCATAGTACCAAGGTTTTCCATCGGTGGTCTCGATATCCATCACCTGTTCATATTCAAAGCAGGGCTTCTGTGAACTCGAAATCAGCACCGGCTTCATTCTCACCCCTTCTGGGTTATCCCACATGGACACCAATGTTGCAAGTGCATCGGCTAGTTGATTCTCGTCTCTTGGGACAAAATGGAAAGTTCAAGTTTTGAACTGGCTGCTTAACATACGGTGGTGTCCCACATACGGAGCCAGTCTTTCCTCTTTAACGGACCATTCCCTGCGAACTTGATGAATCACCAAGGACGAGTCCCCAAAAACTTCTGCAGACTTTGCCCCCAAGGCCAGGAGAGCTTCCAATCCAAAAATGCATGCCTCATATTCAGACTCATTATTAGTAACTTTATACCTCAGTTTCTTAGCCAGTGATAACTTTTCCCCTTCAGGAGTTACCAAAATGACACCTACACCTGCCCCTTTGCTATTAACGGCCCCGTCAAAGTACATCTGCCACCCCCGGACTGTAATGGCCATGACGTCCTCATCTGGGAAGTTGTACTCAACCTGTTCTCCTTCTATAGGGTGATCAGCTAGGAATTCAGCTACAACTCTCCCTTTGATAGTTTTCCTAGTGATATACTCTACATCAAATTCTTGAAACAGTATCAACCACCTACCCATTTTTCCGAGTAAAGAAGGCGCTTGTTGAAGGTATCTCAAAGGATTCTATTTAGCAACTGCCTACACTTTGAATGAATGAAAGTAGTGCCTCAGCTTTTTGGAGGCCCAGATTACCGCCAAGCAGATCTTCTCTACCTCAGCATATTTTATCTCATATGCGAGAAACTTCTTGCTGAGGTAATAAATCGCGAATTCCACCCCAAAATCATCTTCTTGAGCCATCATAGCGCCCACTGAACTGCCCTCTATTGCCAGATACAAGATTAACGGCTTGGCAAGACATGGTGGTCTTAAAACCGGCAGATTCAGGAGATAATCCTTGATGGTATCAAAAGCTAACTGACAGTCGCCGTTCCACATTGTTGGTTGATTTTTCCTGAGGTGCTTGAAAATGGGCTCGCACACTGATGTTAACTTGGCAATGAATCTGCTTACATACTGCAGCTTGCCCAAGAAACCCCTTACATCCTTCTCTTTTTGTGGCACAGGCATCTCTCTGATGGCCTTCACCTTGTCTGGGTCAATTTCTATTCCCCTCTGGCTGACGACATGCCCCAATAGTTTTCCCGAAGTCACTCCGAAAATGCACTTCTTGGGGTTGAGTCGCAGATTATACTTCTCAATTTGGGTGAAGAACTTTTCTAGAGCTTCAAAGTGTCCCTCTCGGGTGGCTGATTTGACCATCATGTCATCAACATATACTTCTACTTCTTTGTGGATCAGGTCACTTAAGATCTTGGTTGCCATCCTCTAGTAAGTGGCCCCTGTATTCTTCAGGCCGAAAGGCATAACTCGGTAAGCATAGGTCCCCCATTCCGTGATGAAAGTGGTCTTAACCCGGTCAGCTATTTTGTTCAGGATTTGGTTGTAGCCCACATAACCATCTCCAAAGCTGTACATCGCGCAATTGGCGGCATTGTCTATCAACACATCAATATGGGGTAGTGGAAAATCATCTTTAGGGCAAGCTTTGTTCAGATCTCGATAATCCACACATACCCTGACCTTTCCGTTCTTCTTTGCTACAGGGACCACATTTGCCAGCCATGTAGGATACTGCACCTCAACGAGGAACTTGGCTTCAATCTGCTGTCGAATTTCCTCCTTGACCTTGTCAGCCCATTCTGGTCTGAGCCTTCTCAACTTCTGCTTCACAGGCTTGTACTCTGGGTAAGTCGGGATAGCATGTTCTGCCACGTCTCAATCAATTCCCGGCATGTCCTCATAGATCCAGGCAAAGACTTTTTCATGTTTTCTTATTATTGTCTCAAAATTTTTTCTCTCCTCAGGAGTTATGTTTGATGCTATTAGAATTTCTCTCAAATTTTTTGAGGTTCCAAGATTAAAAGGCGTTGTATCAGTGGAATCAATGTCAAAAATTGATGGAATATGATCATGTTCATGCATGTTGAAATTATTAGAAACATCGCTCAAATAAGAGAAATTGTTTGCCTTATTAATAATATTTTAATTGTCATTTACATCATAAAAGAGTTCTAGAATAAAAAGACAGTCTAAGCTAGAGTCTTCTTCTGCCACTCCCGAGGTTGATGCCGTTGCAGCTTGTTCACTAGCTTCCTGACCCAGCAGAGGCCCCTCAGGCATGTCGAAAGAAATCTTCAAATCTCCCACTTTCGGTTCTAATTCTGTTATCTTCTCTTTCCCTTTCAGCTTGGCAGCTATCATCTTCTCGGTAACAACCTCTTCAGGCTTGCATCTGTCCCAAGTGATACCCTGAGTCATGACCTCCTCATCCCAAAAGTCTTCAGCAGTCTTGATAAACCCGACTCTCCAGTCAAATACATCATTAAAGATCTCGAACCCAGGGACAATCCTCCCCTTCACCCATTGCAGTTCATCTTCGCTAGTATATGCGCAAATCGAGGATGCTGGCACGAAGCTTTTTGAAATGTGAGGGATCATGTCTATCGCCTTCTTCTTGCCGAAGCCGCCTATGTACCCTAAACCTTTTCGATTCTTCTGACCTCGAGTGGTGATCGCCGTTTGCAACCCCTGAGAGTTTCTGCCCAAACCAGCCCCGGGGAGATAGTGCATCTTCTTCAACATAGTAACCACAGCTGGGTTATCCACTGACCCGTGCTCTTCTCTTATCATGGACACGTGGAAGCCACTAAATGGCTGATTGGCTATTTCAAGCGCTGAGACCTGGTTCTCCCTGGCTGCCTTGATAGTCACCACCTCCCCTTCATGTGGGAACCTTATCATCTGATGTAGCATGGACGACACTCCTCCTAATTTGTGAAACCAGGGTCTCCCAAGTAGAGCTGAAAAGTTGGCAGGGATGGGCAGAACCACAAATTCTACCTCCACTTCAATAGGTCCTATCTTGACCAAGGTCTTAAAGGTTCCCGAGGCTTGCCTCCTCGAATTATCGTAAGCTGTGATAGTCAAATCAGATCCACTGAGCATATTCTCGCTTAAGCCAAAAGCTTGCAGAGCTATCAGGGGGCAGACATTGATAGAAGACCCATCATCTACCATAACGCAAGCAGTGTGCTTGTCGTTAATCTGCGCTTTGATGTACAAGGGTCTATTATGATTGCGACCTTTGACAGGTAGATTGGCATCAGAAAAGACCAATCTCTCCTCGGATCCTCCCTTAACCAAGCCCAAAAGCTCTGATGGGGAGATAGTGGTGGCGACCGTGGCCTCAACCAAAGCCTCTACTACCTTCTGCCTATGAGAGGGGGACTGTCTCAACAGATCCCAGATGGATATTTGAGCCGCCGTCTTCTTCAATTCCTTGACAATCTGATTCTCCTCTGGCTCTTTCTCTGCTGGCATCTGCGCTGGCTCAGGTAGCCTTGTAATCTCGGGGACCACTCTTCCGCTCCTCGTTACAGCCCCTATCTCTTCTTTGTCTCCATCGGACCTCCACAAATCAAGGTTCATCTCTCCCTCTTCTTCGGCCTCTCCGCCGCTCTCACTGCTAGACCAGCAATCAAGGGTAGCCACGACTGCTCTCTCTTCTCTAATCTCGGAACAATCAGCAGCAAAGTTCTCGCCCCCATACAGATCTTGTAGCACATACCACTCTGGCAAGCTAGATCCGATCATAAACACGGGTGGTGGTACGACATTATAACCGGGCTTCTTCTCAGTTTCCCTCTTTTCAGGGTCAGAAATCTGCTTGCTATCAATCAAGTCTTGGATAGAGTGTCACAGCGCTTTGCACTTATCTGTGACATGGCCTGAGTGCTGGTGAAATGCACAGAATTCATTATCTTTGTGTCCAGGTTTCCCTTGCGTCAAAGCTAGCCTAGGAGCCAGAGGGTGCAATTTTCCCTCCTTCATTAACCTCCTCAAGACCCAGGATAATGGTCTCCCCAAGTTCGAAAACTTCCTCTGGGTGGTTACCTCAGTAGCAGACACTTTACTGGGACCTACTGGCCTGCTGGTTCCTTGACCGGGGTTAGCCCTTTTGGCGAAATTATCATTGTTAGCTTTTCGAGCCAAGAATTCTCCCTCTGCTTCGATGGCTATATCTTTGAGAGATTCCCAGTCCTTCAACCCCTTCATCTTCAACCCCTCTTTCAAGTACGGGCTTGCATTCTTGATGAATAAACGAATCTGATCCTGGGTGTCCGGCTTTCGGCGCATCTCCATTACTCGGTTCCGCCATCGGGTGAGATAATCATGGAAAGATTCCCTGGTCTTCTGCTGGAGCAGTTCAAGATCTTTTAGAGTCACCTCCATTCTGGTATTGCAGTCATACTGCTTCAAAAACTCCTCAGTGAGCAGATCCCAATCTTCTTTAGTGCGACGGTCAAGGCCATGATACCAGTCGATGGCATGGGCGGTCAGACTCAAACAAAAGTATTCTACCTTCTGCTTCTTGGACAGCGTGGTCCCCTTCATGACCAGAGAATACTGTTTTACATGAGCGGTTGGGTCAGAAGTCCCATCGAACTTTGGCACGTCTGGCATCTTAAAGTTATAAGGGATCGGGTCCTCTCCCTCCAATTCCTTATCCTCCGGGTTCATCCCTTGAGCTCTGCCTATCATACGGGTCATGGCTTCAAACCTCTCTTCCATCTTTTTCAGAATAAAGTCATCAGCCTGAGGTTCCTTCCCCCTCTCGAATGCAATGCTCATCCTATCATCTTCGACATCATCATCAATTCTCAGCACAGGCCTTCTTCTCTGCTCTCCCGAGGCTACTGACCTTAACTCTACTGGAGGCGGCCTAACGGGCTCTTCTCGTCTTTCAACCCTTTCTTCTTCTGGCTCATTCTGTCTCACTGGAGGAGGAGGAGGAGGATTCTGTGGAACATTTTACTGTGCCAAGGCGGTCAACATATTCATCATCCTACCCTCGAATTCCTCAAATCGCCGGCCCACTTCTTCCGCGATTATGGCCCTGGTGGCGTCTTCCCCCCTAGGAAAGTTTGCCATCTGAGATACAGTACCACTAATTCCTGATAAAATATCTGGTAGACCCTCTCTATCTAACAGCTCAGGAGTAGGAACTCGAATCAGTCGTCCGGTTGGTGATCTAGTCCACCTGGGCAGATCTATGATGGCTGCAGGGATAAGTCGTTAGGCATGATCCATGAAATGCAGGTATAATGCATGGTCGTGATATGCTACACTCACAGAGCACAAGCAAGCAAGTAGGTCCTTCCCCCCTTATTTCTCCCACACACGTGGTCGTGCAGTCTCTTTCCTAGGTAGGATTAGCCCAAGGGTCAGCAAGGGACCCAATGGGCGCGCATGATGCGCGGCGAAAAACCGGCAGCATGACACTCCTATGCTAATGTACAAGCGGATAGATAATGATCGTCACGTATTTGGACGTTCCATAAATTTCGACATGGCCCTACCGGGGCATGATAGCCTTTGGCTAGGTTACCAAGCGAGACATCTGGACTCACCCAATACATGAGGATCCATACAGCAAGCATGGAATTAGGGTTCATTTCACCTGTGGAAAGTAACTACAGCCATTACATGAGCTTTGGACAAGGGAGATGTTATTTTAAGGCTATCCAAGCATGATCCCTGCCGACGGGTCTAGCTCATCACGAGCATAGCGACCGATCGGGTCATCATTTTGATATACCATCAAGGTTCGTGGCTTGGGCTGGTGATTATCCTTAACACTTCCCCAAATTGAGTGAAAATGAGGAGGTGCTTCAGGAACGCACCGGGGCTAAAAGAGGGACCAAACTAGCGTATTCTAAGGCTCTAATGATATGCAAATACAAATTTGAGCGAAAGTGAATTTATGAATTAAATTTTAATCATAAATGTTAAAAGAGGTATTTTCAAATCAAAATCTCGAACCATAAACGTCCCCAGTGGAGTCGCCACTGTGACGCGCGCCGGATCCCGTGCGCCGCCCTTTCGACCGCCCGCACGTGGGCGATCGGGGCATTTGCGGGTCCGTTGACAGCTTGCAATAAATTGCAAGTGCGTCAATGTTGGGCAACAAGGAGGTATCATGGAGTCGCCACCCAATAGAACATTGGGAAAGTTACTCTCGCCTCGGATAGCCTAAGACTGCGCTTGGTATCCATTTTGGGCCAGCCAGAGGGGTCATAGAAGGTGAACTTCTCACCCTAAAGAGCCTAGGATTAGCGCTAAAGCCTCGTGACTCAAGAAGTATTTTGGAGGATAACCTCTAACCTCTCGAGCCCAAAGACCAGAGCTGGGTCCGGGATTTCTCATCTATTTCTACCTCAATTATTTTATGATCAAATTTTAAATATCATTAATTTGCTCTCTCTCCACACTATGCAGTTGATTAAAAGGCACATTTATTCACATCTTGAAAGCAATAAATGATCAAATAGATAATGAAAGCAATAGATTACAATAATACAAGGAGCGGAATACAACTCCCTTTCGTAAATATACGGATCATGCGTAAATCGGGGCATTGCTTATTTTGAGGACTTTGGTCCTCACATGCATCATTATTAAAATTGGGGATTTCTATTTGTGATAATCTTTATTGGATAAAAATAGGGCATTGGACCCTTGCTTTTGTGTAAACCTCATTTTATTGAATATAAAACATTGAGTCATTTTTATACATCAACGGGTTATGAAAGGGGTACATCCATATATATAAAATGATCAATAAATAACAAATGAAGAAAATACTTAAGAGGATTAGGAAACTAAACCGGATGAAGTCCTCCAAATATGGTAGGTAGCCGCTCCAACTCGGGATAGTCCAAGAGAAACAATATACACTCACAGAAAGTTAAGAGATATTAATATACATAAAATTAACATATAAGAAGTCAAGGAGACTTGAAAGAGATGAAAAACGATTTAAAAAGATGGAGACAGAACCCACCGACGGCCTTCCTTAGCTGACCGACGGGCGTCGGTTAAGGTAACCGAGATGTCCATTTGTCACTCAAGGAGGGGTGTCTGTAGGTGGGTAACCGACGGGCGTCGGTGATAAAGATGACCTGTCGGTCACCACTGTCTCCGAAAAAATAGAATGGAGAGAAAAAAAAACCTTTTCTAAGTCAAAAAAGTGGGTTTTATCCCAAAAGGAGGTAAGAGAGTCGAGATAAAAGGAAATAATGACAGATATTCAAAAATTCCACAAAATGAGAAATAAATATGAGACAAAATGGAGAAAGAATCCGGAATATTTACCCTCAGATAATCGCTTTGGGTGAGATTTTTGTGGTGATTAGAGCCTCGCGCGTTCCCCGAGAAGCAAAAGATAAAGGATCAAAGAAAGAAAATGAACTATTTCTTCTTCAACCCCTCAAAAGATCGATTTTGGAGTCAAAATCTAAAGAAAACTAATTAGTTTTAGTTCCTTTTGATTGATTTGATCCTTGATCAAATAGATTTCTTTTGTAAATGTGTTTTGTTGGAAGAGAGAGAAAATTTGCTTGAAATTTGGCAGAGTTTCCTCCTTTGAAAATTTTTCTAACCCCTTTCAAATAAAAATCCGGAGCTTTTATAAGCCAGACACGACCGACGGGCGTCGGTGTATAGAGGCGGGCATCGGAAGAATCCTTCTGACATAAGGATTCGTCCGACGGCCCTGTCACATCGATCGACGGGCGTCGAAACAGTTGCGTGCTCCGGGAAACCAGGCGGCATTCTGACAGGGGCGGTGACTTTCCGACGGGCGTCGGAAAATACCATAAGCCGTCGGTGACTCGAAGCGATGGGCTGACTTCACAGACGGGCTGGCTGTCTGTGGAGGATAAAAAGCTTTTTGACTCGAAAAAACCTCTGTTTTCTCCCCCTCTGCCCAGGAATGGTAAAAAGCTTCATTTCTCGTAGAACGCGAGACTAAAACCTCCAAATCCAGCCCTTTATACAGGATCGGACACTGATTTCATCATAGGGTAACCTCTGATCCGGACCGCTCCGGGACACAGTGCTTACGCGGGTGCTTTCGTACTTTCTTGCTAAATGACCGAGCTAACCTCTTCTGGTAAACCTGATTGTGATAATAAGCCCGTAACCTATCTTCATCCAATAAATTCAGCTGCGATAATCGCTGTTGTGCCCATTCTGCCTCTGGAATTTCCGCTTCCATGACTACCCTCAAAGACTTCAACTCAATTTCAACCGGTAGGACCGTTTCAGTTCCATACACCAGAGAGAATGGTGTCGCCCCCGTAGAAGTCCTAACTGTGGTTCTATAACCCCAAAGCGCAAAAGGTAACTTTTCTGCCCAGTCTTTATAGCTCTGAACCATCTTGGCCAATATCCTCTTCACATTCTTGTTCGCTGCTTCAATCGCGCCATTGGCCTGAGGATGGTAAGGAGAAGACTTATGATGCCGGATTCCATATTTCTGGAGCATTTGTTTAGTTTCTGCCAGGAATTGTACCCCATTGTTAGACACAATGTGATGCGGGAGACCATATCTGCATATCAAATTCCGCTCGATGAACTTAGCCATGTCCCTTGTATCAACCTTCTTGAAAGACTCTGCTTCAACCCACTTAGTGAAGTAGTCAATGGCAACTATAATGAACCTGTGCCCATTAGAAGCTGTACGATGGATCTCGCCTATGATATCTATCCCCCAAGCTGCAAATGGCCATAGAGAAGTCAAGTTATGCAACTCTGAAACTGGCATGTGCTTCAAATTTGCGTATTGCTGGTATAACTGGCATTGCTTCACATATTTTGAACAATCTGTATCCATTGTGAGCCAATAGAATCCTTGGCACATGATCTTTTTTGCTAAGGCTAAGTCATTCATATGAGTTCCGCGGACCCCAGCATGAACCTCTTCCATAACTCTTTCTGCTTCTTTCTCTGCCAAACATCTTAACTAGATACCATCAACTTGTCTTTTGTACAAGGTACTGTTTACACTGATGAACTAAGTGGATAGCTTCCGAATCATTCTTTGGTCTTTCTCCGTGGTTTCTTCTGGAAAAACTGACTTTTCTAAATAATTCTGAATGTCATAGTACCACGGGTTTCCATCGGTGGCCTCAATATCCATCACATGCTCAGCTTCGAAGCAAGGTTTATTCGAACTAGAGATCAGCACGGGCCTCATAGCAATTCCTATTGGATTATCTCACATAGACACTAACGTCACTAGAGCATCAGCCAACTGATTTTCATCACTGGGGATAAAGCGAAAAGTGCAAGTCTCGAACTGGCTATATAGCATTCTCAAGCGTTTCACATAAAGCAGCAGTCTCTCTTCCTTGATAGACCACTCCCCTCTAATCTGATGAATTACTAAAGAAGAATCTCCAAATACTTCTGCAATCTTTGCTCCTAGGGCGAGCAGCTCTTCCAATCCAAAGATGCAAGCCTCGTATTCTGCTTCATTATTGGTAGCCTTATACCTCAGCTTCTTAGCTAACGGTAGCTTCTCACCATCCAAGGTGGTAAGAATGACTCCTGCGCCTGCTCCTTTACTATTGACTGCTCCATCGAAGAATAACTGCCATGCTTGTATTGTACTGTTATGGCTATGACATCTTCATCCGGGAAATTATACTCAAACTGATCTCCCTCAATAGGGTGCTCGGCTAAGAATTTCGCTACGGCTCTTCCCTTAATGGTTTTCTTGGTTATGTATTCAATGTCGAACTCCTACAATAGTAATAACCATCTCTCCATCTTCCCTAGTAGAGAGGGCGCTTCTTGAAGGTACCTAAGAGGGTTATGCTTGGCAACTGCCTGTACCCTGAAGGAATGACAGTAATGTCGCAACTTCCTAGAAGCCCAAATAACTGCCAAGCAAATCTTCTCTACCTCAACATATCTGGCTTCATATGGTAGGAACTTTTTGCTAAGATAGTAAACCGTAAACTCCACACCAAAATCATTTTCCTGAGCCATCATAGCACCCACTGAATTAGCCTCTACAGCAGATACAGGATTAGTGATTTGGCACGGCGTGGTGGTCTTAAGACTGGTGGATTTAAGAGATAATCCTTAATGGTGTCAAAGGCCCATTGACAATCATCGTTCCATACAACAGGCTGGTTCTTCCTTAGAAGCTTGAAAATGGGCTCACATACCGAAGCCAGCTTGGCAATGAACCGGCTGATATACTGAAGCTTTCCCAGGAAACTCCTAACCTCCTTTTCCTTTCGAGGCACTAGCATCTCTCTAATGGCTCTGACCTTATCAGGATCTGCCTTGATTCCCCTCTGGCTTACTACATGGCCCAACAACTTTCCTGAGGTAACTCTAAAAATGCACTTCTTGGGATTGAGGCACAGATCATACTTGCTAATCCTTTGAAAGAACTTTTCTAAAGCCTCAAAGTGACCTTCTCTGGTAGCCGACTTAATCATCATGTCATCGACGTACACTTCCACCTCTTTGTGGATCAATTCATTGAGAACCCTGGTAGCCATCCTCTGGTAAGTTGCTCCTGCATTTTTTAAACTAAAAGGCATAATCCGATCCACTATCTTGTTAAGAATTTGATTGTACCCCGCGTATCCATCCACAAAGCTGTACATCATGCAAGCAGTGGCACTATCTACCAGCACATCATTATGAGGCAAAGGGAAATCGTCTTTCTGGCAAGCTTTGTTCATATCCCGATAATCCACGCATACTCGAACTTTTTTGTCCTTCTTAGCCACGAGAACCACGTTAGCTAACCATGTTGGGTATTGAACCTCTATTAGGAACTTAGCCTCAATTTGCTTATGGATCTCCTCTTTCAATTTCTACGCCCATTCTGGCCTTAGTCTCCGGAGCTTTTGCTTAACTGGTTTAAACTCTGGGCAAGTTGGGATTGCATGCTCGGCGATATCCCGATCGATTCCCGGCATATCCTCGTAGGTCCAGGCAAAGACTTTTTCATATTTTTTTAATATTCTCTCAAATTTTATCCTCTCTTTAGGAGTTATGTCTGACGCTATCAAAATTTCCTTTGGATTCTCCAAAGTTCCGAGATTAAATGCAGTTGTGCCAGTTGAATTAATATCAAAAATGAATGCATCATGCTTATGATCATGCGAAATGAAATCATCGGAAACATCACACAAGTAAGCAAAGTTGTTCATCTCATTAACATAATTAGAAGCATTAGCATTGTCATTAAAAAGTTCTGGTATAAAAAGAGCATCTAAATAACTATCATCTTAATCTCCTGCCGACGCCGATGCTGCGGCCGACTGTACTTTAGCTCCTTGACTTGGAGGCTTTTTAACTATCGCCGGTGAAATCTTGAGACCTTCAATCTTCGGCTCTGGCTCTACCATCTTCTCCTTCCCTTTGAGTTTAGTGGCCAACAGCTTATCAGTTAAAATCTCTTCGGGCTCATCCCTGTCCTAGATGTTGCATTGGGTTATAATCTCCTCATCCCAGAAGTTTTCTATAGTCTTAATAACTCCAACCTCCTAGTCAAAGACATCATTAAAAATTTCGAAACCCGGGATGATCTTCCCATCTACCCACTGTGGCTCCTCTTCTCCAGCGTAAGCACAAACCGAGGATGCTGGCACAAAACTCTTCGAAATGAGGGGAACCTTCTCTGACACTTTCTTATTTCCATACTCTCCTTTGTAGCCTAACCCCTTCCGATCTTTCTGGCTATGCGAAGTGATAACATCCTGCCACCCTTGTGAATCTTTGCCCAAACCAGCCCCTGGGAGGAAGTGCATCTTCTTTAGCATGTTCACTACCTGAGGGCTACCTTCTAAGCTTTGCTCTTCTCCGATCATTGATACATGAAAGCCACTGAATGGCTGATTAGAGATCTCCAAGGCAGACACTTGGTTCTCTCCTACTGCTTTAATGGTCACCACCTCTCCTTCGTGAGGTATCTTAATCACTTGGTGTAAAGTGGATGGCACTCCCCCCAACCTATGGAACCACGGTCTTCGAAGTAAAGCTGAGAAATTTGCTGGGATGGGTAAGACCACAAACTCTGTTTCTGTCTCAACGGGTCCAGTCCTGACAACAGCTTTGAAAGTTCCTGACGCCTACCTCCTGGAATTGTCATAAGCTGTGATGGTCAGGTCAGACTTGCTCAGCATGCTTTCATTTAACCCAAAAGCCTGAAGCGCCACTAAAGGACAGACATTTATTGATGACCCATCGTACACCATAACCCAAGCAGTGTGCTTGCCGTTAATATGTGCTTTGATATATAATGGCCGGTTATGGCTACGACCCTCAGTTGGCAAATCTGCAGCAGAAAACACCAGTTTCTCCCCGGATCCCCCTTTAACAAGGTCTAGCAGCTCAAATGGAGAAATTGTAGTGGCTACAGTGGACACACTTAATGCCTCGACCAACTTCTGTCTATGGGAGGGGGACTGCCTTAAAAGGTCCCAAATTGATATTTGAGCTGTGGTCTTTTTCATCTGTTTTACTATGGGACTTTCTTCCAGCTCCTTCTCTACGGTTGCTTGCACTGGGTCCTGTTGTTTCTCAAGTTCGGGGACCACTCTCCCACTTCTTGTTACTGCCTCAACTCTTTCTTCCTCCTCCGAATCCCATGGATCCATGAATTCTCCATCTTTCTCTTCATCTTCTTCGTCTCCACTCTTTATAGTGGACCAACAGTCTATCGTCGCCACGGGAATCCCTTCTTCACTTGCCTCAGGGCGAGTGATAGCGACGTACTCATTTCCATATAAATCTTGCATCACATACCATTCTGGTAAGCTCGATCCTATCATAAAGACTGGCGGTGGCACAGCATTATAATTAAACTTCTTTTTGCTCTCCCTCTTTTTAGGATCAGTGATCTGCTTACTATCGATCAGATCTTGAATTAGGTGCCTCAGCCTGTAACAATTATCAGTCAGATGTCCGATATGTTGGTGAAAGGCGCAATACTCATTCTATTTGTACCCTGGCTGCCCCTGGGTCCTAGCTGGCCTAGGTAGCAGGGGTTATAGCTTCCCTTCCTTTATCAGCCTCTTCAAAACCCATGACAAAGGCCAACCTAAATTGGAGAAGTACATCTGACTCACGCCCATTGCAGACACCTCGGCTGTCTTTCCACCTCTGTTACCACTGCTTGAACCTGCTGACCTGGCTGTCACTTGATTACTGTAGCCCTTCTTGGCATAGGACTCACTGTTTGCCCTCTTGGCCATATATTCTCCTTTCGCTTCTATGGCAATTTCTTTTAAGGACTCCTAATCCTTCAGCCCCTTCATCTTCAGTCCGTCTCTCAAGTATGGGCTGGCATTCTGAATGAACAACCAAATCTGATCAGGAGTGTTTGGCTTGTGTTTAATCTCCATAACTCTATTTCTCCACTGAGTAAGGTACTCGTGGAAGGACTCTCCAGACTTCTGCCGTAATAACTCCAAATCCTTCAAAGTAACTTCCATTCGAGTGCTGCAATCGTACTGCTTAAGGAACTCCTCAGTCAACAAGTCCCAATCCTCTTTGGACCTTCTATCCAGTCCATGGTACCAATCAATGGCAGCTCCTATGAGACTCAAGCAAAAGTACTCTATTTTCTGCTTTCTTGTTAAAGTTGTACCCTTCATGACAAGCGAGTACTGCTTGATGTGAGCAGCAGGGGTCAGAGGTGCCATCAAATTTTGGAATATCGGGCATCTTAAAGTTCTGGGGAATCAGGTCATCCCTATCCAGCTCTCAATCCTCCGGGTTCATTCCTCTCCCTATAGTCATCATCCTTGTCATGGCCTCAAATTTCTCTTCCATTTTTCTCCACATCACCTCCTCCAGTTTTAGCGACTTTCCCTTAGCTACCGCATGCTCCTCTTGCTCATCTTCCCTAAAATCAACCTCGGACCTAGGGCCTTCTCAATGCTCAATGGGTGCAGGCACTCTTTGCTCCATAGCAGGTGGGTCGACCATAGGTCGGTTAATTACAGCAGGGGGATCTTCTCTAACGACCCCTTGTTCAACTGGCACATGGATAGGGGTAGCAGTAGCTTGTTGCCAAGCTATGGTGGTGGCTAGGTTGCCCATCATTGCAATCATTCGGGCCTTAAACTCCTCCATTCTTCTTCCTACTTCCTCGGCAATTATTAGCCGGGTTGCATCAGACTCATGCGATGGATTGGCCATACTTACTTCTGTCGATGACTCAGAAGAAAACCCCTCACCGTCTTCTATGAGAGAATCTGAACTCTGATCCGATACTAACTCTGGTAACCCCAAAAGTGGAATCCTTCTTACCCGTCCGTCGGGACCTCTAGACCACCTAGGAGAATCTATGATGGCTGAAAGAAAATATTACGTTAAGATGATGCATGATTAAAAAAAAATACAATGCATTCTCATGCTGATGCAACATAGATAAACACATGCAAGCAGATAGATCCTTTCGACCTTATCTCTCCCACACACATAGTAGTGCAGTCTCTTTCCTAGGTGGGCTTAGTCCATGGGTTAACGAGGAACCCAATGGACACGTATGGTGCACGGTGGAGAGCCGGCAGCATAACAGCTCTTATCTAATGTACATATATATGAGTTTTTGGCCATCATGTATTTAAACAATTCAACTTAATTAAGATGGGCCCACCGGGGCATGAAAGCCTTTGATAAAGACCATTTAATTAAATTGACTTTGTCCAATATATGATGGCCCGTATAGCAAGCATGGTATTACAGTACATTTCACCTAGTGGAAGTATCTATTGCCATTACATGAGCTTTAGTCAACGGGTGATGATATTTTAGGGCTACCCAAGCATGGTCCCTGCCAACGGGCCTAGCTCATTATAAGCATTACCAATTGGGTCACCATTTGATGTACCATAAGGTACGAGGCTTGGGCTGGTGATTATCCTTAGTACTTCCCCACATTGAATGAATGTAGGGTCGTGCTTCGGGAACGCATCGGGGTTAAGATAGGGACCAAACTAGCATAATCTAAGGCTCTAGCATGGATGCAATGCAACTTCGAAAAGAGATGAAATTTTTAAATTAAAACTCAATTGTAAATTTTAACCAAGATACTTTCGAAGGAAAGTCTCTTATTTTCCCAGTGGAGTTGCCACTATGACACGCCTCGGACCCCGGGGCGCCCCTTTGACCGCCCGCTTTAGGGCGATAGGACTGAGGAGGTCCGTGGACAACTTGCAATGAATTACAAGTGCATCTATTTTGGGCAATAAGGAGGTTTTAATGGAGTCGCCGCCCAATAGAACATTGGGAAAATTCGTCTCGCCTCAGTGAGCCTAAGACGGCGCATATTTCCATGTTGGGCAAATAAAAGGGGTCTTGGAGGCAATCACCCCAATAGAACATTGGGAATGATCCTCTAACCCTATGGAGCCTAGGATTTATTAAGCCTTTTTGACACAAGAGGTGTCTTATAGGTCTCATTCCAATGAATGATCGGATAGACCTCTCGCCTCGTTGAGCCCAAAGACCAGAGAAGGTTCGGGACTTCCCATTTATTAATACCTTGGTTAAATTTATTCTTGAGTTTTGAATTTACCTTTTCGTCTCTTTTCTCACGCATTTAAATGCAATAAAAATTAAAGCGCAGTATCAACCATATAAATGAAGCGATAAAGAATAACATAAAGCGCATAAACATAAATTACAACAAAACTAGGGGCGGAATACAACCCCCATTTTAAATAAGCTGCGATCCACACATAAATTGAGTTATTCATTTAAGGATGAGGAATTGGTCCTCGCATGCATATTTAAAGAAAACACTTTTGATGTGGCAATTTTATTTAGGATGAAAATTTAGGATTTTGGTCCTATTTTATTAGAAAAAACCAATTTATTCTATAAAATATTTTTATGCAATTTTTTATTTAAGCGTGCATAAAAACCATTTTATTTAGCAATTACATACACGGAAATCAAAAATATAAAAAAAAATGAGAATTAAAATGTACAATAAAGATACCAAACCCCGTATCTCCTCCTTCACGTGCATGGATGCTCAAATAAGAATAAAACAACGATTTGTAACAAAAAAAATAAAAAAATAAATAAAATTCATGTTAGTGATTGAGCCAAAGAAATTATTTAAACATATAAAACAACAAATCATAGATTAAAATAAATAAAACATGCATTATTTATGACAAAATTAATTAAATGACATGATAAAATATATAATTTAACAAATTAACAACTTTACATGCACAAAATAACACAACATAATTACTCCTTTGACTTTCAAACACCAAAGCACCATACACATACATACACCACATAATTACTTTAATAGATATTTAATACCTTGATACAATACTCACATTTCATTAGATTCTTCCTCCAATCAACATATTAGACTAATTGATGCACTAAATTCCTTAATGTCCAATATTCTCATACATAAATTACCGAATTACCCATGAAATCCCAACTTAGCATGCCAAATCCGACTAGGCCCGATTTGGGGTGTGATAAATCTTCCCTCCTAAAAGAATTTCGTCCTCGAAATTCGCTTACATCAGAAAGAAATCCCAACACTATACTTCAAACCACCATCAAACTCATACACTTTATTTTAAACTACTCACTTGCTTATACTTACCGCCATCGCTATACTCTTAAATCACTTTCTGCCCAACTTTAACCAAACGCAGAATACTTTCCTTAACCGTTGCTATGCTCGCCATTTCCATCCTTAATCTTAATATCAAATAGTACATGTATACCTTGTCACCTTTTTCTCAATCAAAATACATATGCAAATGTTTATCATGTATGGTTAAAGGGATGATGATGCAATGAGAATATGATTACTCATGTATACAGAGTGATGCTGAAGAAATGCAATTAATGCTTTAATGATGCACTTTATCCCATCCCCATGATTCAATATGCTTTTATTCAAACACTTTTTCTAGAGATAGCTGACAGGCATATAGAGTACTACCAAAACCATACAGAATCCAAATACTCGTCCACCTCAAAATACTAAAAAAAAAACTTTACTCGAACATATCAAAATAAAACTTACCGGAAGGCTCTGCAGGCTCTGTTACTCCACTACGATGCGCAACCACTTCCAATGGTACACGAGTAACTCGTAGCAATTCCTCCATATCCTTCCTAGCTTGCCGAGCTAGATTCTCCTTGGTCTTAGGACAATCAACAATTTGGTGTTTCATGCTACCACATCTGAAACAAGCACCTGTGAGTTTCCGACACGAACCCCAATGTTGCTTCCGACAGTTCTGGCATATCGGCGGTTCCCTAATCTTTTTACACTTGTCCCAATATTGCTTCTGACAATGTTGACACATTGAAGGTTCTCGAATCCTCTTACCCGCTGGCACCTCTTTACTTGACACTTTTCTTTTCTGAGGTACGCTCCGAACAAAACCTTGAGAAATTCGAGGAGCAGTCAGCCTATCTAATATCCGAATCAACCCTTGCACTAACGTCCTATCATCGGAAGCAGGACCGAAATTTCCAACCTTAGGATGCTCAGAAACACTCTGATCAGCACTAACTGGGTTCACATTTTCCGTTGCCTTGCCTACATTCTCACTAGGATCAAACTCCATCTAGACACGACACAAGACAAAACACATCTGCATTAGGCCACGAAACAAACCGATCGCATGTAAAGACACAACACAAACAAACTAGCATACAAAGACTCGACACTCAAACAAAAAAAGGCAACCAGAACCGCCAAACCGGCACTCTGATACCACTAAATGTAACACCCCTGCTATGTCCCCGTTGGAAAGACGCCGGAGAGCGCTACCGACACCCACTCACATACATGCACACATACACTATACGGAAGCATACATTCATACATAATCATATATACATAAATACGGAATAATTAAAAACTTAACTTGCGAGCAAAATCTGGTCATGCATTAACTCACACACATGCAGGCATTAAGCGGGAGCATAAGCACATGCCTATCCCCGTTCACTCATTCAATCAGCGGAAGCATAAGGCAAACGATAAAATCGAGGAACAACTTTAAACTTAAATACAATAACATTTACATAGCCCAAATATTACATCAAGATCCCTATACACAATACATATACAAAAGGCTACAGAAAACAGAAACCAAAATGCAGGAGCTGAGTACAAAATAACAAAGCTTCTAACTCCCTCATGGCCGACCCTGCAAATGTGCGACTCGAACCGAACCAAACCTACCACCTGCACGGGAAAAGAACCCGTGCTAAGCGATAACGCTTAGTGTGGAGAACACACAACAAAAATGGACGGCCATTCACAATGGTCGTTAAGGCATAACACATTCGAATGGCATATGCACATAATCCTAACAGATATACATACATACTTGCATATAAAAGAAAATCATATCCACATTCAAAACACGTGTGATCAAACCAAAGCAGACAGGGTACTATACAGGATGCCAGTATCATCATGCCGAAACACATACATTCTCACATGCATATACTTACCAAGGTATCAGATATCTAAACATACTTTTATGAGGCCATAATACACATACATTAGCCAAAACCCAAGGGACAATGTCAAAACTACCACACTTTCCCTGCGCAACTATAATACATAAGTATCATTCCATGAAATATGAACACTTGACAACATGCCGAGGATACTACGATAGTTGAGGCCAAGGAAACATATAGCATAATATTGAATTCATTGCATTTACTAGTTCAATATCATAATCATACACATGCCATTCCAAATACTTAAACATAACGGTTAAGATTACAAAATCATATTAATATACATACAATTTAACCTTAGTATTCAGTAATTCTAATTTCCTTTCATATACATATTAATTTATCTCATCACTACACAGAAGAGCAGTATACATAGTTTACAGTGTACATATACAATATAGATGCTTGATTCACATTAAACCTGTTCAGAGATTCGTGATCACATTCGGATAAATAACTGATTCACACATCCTAAATCATGCTCATTCGGAAATCACATTCTCATATTCATATCAGACAAAGCAAACAGAATACCTGCTGACTCACTTTAGTGGATAACGAGAAGATACGGTAATGTACCTTACGGGTACGAATCGAACGATAGCGTACCTTATGAGTACGAATCAAAAAGCAATATCATTTTCCACATTCAAAAACATTTCGCTAAAAGGACCTTAAACAAGATCCATACACAATAAAGGTTCGCGAGGAACCAGCCAGGGACCTGATCGGGGTCCATTCATTCAAAGGGCGCTGCAGCTACATAACTCTATTAGGCATGCCTAACTATCCACTAGACTGACTCTCACAGGTCATGCATAAAACAATTAACGTCTCGAATCACACAATACATATATACATACATATATATATCATCATACATATTCTAGAGTGTAGACATATTACTAAGTTCATAATGTCAGTCATGCACTATACAACTCCTATACAAAGCATGAAATATATAATTTAGTAATCACATTTTAACACTAACCAATATTCTAAACCATATCAGAGTCAATTGTGGGAGACACTAACATGCCATCGATTTTCAATACAAAACCTTATTCATACAATAATACCCCTCATGCTTTCATATGACATGCTCATAATAACCAACCATGAAGTGTGGCATTCTTAACTCACTTGTATACAAATTACAACATGCGATACCATTCACAATAATTAACATAAATAAACCAAATCATACAGTTTGAATCAAATATTGATATGTTATCATTTTAGTAAACACACATCTCAGAATAATCATACAAATCATATCCCACGTCACAACATATAATCCATCAACCATAATCCATAATATAATGGGCATATAAACAAGTTCATATAGCAAACAGTAAGGAAAAACCATGAAAAGGACATTGAAAACTCATTTTCAGAAAATTGGGCAAGCGGGAAAATAGAGCAGATCAGGGCCTCTGTCGCGCTCACGAACTAGTCGTGCTCGCGACAGAAGAGCCACAGACACGAGCCGAGCTGAGGGACATGACTCGTGTCAATGACTCATCCCAGTCGTGCTCCTCAAGCACGACATGCAGA
Organism: Excoecaria cochinchinensis; assembly: GCA_947683425.1. Classification (NCBI taxonomy): domain Eukaryota; kingdom Viridiplantae; phylum Streptophyta; class Magnoliopsida; order Malpighiales; family Euphorbiaceae; genus Excoecaria; species Excoecaria cochinchinensis. The sequence continues at coordinate 17,140,367 of CANTUQ010000013.1, forward strand.
GGAAACGGCATGAGCACGAGTTGTGCTGAGGGACATGACTCGTGTCCATGTTATTTCTCTTCGGTCGTGCTCCACAGCTCACCACGGAGGAGAACTCACAGCAGCATGATTCGTGCTGCATCAGTACGAGTTGTGCTGATCCTCTCTGCCTGACGACGTCCAGCTGAGACGCACGACTTGTACGCCAAAGGAGCACGAGTCGTGCTTATCCATCCGAGTTGGACACAGGCAATGCTACAGTGAGCTTTAACATGAGAACGGGAAGCTCCTCTCTCTCGCACTTGCGAGAGCATCACGCTCGCGACAGAGATGAGACTCCCAATTCCCAGCAAAATGCAGAAAGTTCTTCCTTTTTCCAAAACCATTTCAAAACCTTTCAAAAACCACTCAATCATGCACAAACTCTTACCTCATCACTCAAATGCTTAATACCACATGCTCATGATCAAAATAAACTCAATTATCATTCAACAATCAATTCAAGGAAACCTCAAAAATTGCAAATCAAGAACACCAAGAACAAACTTACCCAATTCATGCATTTTCCCTTCAAATCCCACATACATACGACTCCATCCTAAATCATGCATTACTAACACAATTACCCACATAAATTCATGCACATACACATTCCGAGACACTCAAAATTCCAGAAATTAACATTACAAAACACATACACAATCAAAATGAGAAAAAAGGCAAAGACAACTCAAATAACTCCCAAACCTCTTTGAAGCACCACCCACTATCCTCTTCAAGCTTTAATCCTCAATCCTCAATCTTTTCCTTGCCCTTAAGCTTCCTCTTGCCACCCAAAGCTTGCACAAACAAACCCAGAAAATCTCTTAATCCAAACCCTAACTCAAATAAAACCAAAAGATGAAGAAGAAGAAGAAGAAGAAGAAGGAGAACCCAAACGCGGGAACCCTAAAACCCCAACTTACCTGTTCAATCTTGATCCAAATCTCTATCAAAATCACCTCTAAGCAAGCACAAACTCCAGCCAAAAAGGAAAGCAAGGAGGAAGAGCAGAAAATGAAGAAAGGAAGAAGAAGAGGAGACGTGTGAGAGAGGAGAACGAGAATGCAGATTTTCTATGTTCTCTCTCTCTCTCTCTTTTCTTTCTTTCACATTCAATGCCCACCAACCAAGTCCACTTGGCAAGCTCTCATAGGACCAATAACTCCTCCTTTGACTTTCAAATACTAAGGCACCATACACATACATACACCACATAATTACTTAAATAGATATTTAATACCTTGATACAATACTCACACTTCATTAGATTCTTCCTCCAATCAACATATTAGTCTAATTGGTGCACTAAATTCCTTCATGTCCAATATTCTCATGCACAAATTACCGAATTACCCTTGAAATCCCAACTTAGCATGCCAAATCTGACTAGGTCCGATTTGGGGTGTGACAGTTTAGGTGATGAGCTTTTATTTTCCCCGAGACATAAGTGGTGGCAGTCACCATGTCTCTAATCATTGCCCAAGCACCATCCTTATCGTAGTTATTATAACTGTCTGGTACGAAGGGTGGGAAACCAAGTATCTCCAAAAATCATACAAAAGTGATTTCATATTCCGTGCCCTCCAAAAAAATGAGACTGTGCCAGGATCTGAAGAAGGGTCGCAACTGATCCTACATGTCATAGTCGCCAAAAAATCTCTCGTCAACCCCGAATAAACCTTCTCATTAATACCGAAAAGTCGCTCCCACCCAATATTTGCAACAAGCCACTGGACTTCATTCTTGATTCCCAGTTTCTCCAACAGATCGAAATCCAAATAGCTAGTCGGCACGTGTGAGCATTTGGAGAATAAGACATAGGCAGCCTTCTTGTTTCCCAGGACCCAGGTAGGCACTTTTGAGATATCCACTGAGGGTTCGCTGGATGGTTGGCTTGTAGAGCTCGAGGCGAGAGTAGAACTTTTTCTCTTAGGGGCCACTGCATGAAAACAAATGGCCAATTTCAATAACATTATAAGTGCAAACAACCAATGGCTCTAAATATAAAGCATCAGTTATCGGGTTCATTCTAACCTGGTAAAAACAATCTTCCTATGCCCATTTGAGTTTATAAAATATGCATCAATTGACAAAGCATTCAAGAAAGTTAAATGATAGCAAGGAGCACAATTAAACATAAGTGAGATCAAATTCAACATCATCATAAGAGCACTCATGAAGTTCAATCTAACCAAGAATAACCATTTGCACATACTCATTAGAATGTTAGGAAAGTTACATCTATTGACAAAGAAGTAAAAAATGATCAATGAGAACAAATAGTTCCTTTGAACAATATGGCAAATGAATCTCTGCATTCCAAATTGTTAAGAGATGGCAAAATCAGGAAAACCGTTCATTGAGACATTTTATCAAACACTTGGTATGCAGCAATTTAACTAACTAAAATTGAAGCCCACAGTTATTAACAACAACCCAAAACTACAATTAGATGCATTAAAATGTATCACAAACAGTCAAAGCCTAGCAATTCCCATTTTCAACCAAGAATTTGAATAAAATTAAAAACCCAATTCACGCATAGACTAAGCCCTAACTTCCTACTTCCCAAACGTTAAGGTTTATTAACAGAGTTGCAATTTGAAAAAGAAGAAGGAATTTATAGCACTCACCACCAGAAATCAGAGCAATAAGAGACAACAAAATGAAATATTCGTAAAATTTATGCTTGAAAAACATAACAATGGAGAAGAAGAATAAACAGGGAACAAAACGCAGAAAGAACCAAAAAAGAAAAATAAGGAAAAAGAAAGAGAAATATTACTTACTTGTTGTAGATTCCCAAAAATTCGTAGCCTCGAAGAGAGAAATGAAGAGCAAAATAGCAGAGAATAACGAAATATGCAAGTTTTGAGAGTGACAGATGTGGTAGGGTGAGAAACAAAACACGGAAGATAAAGGATTTAAAACAGTTTTTCGTGGGGGTCACGGTGGTAACAAAATGGTTACACACCGTGACATACCCAAAATCTTTACTCTAGATTTGAACTGCCACATGGTCACGGTGATAACCAAAATCATTGTCACTGTGACATACCAAAACTTCAAAATAGAATCGAAACTTTAACATGTCACGATCACAACGGATTTCATTGCCACCGTGACATGTGCAAATTGAAAAACAGAATGTAGCCCTCCTTAGGTCACGGTGACAACCAAAACACTCACCACCGTGACATGTGCACACATCAAAATAGAATGCTACTTACCTGTTGGTCACGGTGACAACCAAAATTATTGTCACCATGACATACCAAGTATACCAATCCAGAATGCCATCTTCATCTGGTCACGGTGACAACCAAATACCTTGCCACTGTGACATGTGCACAGTCCAGAATCCATAATGCATTTTCCTCTGGTCACGATGACGACCAGTTCCATTGCCACCGTGACCACCTGCAAACTTGCAAAAATTTCATCAATCACTCGAAACTTCAAGCTACTAAAACCTTGAAAATTCTCAAACAAAACATAGGTTCACTATGACAACAAACCAACCAAATTTGACAAAAATAAACAAGACTAACGTCCTAAAAGAAATATCAATAAACTCAAAAAAAAACAAAGTTTGAGAAGAAGTTCTGCATTTAACAAGTCCGCAGCTGGACTTTTAAATAACGTTAAGGATCCTCAAGGTTGACGATCGCTAAAGCCCCATCATATGTTGATTCAAAATAAGGCTTCACACGATGTCCATTTACCTTGAACTCGTTTTCACCCATCGGGTGCTTCAATGTGATCACTCTAAGCTGATCAACTCCCACAACTTCATAAGGACCCTTCCAATGCGACTTTAGCTTTTCTGGAAATAAACGCAACCTATTATCATATAAAAGAACTTTCATACCTGGTATGAATTCTTTCCTGACCAATTTCTTGTCATGCCATTTCTTTGTGTTTTCCTTATACTTCTCTGCTTGTTGATACGACCAATAGCATATCTCTTCCAGTTCATTCATCTGGAGAAGTCTCTTCTCACCTGCACTCTTGATATCAAAATTTAGAAACTTGGTTGACCAATAAGCTTTGTGTTCTAGTTTGATAGGGAGATGACATGATTTACCATAGACAAGCTTAAATGGGGATATTCTTATAGGTGTTTTGAATGCAGTTCTATAACCCCACAAAGCTTCATCCAACCTCAAAAACCAATCCTTTCTAGATGAATTTACAGTCTTCTCTAGGATGGATTTGAGTTCTCTATTAGAAACCTCAACCTGTCCATTAGCTTGAGCATGATAAGGGGTGGTGACCTTATGCCTAACTCCAAATTTTTTTAATAAATCCTTAAATTGGTGGTTAACAAAATGCTTATCACCATCACTAATAATCGCTCTAGGGGCTCCATATCGGGTGAATATATTCTTCCTCAAGAAATCTAGAACAACCTTGGCATCACAAGTTCTAGTGGCTATAGCTTCTACCCATTTACTCACATAGTCCACTGCCACTAAAATATACTCATACCCATAGGAAATCGGAAAAGGCCCCATAAAGTCTATCCCCCACAAATCGAAACCTCAAGAAAATTGGCATCTCATCTTTCTTAGAAATGTTACCTACTCTTTGGCATCTATCACAGGTTTTCACAAAGAATTGCACATCTTTAAACATAGAAGGCCAATAAAAACTAGAGGATAGAATTTTCAATACCGTTCTATTTGGCCCATTGTGTCCACCAGCTTCCCTACTATGACATGCCTTGATGATCTCACCCTTCTCTTCATCTGAGACACACCTTCTGTGTCACACCCCGTTTGCCCCCTAGTAGAGTGAGCCATGTGTGCGAATGTATTTGTATGTATTTTGGCATGATCATAAGGGTATTTTGGTAATGTTGCATGATTTGGGACTTTTTTGGTGCGTGTGTACATGTGTTGCACTATGGTGTGAATTAGTTAGGTCAGATTTGTGTGTGCATGAGTGTACCATTGTAGTGTGTGTGCATGGGAGTTGCATTGTGTGTGGTTGAGTGCACCATAGTAGGATATGCACTAGTGGGTTATTGTGGTGTGTGTTGCTCATACAATTGTAGGGTGCATTATTAAGGTGTTCATTGTGTGCATGTGATATATTTAGTTAGGGTGTGAGTAAATGATCTCCTCCACTAGATGGTCGACATGTGTAAAGGGGAAGGAAAGATGGAGAAAGAGGAAATGAAAAAGGGGAAATCTGATTTTTTTGAAACCCATTCCCGTTTTTTCTTCTTCTTCTTCTTCTTCTTCCTCCTTTGCACTCTCCTAAGTGTTCTACTTAGATTCAACCTCAAGTGGTGGAATTAATTACTCCCTTTCATCTTCCTTGGTAAGTTTATGCTTTTTCCTTTTGGTTATTCATGCATTTTCTTCTTCTTCTTGGGTTTGATCTAAGTTAGGGTTTGTGTTCTTAGTGTTTGGGTGCTTGTTTGTGCTTAGTTGAGCCTCCTCGTGAGCCAAAGGGCAAAGAGAGGGCTGGACCTAGTGGATCCAAGCAATAGGAGCAAAGGATTTTGAGGTTTGGGAATTTCTTGCTTTTGCATGTAAATATGTTCATGTATGTGTTCTTGATGATTTCTGGAAATTTGATTGTGATATGCTTTTGCTATGGCATGTATAATATGGGTTTTTGTTCTGGAATGTGGATCTTGCAAGAGCATGAGTTAATTTTGGTAATGTTAGAGTTGATGTGGTTTTGTGCATAAATTGGGATTTTGGATGATTCTTAAAATTAGAGGTTTCATTTAACGAATTGTATGAAATTTCTTGTTATTAAACGTTATATTATGGTTGTTGATGCTATTGGATGGCTGGGTTTGAGGTAAGAGGCTCATGGTTGAATTTTGTGTGTGGATGGGTGATTTTGGAGGAGAAAAATCTGCAGAATTCTGCAGATTTTCGAAATCCCGACGCTATCGCGAGCGCGACAGAGAGCGATGATTGGAGCTTCACTATCGCGAGCCTGCGATAGCCGAGGTGTTGAGCATCCTCTATCGCAAGCGCGACAACTATCGCGATCGCGACAGAGCGCGATGCTGGCCAAGTGCTGTCGTGAGCCCGCGACAGCACCAAGTGTTCTATGTCGCGATCGCGATATAGGTCATGAGCACGACAGAGCCTGGCCTTCCGTCCTCCTCACGGTCGCAAAATCCATCGCGCGCGCAGCGAAGAGACGTCGGTCTCTGTCGCGAGCGCGACAGACGTCACGAGCGCGATAGTTCTTGTATGATGAATGAATTGTTCCTTCGTTGCGTGTGGTTTTTGAACTCCAGTTTCTTTTAGTGTTTATGAAATTTATGCTTGATATCTTAAGAACGATATGAATGCGGATCCGTGATATGATTATCTACATGATGATGATGATTTTGGAAATTATGAATGGATTGAATGGTTTATGCATGACCTGCTAGAGTCTAGTAAGTGGATAGTTAGGCATGCCTAATAGAGTCTTATAGCTGCAGCCCTTTGATAAGTTTGGACCCCGATCAGGTCCCCGTTTGGTTCCTCGTGAACCCTTATGTGAAAGGATCTTGTTTAAGGTCCCCTTTGAAAATTTTTTGCAAAAGTTAAAAGTATCTTGATTTTATCAGCTCGTACCCATAAAGTACTTTCCGTATCGGCTCGTACCAGTAAAGTACTGTCCGTATACTCGTTATCCACTCCCTCGAGTCAGCAGGTGCCTTATATGATTTGTAATATGAGAAAACGTATGTGATTTATGTATGGATTCAATGGTGAAAAGTATAATCTGTTATGAGTATATGAATATTGTGACGAACTTTCTGATGGATGGCTTTATGTATGTGCGATTGAGTATATGCTATTGTTATGCCATGATTATTGTATTTATGTACATGAAGTACGCATGTGTATTGCCTTGACGACCGTTGTGAATGGTCGTTCTTATGCTATATGAGTGTTTCCCCACTAAGCGTTTATCGCTTAGCACGGTGTGTTTACCCGTGCAGGTGTGGAAGGAGGTTGCTTTGGGAGAGTCGCTGCTATCGAAGCCAACACAGCAGGGTTTTAGTGTAGGGCTTTATTTTTGGTGTTTTGAGGATTCTTTTTGTATAGCACTCTCTTATATTGGTTTTGTAATAGCTTCCGCTTCTGTATATAAAATTTTGGATTTTGTAATTATCTGTTGTATCTCTTAGTTGATCAGAACAGTAATGTAATGCTTCCGTTATATTAATGCATGATCAGCTTTTCATGAATGGTATTGTAAAGTTTTAAATTACCCTGTATTTCGGCATGTATGTTTATGTAGGAATGTATGTATATTCTGTATCCGCGTGGTGGCACCTCTACTCATACGGCATCTCACTCCTTATTGGATGGGATCGCATGAGTACGGGTAAGGGGTGTTACAAGTTGTGGTATCAGAGCCTAGGTTTAGGCGTTTCTTGGTGATTGTCTGTGTGATGCTATGTGTTGATATGTCTATGTCTAGGGCTGTGTTGGCTGATGTGGTTGTCCTCTTATTTGTTAGATGGATTCTGATTCTGCTCGCGGTACGCTCGAGGAGTCCGCTGAAAGTGTGAATCCTCCAGCTATAGATCCGTCTATTTCTGTTTCTGTGTCGGCTCAACGTGCTCGGGTCCAGCCCGAGGCCGCTGCCATGTCTTTTGAGGCAATGTTCAGATTGCATCAAGACATGGCTCGGGTTTTGGAAAGGGTGACTGCCCCGAAAGCTCCGATAGAGAGTTTAAGAAGAGCTGGTGTTGAGGATTTTTATGGGACTGGGCTTGATGAGTCAGAGTTAGCTGAAAAGTGGCTTGACAAGGTAAAGAGAGCTTTAAGGGAAATCAGGTGTCCTCCTGATCAGCAAGCTGAGTGTGCTGTGGCTTTGCTTCAAGGGTCGGCTTACAAATGGTGGGAGTTGGTATGTAGGCAACCTCAGATGCCCGATCCAGTTACTTGGGATTTCTTCAGTGAGGAGTTCACTAAGAAGTATGTGACTTAGGCTTATAAGGACGCTAGATGGGCACAGTTTCTGAGTTTAAGGCAGAGAGCTTTGTCAGTTTCGGATTATGAGAAAGAGTTTAACCGGTTGTCTCGGTATGCTCTGCGTGGGGTTATGACAGATGATTTCAGATGCAAGCATTTTGAAGTCGGGTTGAACGACTCTTTGAAGATTGCTTTGATCTCTTTGATGGTTACACCGAGAGTAAGTTATTATCAGATTGCTGAGGCTGCCATGAGGGCGGAGAAGACAGAATCTTTGATTAGAGAAAGAGCCCAGCGAAGGAGTTCCGCTAGAGGTGGTGTCTCTTCATCTTTAGGTAAGAGATCTAGGAACCCGCAAGATGAACCATCAGCTGGTTCGGCTACCAGAGGTAGAAGGCAAGGTTCAGCTGCAGTATCTGGCTTTGGTAGAGGTGGCCGATCTGATGTGATACCCTTTTGTGAGAACTGCAGTAAGGCTCACCGGGGTGAGTGTAGGTGGCTCACTGGTGGGTGCTTTAAGTGTGGGAGCACCGAGCACCGTTTGGCTAATTGTCCATTGATGGGTGAGGATTCGGGACCTCAGGGAGGAGCTAGCAGAGTTGGATCGAATGTTTCCCAGGCTGCAAGAGGTAGAGGTAGAGGTAGAGGTCGAGGCGGTCGACCTAGAGAAGGAGCTGTTTCTGAGACAGTTGAGCGTTCTCCACCGGTAACAGCCAGAGCTTATGCAATTAGAGCCAGAGAGGAGCAGGATGTTCCTGATGTAATTGCTGGTAAGTTCCTACTCCATGACATTGAATTATATGCTCTAATAGATCCTGGTTCCACACACTCATATTTGTGCACGGATAAGATTATTGATAAGTTGCATGTGGTAGATCAGTTAGACTATGAGATTTGTGAGACCAATCCATTAGGGCATAGTGTCAGTGTGAGTAGAGTTTTTAGGAATTGTCCTTTGTTGGTTGAGGGAGTTGAGTTCCCTGCGGATTTGATAGAGTTACCCTTCAGAGAATACGATTTGATTTTGGGTATGGATTGGTTGGGTGAGCATCGAGCTGTAGTTGATTGTCATAGGAAGACCTTCGTGCTTCGAGATAGGAATCGAGCTCCAGTGTTTGTAAGAGGTTTGGGTGCAAGTTTTGTGAACAATGTGATTTCTGCAATCCAAGCAAAGAGGTTTTTGAGGAAAGGTTGTGAGGCTTTTCTGGCTGTGGTTTTGGATTCCAAGAGGGATTAAGTTAGGATTGAGGACATCCCTGTTGTTCAAGAGTTCAGTGATGTTTTTCCGAGTGATTTGCCGGGTTTGCCTCCGGAGAGAGAAGTTGAGCTAGCCATAGAGATCATGCCGGGCACCACACCCGTATCGAAAGCACCTTATCGGATGGCTCCTGTAGAGTTGAGAGAATTAAAAACTCAACTACAAGAGCTATTGGATAAGGGGTTTATTCGACCCAGCATATCTCCTTGGGGAGCTCCAGTTCTGTTTATTAAGAAGAAGGATGGATCCTTGAGGATGTGTATCGACTACAGGCAGATCAATAAGATAACAGTGAAGAATAAGTATCCGTTACCTAGAGTCGAGGATTTGTTTGATCAGCTTCGGGGTTCCGGTGTTTTCTCAAAGATAGATCTTCGGTCGGGGCATTATCAGCTTTGTGTTAAGGATGAGGATGTGGTAAGACTGCGTTTCGGACTCGGTATGGCCATTATGAGTTCCTTGTGATGCCGTTTGGTTTGACTAATGCTCCAGCGGCATTCATGGATTTGATGAACAGAGTGTTTAGGTCATACTTAGACCGGTTTGTGGTGGTGTTTATAGATGATAGCCTGGTGTATTCCAAGGATGAGTCTGAGCATGAGGAACATCTCCGATTGGTTTTGCAGGTGTTGAGGGATCATCGGTTGTTTTCTAAGTTGAGTAAATGTGATTTTTGGCTTCGGGAAGTGTCATTTTTGGGACATATAGTTTCAGCCAAGGGTATTCAGGTAGATCCAGCTAAGATTGAGGCGATAGTTGATTGGAAGGAGCCTAGGAATGTTCAGGAAGTGAGGAGTTTCCTTGGTCATGCGGGTTACTACCGTCGGTTTGTTAATGGTTTCTCTGTAATTGCCGCTCCGATGACTAAGTTGCTGAGGAAAGGAGTAAAGTTCGAGTGGTTAGATAAATGCCAGGCCTGCTTTGAGAGGTTAAAGCAGTTGTTAGTCGAAGCTCCTATACTGACTCAACCCATCTCGGGTAAGGAGTTTGTTATGTATAGTGACGCTTCGAGTGTTGGTCTGGGATGTGTTCTGATGCAGGAAGGTAAGGTTGTGGCTTATGCTTCTCGACAGTTGAAGCCACATGAGAGAAACTATCCGACGCATGATCTTGAGTTAGCAGCGGTTGTTTTTGCTTTAAAAATTTGGCGTCATTACCTTTATGGGGAGAAGTGCAGGATCTTTACGGACCACAAGAGTTTGAAGTATTTCCTGACTCAGAAGGAGCTGAACATGAGGCAGCGTCGTTGGCTTGAGTTGTTTAAGGATTACGACTGCATTGTGGATTACCATCCGGGTAAGGCCAATGTAGTCGCAGATGCTTTGAGTCGGAAGTCAGTTTCTGCCCTGTTTTTGAGATGGTTCAGATGGAGGTTTGGTTCAGATGGGGCTTTGATAGCTCAGTTGAAGGTCAAGCCTACCTTGAGACAGCGGATAGTGGATGCTTAGGAAGTTGATGAGAAGCTTCAGCGGATTGTACAAGAAGTCAGTTTAGGCAAGTAGTCAGAGTTTTCGGTTCAGAATGGGGTTCTTCTGTTTAGAAACCGTTTGTGTGTACCGAGTAATGAAGAGTTAAGGAGACAACTTTTGGTTGAGGCGCACAGTACAGTTTTCACCATGCATCCCGGGAGTAACAAAATGTATCGGGATATGAAGCAATTTTATTGGTGGTCTGGTATGAAGAGGGACATAGTGGACTTTGTATCCAGGTGCTTGACTTGTCAGCAAGTAAAGGCTGAGCACCAAGTTCCTTCGGGATTGCTCACGCCTTTGTCCGTTCCGGAGTGGAAGTGGAATGATATTGCCATGGATTTTGTTTCTGGGTTACCCTTGACTCAGAAAAAGCATGATTCTGTTTGGGTTATTGTGGATCGACTCACGAAGTCTGCTCACTTCTTGCCGGTTAGGATGGATTACCCGATGGATAGATTGGCCAGTACTTATATGGATGAGATAGTTCGGTTGCATGGAGTGCCTTTGTCTATAGTTTCAGATCGGGATCCAAGGTTCACATCTATATTCTGGAAAGAGTTGCAGCGAGCTTTGGGTACCAAGTTGAACTTCAGCACGGCATTTCATCCTCAGACAGATGGTCAGTCCGAGCGAGTGATTCAGATCTTAGAGGATATGTTAAGGGCATGTGTTTTGGATTTTTCGGATAGTTGGGACAAGTATGTATCGCTGATGGAGTTTGCCTACAACAACAGTTTTCAGTCGAGCATTGGTATGTCACCATATGAGGCTTTGTATGGAAGATAGTGTAGGACTCCAGTTTATTGGATAGAGCTATCTGAGAGGTCAGTGATTGGGCTAGATCTGGTTAGAGATACAGAGGAAAAGATCAGAGTTGTGCAGCAGAATTTGAAAGCAGCTAAGGATCGACATAAGTCTTATGCCAACCTGAAGAGGAAGGATGTGCAGTTTGAAGTTGGGGACAAAGTCTTTCTGAAAGTTTCTCCTTGGAGAAAAGTGCTTCAGTTAGGGAAGAAAGGAAAGCTTAGTCCTCGCTTTATTGGTCCGTATGAGGTGTTGGCGAGAGTTGGTCCAGTAGCTTACAGATTGGCTTTGCCGATGGAACTATCGAAGCTTCATGATGTGTTTCGCGTTTCGATGCTCCGTCGGTATAGATCAGATCCTTCTCATGTTTTATCAGTTCAAGAGGTTCAAGTGCAGTCTGATTTTTCCTACGATGAGAAGCCTAGAGCTATCTTAGCTCGGGAAGTAAGGCAGTTGAGGAACAAGCAGATTCCTTTGGTCAAGGTTTTGCTGAATCACCATGGGGTCGAGGAAGCAACTTGGGAACCGGAGGAATTGATGAGAACTCAGTATCCGCAGTTGTTCAGATCAGGTGAGAATTTTGAGGACGAAATTCTTATTAGTAGGGGAGAGTTGTGACACCCCGTTTGCCCCCTAGTAGAGTGAGCCATGTGTGTGTATGTATTTGTATGTGTTTTGGCATGATCATAAGGGTATTTTGGTAATATTGTATGATTTGGGGTTTTTCTAGTGCGTGTGTGCATGTGTTGCACTATGGTGTGAATTAGTTGGGTCAGATTTGTGTGTGCATGAGTGCACCATTGTAGTGTGTGTGCATGGGAGTTGCATTGTGTGTGGTTGAGTGCACCATAGTAGGATATGCACTAGTGGGTTATTGTGGTGTGTGTTGCTTATACAATTGTAGGGTGCATTATTAGGGTGTTCATTGTGTGCATGTGATACATTTAGTTAGGGTGTGAGTAAATGATCTCCTCCACTAGATGGTTGACATGTGTAAAGGGGAAAGAGGAAATGAAAAAGGGAAATCTGATTTTTTTGAAACCCATTCCCGTTTTCTCTTCTTCTTCTGCTTCCTCCTTTGCACTCTCCTCAGTGTTCTACTTAGATTCAAGCTCAAGTGGTGGAATTAATTACTCCCTTTCATCTTCCTTGGTAAGTTTATGCTTTTTCCTTTTGGTTATTCATGCATTTTCTTCTTCTTCTTGGGTTTGATCTAAGTTAGGGTTTGTGTTCTTGGTGTTTGGGTGCTTGTTTGTGCTTAGTTGAGCCTCCTCGCGAGCCAAAGGGCAAAGAGAAGGCTGGACCTAGTGGATCCAAGCAATAGGAGCAAAGGATTTTGAGGTTTGGGAATTTCTTGCTTTTGCATGTAAATATGTTCATGTATGTGTTCTTGATGATTTCTGGAAATTTGATTGTGATATGCTTTTGCTGTGGCATGTATGATATGGGTTTTTGTTCTGGAATGTGGATCTTGCAAGAGCATGAGTTAATTTTTGTAATGTTAGAGTTGATGTGGTTTTGTGCATAAATTGGGATTTTGGATGATTCTTGAAATTGGAGGTTTAATTTAACGAATTGTATGAAATTTCTTATTATTAAACGTTATATTATGGTTTTTGATGCTATTGGATGGTTGGGTTTAAGGTTAGAGGCTCATGGTTGAATTTTGTGTGTGGATGGGTGATAATATCCTTTTAAAACTTACCCCAAGCTAGCATGTCCCTAATAACATCCATAAATGGTACAGTAATAGTATATCTTTGAGATAATTAAGGAATTTACCAAATTGCTTATCTAAATTCCTTCTTATGAACCTTTGAGGGAAAGGTAGAGTTTTAATGTCTACCATTGGTTCATCATCTTTGATTAGCATGACATCTTCATTTTTACCTTTCTTTGCACTATTATCCTCACCTTTGGTAATAATAATCACATTTTCATTTCCTTTTCTAACTTCAACTTCTACCTCATTATCATCATCATCAACTACATGAATAATGCTTGGCTTGGTTTCAAAGTTATTCTTAGCAATAGATGGAGTCACAATCCTTGCAAAACTACCCGTTATGTTGCGCATGGAAAAATCACCTAATGTTCTTCTTTCTGGATTAACCATCTTATTCAATTCTTGTTCTTCTGCTTGTCTTTGTCTTAGCTCCCCATGCAAAATACGTAAAGTTCTTTAAATTTCATGATCAAATTCTAAAATATCACTAGTACTTCTACTATGACGCACAAAAATTAAAAATTAAAATCAAATAAATACAATACAACTATTAGAAAACTATAAAATATAATTACTAAATTAAAGCTTAAAATAACTTTTCTCTACCCTAAATTAATAAAAATTCTAAACAAAGTTCCCTGGCAATAGCACCATAATTTGAAGTGGGTTAAATTGTAACCCTAGTCTCTAAGACTTAGAATAGAGCAAGAAGGGTGTCAAACATTGGGAAACTTGAAGTAATTTTATATTAATCGAATAAATACATAGATGGATAGGCAAATAACATAAAAGTAGTTGAAATGTTTTTAAATTCCTAAATTACAAAGAATTACAATTACTCTAATTAATCTAAATGAATTCAAACAATATATGTAATAATGCATATTAGAATTACAAATGAGAATAAATCAAGAACTTTAACCATTGATAAACACATAATACATGCAATGATTGGAGAATATGGCAAACAATCTTTAAAAGCAACTCTCATTGTCAATTAAGGGCATTTCTATTTAGAGTCTACAAGCACTCTCATGACATTGTAGAGATAAACAAAAATCATTATGTTTTATGCCAATTCTTTAACCCCTTAAAGTGGATTTATTGTCTCCAAGTACTTTCTTAACCTTTAAGTAAATTCAATTGTTTTTTCACCAAAATACCCCAATTCTCATTGTAAACATTTGATTAACAAGCTATATATGGTGATCAAACATACATAACACATTTCATACTCAATTGAACTTAAATCATTCATATAATTTAAAAGATGGAAAATATAGTTATAATATTAATTCATCATTGTAATTCTAATACATAAAGACTTAGACAAGATACATATCATCTAAATAAGAAGAGAAAAGAGAAAAAGAGTTTGTTGATGAATCTCTTCAATGCTCTTCAAGGAGTTTACTTGATGTTAGCTAATCCTCTTTGTATTTTTCTTTTTTTTTTTTTTTACTTTGTCCTTTTGCCATCATCTTCCTTCCCTTTTACTGAACTTATTTTCATCTATTTATAGACTTATTGACAACCCTTCTTGTGCCTCTTGCAAAAAATGTGTAAACATGAAAAGATGGCTTAATTAGTTATAATGAAATGAGACAACGGTTGGGAGGTGCCAACTCATGATGGGTGTGCCGACTCAGGCTTGAGTCGGCACCTTACTCCTTTGTCATAACTTGTAACTTCGATAACGAGTGGTGACACTGGCCTTTCTCTTCTATCATGACTTGTGATATTTGTGCTGAGTCGTCACCTTCGTGCCGAGTTGTCTCACAACTCGTGACCTACATGTCGAGTCGTGACATCCTCCTTCTTTTCCCTTTCTTTTTACTCTTAATCCTAAACCCAATATCAGCTAATTGTACTCCAAGTTAAATAATCCCTACAAAACACACAAACTAAATTAAAACACCTAAAAAAATCACATATAAATCACACAAATGCAAACATAAAACTAAGAAAAAGATGAAGAAAACTATCTTAAAAACTATACTATTTTACATCCTAACAAATAACCTGATTTAGATCCTTTCTTTAGAACAAAAAAAATATATATATATAATTGTAAAGTTCCAAAGCCTTCTAATTTTTTTTTTAATAATTTGCAGTTGGTTGTATATGTAAAATTAATATATATAGTCATAAACGACTATCCTATATTTTAAAACTAATAACAACTTCATTTTACAAATAAGCACAGGGCAATTTCTAACTTGTTTTCACCAAAAGCACATGAAGAATAGTCTTAAAATAAAGAGATATCAGCGTTTACTTGAGCATAATTTTTTTATGCTCAATTTACGTAAATTTAGTGAGAGCTATTTGGATTGTCTAATGCAATACAAAGTAACATAATGCATGATGATAATCCTTCAGGTAAATGCTTAAATCAGCACATTAATTACAACCCCTGAAAGAGTCTACTAAAATAATAAATTTGTGTCAATGATATTTTAAAAATATCTCTTTATTATCTGGTACCTTTTTTATATATATAATCCATATCATATCAAAAATTTACTGATTCGATAAATTCGGATTCGCTTTGGATAGGTCTAAATATTTAAAAATGCTTCATTTTTATAACTCAAATACAAAATTTTTGATTAAATGAAAGGAAGCCATCCCATTATATCTCATTTCATTAAAGTTTATTCTCTTGTATTCTAACATACGAGCTACTTGTTAGTTAGGGAAAAGAAAAGATTACGCAAAAAAATATTTAACATGATTTCACACCAAATTTCCATTTACGGACAAAAGGAAGTAAAAATCCATTAAAAAAAATAGAAAGATACAAAGAAATTTAACTTTCAAATCCAAATCTCAAATACATCCAATAATCTCACCAAAATTCAATCCACATAATTTCTACAAAATTCTCATAGCACTATCTTGAAATTTTGGAACACAAGATTATCTTTTATTTACATCCACCGACATTTATGGAGTTTATGTTTTAGATGGACATGCAAAATTCTATAATTCTAAAACTTCTTATACGACACAAAATTTGATAAGAGTAGGAAGTTTTTACTTGTACTACAAATCAAAAACAAAACTTGTTAGAAAATAAACAACTATTAAAGATTTTAATTAAGAAAAATTTATGTGCTAAAATTCATACTAGCTAAATTAAAAATTATAGTCCAAATAGTATTTATAGTCTCATTTCATCCCATCCAAATAATAATAATTCACATTAACTTTTGATAACACTCAACTTAAATATAATAAAGTATCGGAATTAATAAGTCTCAAACTTTATATTTGGGAAAATTCTATACTTATGTACAACAACATATAACAATGAAAAAATTGAATCTGAAATATCTAACAAACTCTACCTCCCTTAAAACAAAAATGTAAAAAAATAAATAAACAAATAAACCGTTAAAAGCTCTTATAATATATGCAATACGCATCAATGCCTAAAACTTTTCTAAACTGGAACTCAAAAAATAGCAATTAAAAATTGTCATCCCCTCTTTTGCCATCTATATGGAACTCATCATCTTCCTCAGCTAGCAAATGCGGTGGAGACAAATCTAATTCTTCAAAATCCATGCTTTGTAATTATATATCATCGTAATCCACACCCGCCATTGGTGATGCCTCTATTGATGATATTGCTGACATTCTTTTTTATTTTATTTTACAATTCTATAGCCTTGTTTCTTTGGTATACAACACTCGCAATCTCTTCTTTTCTAAGATTTATGGTTTTAAGTACTGAATTGTTATGCATGCTCAGTTATGATATATATATAGAGAGAGAGAGGAGAAAAACGTAAAACTTACACACATATTTTATTCAAAAATTACATGCTTGAACAGAAATTCATATTTGGTGATGGGAAAAATTTTAATTTAGAGAAATATTCGCTTGACAATATTAATCACTTGGAAAAGTTTGTTTATTATTAATACTTACAGAAGCATATTTGTCAATTGGCAATATAGAATTCAGAGTATTTGCATAAGTAACGATCTATGGGACTTTTTCTGTTATATGAGGAGAGAGTCCAATTTGACCCTTTATATTAGGTATATAAAGGGTATAAATACAAATGAGTGATTTGAAAATGGGTGTGTAAAATAAAGAAATAAAAAGGTTGGCAGAGAGAGAGTTGAAGAAAGAGGAAGAAAAATATGATTTTTATACAAAAAACTAGTCCCACGAGTTCTTAGTTTCCTGCAGATTCAGTCGTTGAATTGAGATGAAATTTGGAAAGAAGCTTACCCACACGTCGATCTTCATTCTTAACGGTGAATATTGGATTCTGAAGTTCAGTTATTTCGTGGTAGAGAAAACAAAACTTTCTTCTACACAGACTAGTCCCATGAATTCTTTATTTATTAGAGATTGAACCGTTGGATTGAGTTGTATTTTGGCTAGAATCTTTCTCACATCTTGATCTTCATTATCAACAGTGCAGATTGGATTCTAACATCCAGAGGTCAGTTCGTGACTGGGACAGAATTTAATTTTTGGGTATTAGCTCTCTTGCTTTTGTCTTTGATTTATTCCATATATCTTGATGTTTATTCCAAGATTATGATGATGATGATTATATACCTCTAGTTCAATATAGAGAAGATTTACTATAATAGACAGAATACATGTTATATTTGCCGATTATTTGATAGTGGAAGATTTAAGAGTCCTAAGGGTGTCCCGTGGTTTTTACTCCTTACATCGAGGAGGTTTTTCACATAAAAATTTTGCGTGTTCTTGTGTTGATTGTGGTTGTAGAGTTCAGAACTTATTGTTATGGTATTTGTTTTAGATATTGCTCTATTTGTTAGTTTACCTAAAAGGTTCATTCAAATAGGGAAAGATAAACAACGAAGATTCATTCCGCATATTTAGTGTTTCTGTTGTTGGTCATTTTTCCCATCAGATTGGTATCAAAGCATTTGGTTGTTATTGTTATTGTTAGACTTGTTGAACAATGGAAGCTAATACAAGTAGAATGGTTAATATAAATGGTTAAAATTACCATGTCTGGAAAGGCAAAATGGAGGATCTTCTTTATGTGAAGGATTATTATCTATCGGTGTTTATGGAAAGTAAGTCTGATGATAAGAAAGAGGCAAAATGGACTATTTTGCATTGACAGGTTTGTGGGTATATACGGCAATGGGTGGATGATAATGTTTTGAACCATATTAGTGGTGAGATAGATGCACGTAAGTTTTGGAACAAACTTGAACAGTTGTATGCTCGAAAGACAGGAAATAACAAGTTATTCTTAATTAAGAAAATGATGAATTTGAAGTACCGAGATAGAACTCCTATGGGAGACTACTTAAATGCTTTTCAAGGAATTATAAATCAGCTTGAAGGAATGAGAATCAAGTTTGAGGATGAGATACAGGCTTTGTGGGTTCTTGGTACATTACCGGACTCTTAGGAGACGTTTAGAACATCATTATCTAACTCTGCGCCAGATGGGGTTATTACCATGGAATTGGCTTAGGGAAGTGTTCTGAATGAAGAGATTAGAAGAAAGTCACAAGGTTCCTCCTCACATTCAGAAGTCTTAGTCATAGAAAAGCGAGGGAGAAGTAAGAGTAGAGGTCCGAATAGAGGAAATCAGTGCAGTATTTCTAAGGGTAAGCTTGCTGATGTTGAATGTTTTTATTGTGGTAAGAAGGGGCATACTAAAAGGTTCTGCAAAAAGCTGAAGAAAGAGAATAAACAATATGCTGATAACAAACAACGGGCTAACAACCATTAGAAGAATACTGACAGTGGTAATAAAAATGCTATGGTTAATGCTACTACTGATAACTATCTTGTTTGTTGTGATTGTGATATTGTTAACCTTGCACATGATGAGTCAAGTTGGGTAATTGACAGTGGTGCTACGTGTCATGTTGCATCACGAAGGGATTATTTTTCATCTTACACTCCAGGTGACTTTGGTGATGTACAGATGGGTAATGATTAGGTATTAAAGGCTATTGGTATTGGAGAAGTCTGTTTGAAATTTGACACTGGGATGGAGTTGATTTTGCATAACGTAAAACATGTCCCAGATATGAGATTGAATTTGATTTCTACAGGCTTGCTTGATGATGATGACTATTACAATGGCCTTGATAATGGACAATGGAAGCTCACTCGAGGTTCTTTAATTGTGGCAAGAGGTAGCAAACATTCATAGTTGTACACAGTGCATCCAAAGATCTCCAAAATCTTTGTTAATGTAGTGGAGAATACTTATGTGATTGATTTATGGCATAAGAGACTTGCCCATATGAGTGAAAAGGGCATGTCTATATTGTCAAAGAAAAAATTGCTATCTGGTGTGCAGGATATTCACTTGAAGAAATGTTCTGACTACTTGACAGGTAAACAGAGAAGAGTTTCTTTTAAGAGCCATCCTTCTTTCAGGGAGAACATACTTGATTTAGTGCATTCCAATGTTTATGGTCCTATGTCTATAAGGACACTTAGTGGTTCTCTTTATTTTGTTACATTCATCAATGATTATTCAAGGAAGTTTTAGGTTTATACCTTGAAGTCTAAAGATCAAGTATTAGATGCATTAAAACAATTTCAAGCTCTAGTTGAGAGACAGACTAGGAAAAAGTTCAAGTGTATCTGGATCGATAATAGAGGGGAATACATAGGCCCTTTTGATGCATATTGTAGACAACAAGGTATTCAGCACCAAAAGACTCCTCTAAAGACCCCGTAGCTCAATGATTTAGCAGAGAGGATAAATAGGACATTGGTTGAGCAAGTCAGATGTGTGTTATAACATGTAGGATTGCCTAGATCATTTTGGGGTGAGGCTTTGAGTACTGTGGTACATGTTTTAAATCTAACACCATGTGTTCCTTTTCATTTTGGTGACAGGGTTTGGAGCGGCAAAGATATTTTTTATGATCACTTGCGCGTCTTTGGATGTAAGGCTTTTGTACATATTTTAAAAGATGAGAGATCTAAGCTTGATGTGAAGACTAAGCAATGTGTGTTCATTGGTTGTGGACAAGATGAGATGGGTTACAAGTTGTATGATCTAATTACAAAGAAAATTGTGAGAAGCCGAGATGTTATCTTTATAGAAGATCAGACTTTAAAAGATATTGAGAAGACATAAATAGTTCCTCAGCGTACTGATGATCTTATTGATTTGGATCCAGTTCCTCCTCAGCATGCTAATACGCAGACTAGAGATGATGATCAGAATGTTGACCAACAAGGTACTGATGATGTTGATACTCCACAACAAGTTAATATGAATGAGATTGTCCATGAAGAGTTACCAGTACCATATGCACCACCATTTATTCCACTTAGGCAGTCTGCTAGAAATCGTCATTCTTCTACACGGTATTCTGCTAATGAGTATGTGTTGTTGATTGATGGGGGAGAACCTAAAATTTATCCAGAAGCCATGGAAGATGAGCACAAGAAGAAGTGGATTGATGCCATACAAGATGAAATGAAGTCCTTGTATGAGAATAACACCTTTGAGTTGGTGGAGTTACCCAAAGGCAAAAGAGCTTTGAAGAACAAGTGGGTGTATAAAGTGAAGCAAGATGAGAACTCTTCACAACCACAGTACAAAGCTAGATTGATGGTCAAAGGATTTAACCAGAAGAAAGGTATTGATTTTGATGAGATCTTTTCTCCAATTGTGAAAATGGCATCTATTCGTTTTGTTCTCGGTTTAGCAGCTAGCCTTGATTTGGAGGTTGAGCAAATGGATGTCAAGACTGCTTTTCTTCATGGTGACTTGGATAAGGAGATTTACATGGAGAAACCTGAAGGGTTTTAGATGAAAGGAAAAGAGAGGTATGTGTGTAGACTTCGAAAAAGTCTATATGGTTTGAAGCAAGCACCAAGGCAGTGGTACAAAAAATTTGAGTCTGTTATAGGGGAGCAAGGCTACCGGAAGACTACTTCAGATCACTGCTTATTTTTTTAAAGGTTTAGTAATTATGATTTTATCATTTTATTGCTATATGTTGATGACATGTTAATTATTGGAAAGAATACCGGAAAGATTGCCCAGTTGAAGTAACAATTGAGTAAGTCTTTTGCTATAAACGACTTAGGGCCAGCAAAACAAATTCTTGGCATTAAAATTACTCAAGATAGTGCTGCTTAGAAATTGCATATGTCACAGGAAAAGTACATTGAAAAGGTGCTTTGCAGGTTCAACATGGATAAAGCTAAAGTGGTTAGTTCTCCTCTTACAACCAACTTTAAGCTACCTGAAAAAGATTGTCCTTCTACTGAGGAAGAGAAGGAAGAGATGTATAGAGTTCCATATGCCTCAGCTGTAGGATGTTTGATGTATACTATGGTATGCACACGACCTGATATAGCTCATGCAGTAGGTGTATTTAGTCATTTTCTGTCAAATCCGGGTGGGAAGCATTAGGAAGCAGTTAAGTGGATATTTAGATGTCTTCGAGGTACTTCCAAATTAGGTCTTATATTTGGAAATGGAAAGCCAGTGCTAGTTGGGTATACAGATTTTGATATGGCAGGAGACAAGAATAGTCACAAATCAACTTCCGGGTATTTGATGACTTTTGCAGGGGGAGCTTTGTCATGGCAATCAAGACTGAAAAAATGTGTTGCACTTTCTACTATAGTGGCTGAGTATATAGCAGTAATGGAAGCAAGTAAGGAGATGTTATGGTTGAAGAGATTTGTGCAAGAGTTAGGCTTCAAGCAACAATGCTATGTAGTGTTTTGTGATAATCAAAGCGCAATTCATCTTGCTAAAAACTCGACTTACCACAAGAAAACAAAACATATTGATGTCAGGTATCATTAGATTAGAGATGCTCTTAAAGAGAAGCTATATGAACTTGATAAGGTTCATACTGATGATAATGGTTCCGATATATTGAGAAAAGCTTTAGCTAAGGAAAAGTTAAAGATGTGTTATTCTATCGCCGGTGTGGCAGACTCTTCCTCATAGTCAGAAAAAGGTAGATATTTTAGACTTTTTCTGTCATATGAGGAGAGAGTCCAATTTGACCCTTTATATTGGGTATATAAAGAGTATAAATACAGATGAGTGATTTAAAAATGGGTGTGTGAAACAAAGAAATAAAAAGGTTGGCAGAGAGAGAGTTGAAGAAAATGGAAGAAAAATATGATTTTTCTACACAAAACTAGTCCCACAAATTCTTAGTTTTATAGAGATTTAGCCGTTAGATCGAGCTGAAATTTGGAAACAAGCTTACCCACACATTTATCTTCATTATCAACGGTGAAGATTAGATCATAAAGTTTAGAGGTTATTTCGTGACAGAGACAACAAAACTTTTTTCTACACAGACTAGTCCCACAAATTCTTTATTTACAGGAGATTAAACCGTTGGATTGAGCTGTATTTTGGACATCTTCCTCACATCTTGATCTTTATTATCAATGGTGCAGATTGGATTCTAACATCCGAAGGTCAGTTCATGGCTGGGACAGATTTTAATTTCTGGGTATGAGCTCTCTTTCTTTTGTCTTTGATTTATTCCATATATCTTAATGTTTATTCCAAGATTATGATGATGATGATGATGATGATGATTATATACCTCTAATTCAGTATAGAGAAGATTTATTATAATAGACAGAATACATGTTGTATTTGCCCATTATTTGATAGTAAAAGATTTAAGAGGCCTAAAGGTCCCGTGGTTTTTACTCCTTACATCGAGAAGTTTTTCCACGTAAAAATTTTGCATGTTTTTGTATTGATTGTAGCTGTATTTGTTAGTTTACCTAAAAGGTTCATTTAAGTAGCAAAAGATAAACAATGAAGATTCATTCCGCATATTTAGTGTTTCCGTTGTTGGTCATTTTTCCCATCAAGATCGTCATTGATGATGTTGTAGGTATCTTCTTGGAATAGTTTGCAGCAACTCCATATTTTAGATTGATAACTATATATTCAATCAAGTATTTTTTTTTGGTTAAATTTTTTTAAGCATCGGTACAAATATAAGAATATAAACTCCTTATCATTTCTTGGATAATCTTTAAGTCAATTTCTTTTGACTTAGTATTAGAGCTAGACCTGTCAATTTTAACCAAAGCCCAAAAACCACGTCCAACCCGTCCAAATAAAATAGATCCAAACCCAATCCAACCCAAGAAATACCCAATTGGGTTAACCCAAAAATGACCAACTAAAAACTCAACCCATTTAGGCCCATTTTCAGTGCCCAACGAGTCTATTCTGTTTATTGTAGCTTGTTTTTCCTAATGAATTTTTCATGGTGATTATTGGTTTATCTATTCCAAATTCTCTCTTTTATCCGCTTGTCCTTTTCTCAATTACCACTCACCTACCACTTGTCCTTTGTTCAGAAATTAGAATTCTTTTTATTTTATTTTTTTTAATTTATGAAAATTTTCAATCTAGTAATAGTAATTGTAAGGACCTTACTTATTTGTACTGTCCTCAATAGTCGGGGAGCCAGTATGATATACCCTATATCAAATGGGCCAAAAATTTACAAGTAAAATCCAATTCATTTTAAAGAAATTTGTATCAGATCTAGTATGTGAGCTTTTTCACATATCAAATTAACGAATATCAAACTAACGAATTTTATCATTATTTTTTGTCAAAAATTTCATTAAATGGGTTGCTCCATATTTTATCCCATTCGGATCACCATTCGACCTATCCAATATATTTGAATTCATATCCGATCTGTAACACCCCGCCATCCCCGTTGGAAGGATGCCGGAGTGCCACGCGAGCAAACACAAATAACAAATCCATATACACATGTATAAATAAAAACCAAATGAAATGTAAAGAAACTTTTAATCATTTATAGTAAAGCCTTTAACATATACATATATATATCACTGTTGATTTACAAAAAGGCCCGAAAGCAAATACATATACAAAAATATACTTGTTCCTTTACAAAAATTTACTTTGCTATACACAAGCCATATATAAAACTACAGCGGAAGACTTCAAAAAAATAACTTCATCAAAAGACTCCTAGTGGCCGACCTGCAGATATCTGACTCCAAGCTACACTCGCCACCTACACGGGAAAAGAGCCCGTGCTAAGCGATAACGCTTAGTGGGGAGGAACAAAACAAAATAACAATATACATATAACATATGTGCAACAATACTATAATCAATATACAAGGTGCATATCATCAAGTTATACAAGAATTCATATGCATCATATCCATTTAATCTTGTTAATAAACATCTCAACATATACAACACATATAAACATGTAGCCTGATTAGTC
Organism: Excoecaria cochinchinensis; assembly: GCA_947683425.1. NCBI lineage: Eukaryota > Viridiplantae > Streptophyta > Magnoliopsida > Malpighiales > Euphorbiaceae > Excoecaria > Excoecaria cochinchinensis. The sequence continues at coordinate 17,164,865 of CANTUQ010000013.1, forward strand.
TGGTATAAACCTAAGAAGTGGATACGGTCATTTGGATACTGATAGAACATAGTATCCCAAGCATATAGAGACATGAGTCTCAAACATATACTTTTCATATAGAGACCGAGGTCTCGCTTTATTTCCATGTAGACCAAACATGGTCGAAACAAGGATCCAAACGGACCCGCATATATCATTTTATCATATAGCAGCTGCACACACACTCTGACCTAAGTAAGCGCTTACTTATCCACTACTATGACTTATTCAGGCTCAAAGAATACAACTCAATAATTCATGTATTCATGTACATTGATCAAAATCAGAAACATATACATATATTCAAATATTAATTACCGGAAGTAATAAGAACTTATAATACATCTAGTAATAATCCAAGAATACGTGTATACTAATCGTATCCAGAAACATGTAAACATATTCAATTATCACACACAGGAGGTAAAAAGAACATAAATCCCGCATTGGAATAACTATATTCATGTAAATTATAAACATATAAATCATGTACCCTAATATTAATTATGACCACAAATCTCATAATTAATCAATTATTTAAAATGCAGTTCAAATATTAAAAACCCAAACATTTAATAAGTGTTGAAAACTCTTAAAACCAGAAGTTAAAACTTCAATTTTGGAAAACATGGCAGCAAGTAGAGGCCGGTCACGCCGTGACCATTCGTCACGTCTCGTGACACAGGCTTCACGCGAGCGCCAGGCAAAACGCAAGGCAGTCACGGCGTGACCATCAGTCACGTCTCGTGACGCCTGTGAGGAGAGGGGAAGAAGTCACGATCTCGTGACACACAGGGAGGCAGGCGAGGTCGCGAGGCGTGATGCTCCATCACGTCGCGACTTCGCCAAGAGAGGCAGGTCACGGCGTGATGCTTCATCACGCCATGTGACTTCCCAAAGGAGGGAGGTCACGGCGTGATGTCTCATCACGTCACGTGATCTTCCTCTCACAGCTTCTTCTCCTTCATCCAACTTCTCAGAATTTCCAGAAAAACACAGAAACCCAGAAAATCGTGAAAACATAGTACAACCAAAACTCAACCCCCAGTTTGTCTAAATCCATTTTTCATGCAATAATTATGCAAATACGTACCTTTAAATCTTCTGGGCACAATTACAGCAATTATAACACAAATAACACATTTTTACTATTCAAACAGAGGTGAAACCAGAATGTCAACATATCAGGATTTCTCATTCAAATTCATGTACATTCATCTCATTTACCAACTCACTTTATTCATTTCTACCTAAATCATGTAAACACAGTACACTTCTCATGCATCTTTATAAATGAACACATATAATCAATGTTAACACAAACAACAATTAGGATCCAAAATGAGAAAAATGGAAACACTCCCAAACCTGAATGAAGTTCCCAAAAACATCCACTGTAACTCTCAATCCACCACTTTCTCTTTCCCTTTATCTTTCTTCCTCTCTTCAACAGTTTACATGTACCAATAGTTAAAACCCAAAATCAATCCAGAGAAGAAAAGCAGAAATGCAAATCCTTTCTTAAGGAGCAAGTAAAGAACCACAGGAAAAACAACTGACAGCCACTTACCTTTCTGAAGCTTCTAAAACATCCAAAACCCTAGCTCACAGCAAATGGACACACATGCAAATGGGAAAGAACAGAAAACACAAAAGAGGAAGAGTAGTGTTCGTGAGAAAGAGAGAGCAAGAGAGAAACCTCATGTGTTTAGTTTTCCAGAAACTAAAACATTCAGACCATTGCTTTCTCTCACCCACGTACACACACACTCACTCACCACCTGGCACACATGCACAAACTCACAATCCACTCACTCTTCTTTTACCAACAGCTCCTCACAAATCTTATAATAGGTCCTTAACAAATTACTTTTAACTCACTAATAAAAATCTTCAATTACATCTTTTATTTCTTTGCAAAATAATCCTCTTTCATAAGCAAATAACCCAATTGTCCTTAAATATCCACTTAAAATTGCCAATTTCCGATTAGGCCACTTATGGGGTGTGACACGATCCATCTGAAATAATATTTTTTATTACGGTTTTTTAGTATCACGTTATTATATAAAATTATTTTTATTAAAAATGAATTGACCCACATCTTGGTTCGTTTGGGCCATAATTCGACCCATTTGTGCCACTCGATCAATTTGGGCCAACATTGTTATAGTAATTCTTTTAGTATTCCTTTATTATATCGATAATTTTTTTCGTTAAAAAAATGAAATGGGTTGACCCATACTTCGAACCGTTTAGGCCTCAATCTGACCCATTTGGGCTTTAATTACCACTCGCAACTGGTTATTTAAATTTGCAGGTAAAATAAATACTTATTTATTTGAATATTTGACCAATCCGGCATATTTGAGCCAACACATGGGCTTTTTAGTATCGCGTTATTATATAGAGTTATTTTCATTAAAACATGGATCAAATGAATTGACACACATCTTAACTCATTTGGACCATCATTTGAACAATTTAGGTAAATATTGGTATCTCTTTTAGTATTCTGTTATCATATCGAGAATTATTTTCATTAAAATAATTGATCAAATTTTTAGCCCATGGGTCAGCCCAACCCATTTGGGCATTTGACCCAATTATGATCTATATTTTTTGGCCCATTTATGACCCAAACCATTTATGACCCGCCCGTTTATAACCCAACTTGTCGCCTTAGAGCTAATATATATATAGTGTTATAATATGCAGGTGTTCAAACCTACAAACTTCATATTATATTTATATATATATATATATATATATATATATATATATATATTTGACCCCCTAACCACGAAAAAGAGTGCATCAATTATTTCATGTCCACTAATTTTAAGAATATAAAAATATCAACTGATTTTAAAAATATAAAAAATTTATGATAATTTAAACAATTTTCAACTCAAAGTAAATCAATTTTTATTATATTTTGTATAATTTCACCTCATAGTAGCTAACTTTGAGGTGAAGTTATATTATTTATTGAAGACAAACAAAAGTTGAGGATTTAATAGTTCAAACTATGATACAGTTAAAGAGGACAAAATATAAAATTTTCCTTATTCAATTCAATAAGATTGAGCTTAGATCAGTTAAATAATCCATTAACAATTTTATTAATCAATCTATTAATTTGGGTTAATTATTATATAGATTTCGATTTTTAATCAATTCTTCGGGATTGATTTACTGGTTAACCATTAAAAAATTTTAAGATATAAATTTAATAAATTATACAATTTATAATATTATTTTTAATAGTTAAAAATACTTCAAAAATGAGAAATGAAAATCAAATATAATATTCTTTAAAACTTAAAAGAATCAAAAGAAAAATAGAATTTTCATAATTAGTTATAAGAATTGAATATATTTCATATGAAACTAACAATAAAGTGTTAATTATGCATGTGTAATGAATAAAAAAGATAATTTCAATATTTATTTACTAAAAAATGTATTATAATAATATTTTAAAAAGTTATATATTATAATATTAATAAATTACAAAAATATTGAAAATTTAAGTGTAAAAATTAAAATATAATTTATAAAATATAATAGATCGATTAATCCTAAATTGTCGATTTAATTAACCTAAAATCAATTCGATTTCATATCAATTTTTCGGTTAGTTTTTTTAACCCCTATAATTCAATATAATAAAATTTAAGATGATAAATCATTCTGCGAAAATGTGTAGTATTTTAGGATGACATATGGTTGGGGTTCTCTCTCTTCCTATAAACAAGAAAACTATAATTTCTTAGAATATCACATGTCCGAGAGAAAATTTCAAAGATATATCCAATAGGTTTGAAGAGGGAAACATATATTGAAGGAAAACAACCCAAGTCTCACATTGAAAAATTAAGGAAAAAAACCTTAAATATAAAATGTTCACCTAACTCAATTAGTATGAGATATTTTGGGAGGAACTCAAAAATAAATCCGTACGGCCTTGGCCCAAAGTAGATAATATCATACTAATGTGGACTAATGTAGAGTTAAGTAATATTTGGCAATGCTAACAAGTGGTATCAGAGCTATGGTTTGGAAAATGGTCCGAAATAATGGAATGCATTGTGTGGGAGGCCCCTGGTATGACCTCGCTATTAGAGATTCATGTTTGGTGCCTTATGTCAAAAGTTTTCCTGATATTGTGGTGGTCAGGCGGCGTGTTCTGTTGGTTGATAAGGGCGGTGCAGAATGATTTGACAAATCAAATGGATTATCGCTCGAGGAAAAGACATAAGCTATGTGGTCCTTGGTTTAAGGGAGGATTGTTGGGGTACAACCCAAGTATCACATTGGAAAATTAAAGAAGAAACACCTTGAATATAAAATGTTCACCTAACTCAATTAGTATGAGACCTTTTTGGAGGAACTCAAAAATAAATCCATGTGGACTTGGCCCAAAGCGGACAATATCATACTAATATGGACTAATGTGGAGTTAAGTGATATTTCACAGTCCTAACAATGTTCAATGGTAGGAGCTAATTTGCTACAATACCTTTTCCAAACTGACTTCTCAGCTCAATTCCTTCGGACTTTTAGCTCAAATAGCAATATTATATGCAAAATCCTTCGTATATGAATTTTTTCAAATTATCAGGAAAGTATAATTACTTTTCAAAACTCCACTCTAATTATAAGTGTATATCCAGCTCTATCTAAATTTATTAAAATTAATGTAACTATAAAAATTAATGTAACTATATAACAACACAATAAATTAAATTAAATTATATATATTCCTGGAAAAAGAAAACACCATTCTCTACTATAATTCATTTAATAAATAGTTTTGAATAACATGTCTTTAACTAAAAATATAGCATAGCGTCATACATACATATATATACTTTACAGTGATGGAAAATTTTTGTTTAAATCTAATTTAGACATATACTATAACGACACTTATACATGCTAACAACAATATTGTTGTCTTGTCTATTATGAATTGTATTTATTATAGTTATCGACCCAACTTATCATCAATAGAGCTATAATGTCTTTAGCCAACAATATTGTGATCTTCAATCTCCACATCACCATTATTTTCCCTAATTATAAATTCTTCTTCTTCATCTTCTGACAGTATAAGAGGCAGTGGTGTCTCTAACTTTTCGCGCTCTAATGCTTCCATATCACCCCATTCGACATAATCTATGCCTGCCATTGCCAGAGCTTTTATCAAAACTAACATTCTTATTATTATTGTTTTTTTCAGTGATAATAACTATTAGTGAGTGTAAAAGTGTTTGAAATTATCAAGATTAGCCTACCTAGCACACATTAGTTGATTTATGATTTCTGCCAAGCACATATTTATTGATTTATGTTTTCTACCAAGCACACATTAGTTGATTTATGATTTCTACCAAGCACACTTTAGTTGAAATTTAGTTGATTTAGTTGAAATATAATTATTTTTGGTTGAAATTGAGTAATATTTTCACATTTCTTTGGATGACTATAAATACCCATGCAAAACCATCTCTTAAATGTGCAAAAAACTTCATTAAATTTTGTTTAGTTTGAGAGAAATTCTCATTTGAGAATTAGTGAAATTTTGGGTGTAATTGGATTATGGAATTTCGAGAGTTAGTTTCTTCACACCTCTTTTGTACCACTTTAAGTTTATTAGTGGAATAATTTTCTTCTCTCCTTCACTCGTGGAGTAGGCATTCTGCTGAACCACGTAAATTCTTGGTGTTCTCTATTTTTTTATTCATCTATTTTGTTGTTGCTTTATTTATCCAATCATAATTTTTTATTCCATTACAGATTTATTTCTAACAAACTGGTATCAGAGCCATCTCAATTTTTTTTATTGGACATTTTTATGGCAACTATAAATTTTGATATCGAGAAATTTGATCACACTATTAGTTTTGCCTTATGGAAAATCAAGATGAAGGCAATTTTGACATAGAATGGATTGCACAAAGTAATCTTGGGTCAGGACCAATTACCTACCACGATGAAAGAGGAGCAAAAATAAGAACAAGAAGAAAAAGCTCTAGTTGCCATCCAGTTGTGCTTGTCAAATGAGATTCTACGTGAAATCATCCATGAGAAGACTACCAAAGATTTATGGGAGAAACTCGAGTCTCTCTACATGATGAAAAATCTCACAAGTAAGTTAGTTGTTAAGCATCATTTGCATATGCTTAATATGGTAGAAGGCACTTCTCACAAGTCACATCTTGATGAATTTAACTCTATTCTTCTAGATTTGGAAAATCTAGACATCAAATATGAAGAAGAAGATAAATCTCTTATGTTATAATGGTCTTTACCTCCATCTTTTAAAAATTTTAGGGAGACTTTAATCTATAGTAGAAAAACCCTTACTGTAAAGAAGTTTAAAGAAAATATATTCTCCAAAGACCTTATTGATAAAGATCTTTCTAGTGACAAAGGTGGTTCTTCCATAGAAGATCTGGTTGTGAGAGGAAGATCGACAGTGAAAGATTCGAGCAACAGCAACAGTCGATCCAGATCTAAATCAAGATACAAGCACAACAATTTGACCTGTAATTACTATAAGAAGAAAGGGCACATCAAAGCTAAATGTTTTAAGTTGTAGAACAAGAATAAAGAAAAGAGTAAAAAGGAAGACAACCTTGCCGAAGCTAGTATTGTCGAAGATGAGGTGGATTGTAATATCTATGTTGTTTCTGATGATGGTGCCAGATTTGGACAAGGGTGGATCCTAGATTCTGCTTGTTTGTTTCATATATGTTTGTATAGAGATTGGTTGTACTCTTATAAATCACTAGATAAAGGAGTTGTGTTGATGGGCGATGATCATCCCTGTAAAGTCAATGGTACCGGTACCGTTAAAATTAAGATGCATGATGGCATGGTTAAAACATTAACCAATGTACTACATGTTCCAGTAATGAAGAAGAATCCCACCTCACTACAAGAAAAATGCTCTTTAACGAAGGGAAATCCGGTCGTTAAAAGTCAAAATCCGGTCGTTAAAGATCTATAACGACCGAAAAATCCGGTCGGTAAAAGCCCCTTTGTTAAAAGTATAGACGACCAGATTTTGAATCCGGTCGTTGATGACTTTAACGATCGAAATATTTTCGGTCGTTGAATAATGATTTTTAGCGACCGGATTTTCCTTTCGCTACTTGTATTCACTTTCAACGAAGGGATTTCCGGTCGTTAAAAATACTTTTTAGCGACCGTATTTTCCCTTCGCTAATTGTTTTCACTTTCAACGAAGGGAATTCCGGTCGTTGAAAATACCTTTTAACGACCGGATTTTTCCTTCGCTGATTGTGTCTACTTTCAATGAATAGAATTCAGGTTGTTAAAGATACTGTTTAGCGACTAGATTTTCCTTTTGATTTATTATAATACACCAAACATAGATAGCAAAATGGTACTTTAAAATATAAATCATTTTATAATATTACATGTGCGGTACATATCATTCACATATATTTTATACAAAAATATAATAAATTCTTTTCATATATTGAAAAAGAAAAGGTACAAAGTATAATCATATTTACAAAGTATAAAAACTATCAATGACAAGTTCAAGAAAATAACTCCTCTATATACTAATTTATATTCAAACGATTTTTGAGAAAAATGTGAAAAATAAACCTCCTAACTTCGCTATCCAAAATTTTGAAGACCTGCAAAATGTATAACAAAAACTAAAATTAATATTCACGGGCATAAAGAAAAATATCAATAATAGAAAGTATGGGTAACTTATGACCTTCGAGGTAGAGGAGCAATATATCTGCAATGCCTTTAGTGAGGACAGGAAATTAAAAAATAAATACTAATACTGACAAAGTTAAGACATTAAATTTTATACAAAGTTTATACATTTTTTTATACAAAGCTCAAAAAATAAAAGAAGAAAGAAGAGGAATAGAGTGGTATAACTTATCTCAAACAGTACATGATACCCTAAACATCTTTGTGTTGCAAGCCAAAAAAATTTTAAGTAAGCACAAGGGAGAAAATAAGTCTCAAACCAAATTGTAGAAGTTCTATACTCTGCTATCATAAAGAAATGTAAAAAAAAAAATCCAATGGCAGGACCTGTCATATTTTTTACATCGCAACCAATCAAAAGCTGTTAATGATGGAGAAAGTAGCTAAGATTATTGCTTGGCTAACACATAAAAAGTAACAAATAATCACTCATAAATTAAGATAACTAAAAGTAAAAAATTTCAATAACAATCATCCATAAAATCCAACAAGATAAAAACTACTATGGATCCTAGTCATTGTTAGGATCAACTTGAGCAGAAGAATCCATATGACTGTAAACTGGCGAGGTATTCTCTGATGTTTGGGCCTGGCTTGTGGCTGTGCTTGTGTTGCCTCGTGTTGCATCGTACAGTAGTACTGTTGAAGTTGGTCCGTCGAGAAAGGAAAGAGTGTGGGTAAACTATTAACCAGCATGCTCATCACGGGATCATCTTCACCATGTTAGAACTAAAATTAGCAATTAAAAGCCAACGCCTTATCAAAACATAACTAAACCAGATAAAATAACTCACTCTGTTCAGGCTAAATTCTTAGAGGATTGGGTGTCCATTTGAGAAGATATGGCAGCACCCTCAAGTGCTTCACCAACCATAGTCAATAAAAAGATAACTACTGCAATTGAAGCCACAATGGAAAATCTGATGCAGTTTGCCAGAGCTGTAGTAGTTCATTCAAAAGGCAATTAGATTCATATTCTCCATTTAGATCAACTAAACCTAATTTTGATAAACTAAAACTAATTTTGAAATTTTATGCTCTTCAGAAAGACGTGCAACCAGAGTAGCAGCAGAAAAATTTTGAGAGGCAGAAACTTGAGAATCAGTAGAAACAGCACCTGGAGAATCTTAAAATTAAATAATAGGCCCTTCCGACTAAGAACCCACCAAACTTTGGTCTAAACCTCAATGAAAAACACACTAGCCAAATAAATTCCAGCTAAAAGCCTACGTACTGTACATTCAACAAACCATTATCATTCAGCAGACCATTATCATTGGTCTAAATCTCTCTATTGATACTTGGAAGTTAATAAATTTCAACTGATTTAATTCAAAAATGCTATTCTAACATTAATTTTATTTTTTTATAAAAATCAAATTCAAAATATCATATAAATATCACCTAATCCAGTTTTTTCATTGCAAATAATACATATAATACACCCACATAAGAAAGAAAACATCACTTACAGATCCACAAAGAAGATTTAAATATGATAATGGAAATACCGTTTCTTAGATACTCAGGAGGAGTGTAAGCAAGATTTGTACTGTAACTTTTTCCATCCCGGCTATTTTTCACCAAGCCAAAACGCGAAAGTCAAGGATCTCCATTCTGCCAAAAGGCCCAAAACCATCTACTAAATTATCACTTCTACTCTCACAAATCTCAATAAAAGAAAAATATCTTGAGTTACAGTACCTTATCAAAAAGAACCCTATAAGCATTTAAATCATGATACAAGGGATGACCTTTAGAACTACAATAATCCAAAGCTTCAGCAATATACAGAGCTACTCTTAAATGCATGGCCCACTCAATAGTTTGATTCTCCCCTGTCAAGCAGGTAAAATTACATTCAGAGGCACAAATTAAAACCACAAGACAAGCAAGTGAATAAATTTGCTCGCCGGTGATAATAAGTAATCAATTGATCTCAAGACACAGCAATATGATAACTAAAATTCAAATATACAATTCAACGGTGGACATCCTTATAATATTGAAGAATCTTCCTCAGTTCCAATGTCTTTTAAAAAATATATATATATCTCCAAAACTCTTCTATTTGCCTACCTAATAACAATCCTAGAATGCTATAAATTGAAATAATCACTACTAAAAATGAGAACAAAAAATTTGAATAAAGATTAAATATCAATAAAAAAATAGGAACCCAGAAAAGCAAGACGTACAGTGGAACAGATGCTTCACAAGGGTGTTATTTGGCATGTACTCTGCAACCAGAAGCCTTTCTTCGTCATCGCAGCAGTATCCAATTAAATTAGCTAGCCTTTTGTGCCTCAACTTGCCAACATATCCTTCAATAAGTTATTTACCAGAGAGATGAACACCAATGAAAATTGATAAAAAGAAAACCTAACAAACGGAGAAATGTTTCATTTTAAGAAAAAAAATGAAGAAAAATCCCAAAGTAGATGATTGCAGGGAACTATTTAGGATCGGGCCAAGAAACACTGGAAAATCTCTTGACAGCGATCCAAGTGATTTACCTCTTGAAGCAAGACGGCGGCAATTCTGGAGTGGCGACGCCCACGGTGAGGAATGAGTGGCAACCGAAGAGCCTGGAGCGATGAGCGGCGACGAGAGCAGCAGCAGCAGTGGGGGAGGTTAAAGCACGAGGGAGGCAGATCAGATCCAACACGAGAGAGAGAGGGGGAGAAACGCGACCGGCGAGGCTAGAGTGGCGAGCAACGGCAGGAGCAGTAGTGGCAGTGGGGGAGGCTGGAGAGCGAATGAGGCAAAACAGATCTGTTGCGAGAGAGAGAGGGGAGAGGAAAGGAGAGGGAGGAAGAGATAGATATATTTTTGGAGGTAAATGGTTCGGAAGTCCCGCCTTTTGTCAAGGCAATAACGACCGGATTTTGAGTTTTCTAAGGAGGGGAATAAAACCACTCATTAAATAATAATGAAATTTAAATTTTAACAACCGAATTAAATTCCCTTCGTTGTTTCTATTTTTTTACGACCGGATTTTTATCCTTTCGCTAAATTTTGGTCGTTAAAATTCAATTTTCTTGTAGTGCCTCTCTGTCTGCCTTAGATGACAATAGTTGCTGATTCTCTGGTGGAGGTGGAGTCTTAAAAGTCTTAAAAGGTGCTCTTATCATTATGAAGGCTAGAAAACTTGGAAGGTTGTACATCTTACGAGGATCCACTATCACAGGTATTGCTGCAATTTTCTCTACTATGTCAGATTCAGATGCCACTAGATTATTGCATATGAGGTTGGGGCACATGACTGAAAAAGGCCTCACGATGTTGATTGGTAAGAGAGGTCTTCTTTCTGGTCAGAGTACATCTAAGTTACAGCTCTATGAGTATTGTCTTTTTGGCAAGCAAAAGAGAGTCGGTTTTAATTTAGGGGTTCACAGAACAAAAGGTACTCTAGACTACATTCATTCAGATCTTTGGGGACCTGCTCGTATTCTTACAAAAGGCAATGCTAGATATATGCTTACCTTCATTGATGACTACACTATAAAGGTTTGGATTTATTTTCTAAAGCATAAGAATGATGTTTTTGCTACTTTTAAGCAATGGAAAGCCTTGATTGAAAACCAGACAAACAAGAAGATTAAGCGCCTTTGTACTGATAATGATTGGGAATTGTGTAATGATAAATTCAATAAATTTTGCAAACCCGAAGGAATCTCTAGACACCTCTCAGTTCCGGGAACCCCACAACAGAATGGTATAGCCAAACGAATAAATAGAACTCTATTAGAGAAAGTCCATTGCATGTTATCAAATTCTGGCTTACCCTAAGACTTTTGGGTAGAAGTAACTTCTATGGCTTGCTACTTAGCAAATCGATCTCTGTTTGCTTCAATTGATTGTAAAATTCCAGAAGAAGTCTGGTCTGAAAACCCTACTGATTATTCTAAATTGAGAATATTTTGATGTCTATTTATGTTCATGTCAATGATCGCAAATTGGAGCCTAGATCTAAAAAAGGCATAGTTATTGGTTATCCTTCTGGTGTGAAAGGATATGAAGTCTAGTATCTTGATCCTAGATCACCAAAGTCTATTATCAGTAGAATTGTTGTATTCAATGAATTAGCCATGCTTTATCCAAAAGAGAGTCCTTTGTCTCTTTTGAAATAAATGTTCTTAATTAAACAAGCAAGTGGAAGTTAAAATTGAGGTGGAGAATCCATCATCTCTATTGATGAATACTCAGGAGCCCACTTCTTCAGAAGTAAAAGAGTTAATATTTGAGGAAGAAAAGCATCCTATTATAAGAGATAGACTAGAAAGAGAAAGAAGAAAGCCTATAAGGCTATCAAATTATGTCACTTTTGCCTGCGTTGCTGCACTAGAGACGGATGGAATTGGTGATCTTTCCACATATTCAAAAGTCATTTCCCATGATGATTCCACAGAATTGTTGATAGCTATGCAAGAAGAGATAGAATCTCTCCACAAAAATAAAACTTGGGAGTTGGTAAAGCTGCATAAAAATAAAAGGATTGTCGGTTGCAAATGGGTCTTTTAAAAGAAAGATGGCATTTCAGGTGGCGAAGATGCTAGATACAAGGCAAAACTGGTTGCTAAGGGCTATAGTAAGAGCCAATATGATAGCTGCATGTATTTCAAAAAACTTACAGATGGTTCATTGGTGTATTTGCTTCTCTATATTGATGATCTACTCATTGCAGCAAAGGACATGTCTGAGATCAACAAGTTAAAATTAGAGTTGAGCGGTGAATTTGAGATGAAAGATTTGGGAGCAACTAAGAAAATTCTTGGCATAGATATCCAAAGAGATAGAGTTAGTGGTAAACTGTATTTAACTTAAAAGAACTTTATTGAGAATGTGTTGGATCTTTTTGGCATATAATTACTCCACTTGCTGCTCATTTTAAACTTTATGTTATTATGTCACCACAGTCAGAGAAAGATATTAAGAATATGTCACATGTTCCTTACTCAAGTGTTATTGGTAATCTCATGTATGCTATGGTGTGTATTCGTCCTGACATTGCTCATGTTGTAAGTGTTGTTAGTAGATATATGTCTAATCTTAGAAAAGAGCATTAGCAGGCAATTAAATGGATTTTAAGATATTTAAGGGGTACTTCAGATCATTGTTTAGAATTTGGAAGGAGCAAGGAAAATGCGGTCGGTTATGTTGATTCAAACTATGCAGGTGATCTCGACAGATAAAGATCTATTATAGGGTATGTGTTTACTCTTGGTAATACTGCTATTTGCTGGAAAGCTACCTTACAGTCTATAGTAGCATTATCCACTACAAAAGTAGAGTACATGGCAATTGCTAAGGCAATTAAAGAAACCATTTGGCTAAGAGGTTTTATTGGTGAATTCAATTCAAATTTAAAAAGGATAATTGTTCATTGTGATAGTTAAAGTGCTATATATTTTAACTAAGGATCAGATGTTTCATGAAAGAACAAAGCACATCAATGTAAAGTACCATTTCGTTTGATATATTATTTCTCTAGGAAATATAAATGTTGAAAAAATTGGTACTGCAAACAATCCAGCTGATATGTTGACTAAACCTCTTTCAATAAGAAATTTCAAGCACTGCTTGGACTTGATTAGCATTTTTGAAAATTGAAGTTAGCCCGTAAGGGGCATAAATGGTGAAGGTAGAATCACAAAAAATTTCAAAATAAGGTAGAGATTTGTAAATGTGCTTTGAAATTTTCAAGATTAGCCTACCAAGCACACATTAGTTGATTTATGATTTTTACCAAGCACACATTAGTTGAAATTTAGTTGATTTGGTTAAAATATAATTATTTTTTATTGAAATTGAGTAATGTTTTCACATTACTTTGCATCACTATAAATAGCCATGCAAAACCATCTCTTAAGTGTGCCAAAAACTTCATTAAATTTTGTTTAATATGAGAGAAATTCTCATTTGAGAATTAGTGAGTTTTTTGGTGTAATTGGGTTATGGAATTTTGAGAGTTAGTTTCTCCATACCTCGTTTGTACCACTTCAAGTTTATTAGTGAAATAATTTTCTGCTTTCCTTCACCCGTGGAGTAGGTATTGTGCCGAACCACGAAAATTCTTGGTGTTCTCTATTTTGTTATTTCGTCTATTTTATTGTTGCTTTATTTATCCAATCATAGTTTTTTGTTCCATTGCGAATTTATTCCTAATGGTGAGATTAATTTTTCATATATATAGTGGATTTATAGCATGTGTAAAGGTTTCACTCGCGGGTTAGATTTTTAGGAATCAAATGGAAGCTTTGTTTCGCTTTTCTAAGAGAAGATATTTCATAAAACATATATAACTAAGCAATGTTCTTGTGATCTATCATATTTAGTAAGTTAACTTACTCTTAAACTAATTCATATTGTTGGTTTTTAATTTTGTTGATCAAAGCAATGACACAAACTTGTCTTTATAATCTAAAACATTGAAGTGTGTAGATGCATTTCTCTGCCAATGTTGTAAAAATCGGTCTAGCCTAACCAATGCACTTAGATTATCGGTGATTAAACTTTAATTTTGCACTGAATCATTTTAAGAATCTCTCTAAATATTATTTGCTAAAACTGGCCGAATTGGAGCGGTTTTAAGGGTTTACGAATCGAATATAATATCTATAGGAGCATTTTTAGATTTTATTTTTGTGAATTGTAATTTAGACTTATTATGTTTAAATTTTCAATTTTTTTTATTAAAATATGATTATTATATTAATGTGAACATCATTATGATGAATTTTATTTGAAACATGTTTAAATGGTATATACTAATTTTTTAAATCCCGATCAAACCCTAAATTATTTACCTTCTTCCTTCTATAGTTTTATATCATATCTGGATCTAAATACCTTAGTCTCATCTAAACAATGAGTCAGTTAGGCAATGATTACACTAGTGGTAAAAAAAATTAAAAGAAAATGTTTTGATATAACCCATGTATGGCCAATAAATTATATCTGTAGGTGCTCAATTACATGCCAATTATGAAACATCTGCTTTCATCACATTATTTAAGAGTTAATTATATATCATTGAGTTTGGTTAATAAATGAATACATCCATTAATCATAAATGACATATATAAATGAATTATGACAATTACTTTTTATGTGGCATTCTATGTTATATGATTTTACGAAAAGCTCATGAATTATATCCAGAGAACTCATTCTTATGCACTATGTTTTGATTGTTTAGACTAATAATTCTTAATGTTTTTATAATTTGTCGCGTAAAATTTTTTAGTTTTTCAACTTGATGTAAATTTAGCCCCTTCACTCAGCCAAATTAATTGGTTTTGATATATATTGTTACATGAGTCCTTCATTTAGTGTGGTTGAACTGAAAAACTTCAAATTGATAAGCAGATAACATTAATTGGATGGGATGGTCAATTAACCTGACTGGTTAGTGCAAACCATGGTTCCAATATTAGTATCAACCTCTTCAACTATTGATAGGCATTGAAGAGTTGCGATTTAGTGCATAGTGCATGCTATCCGATCAAGTGTGAATAGTATTATAAGCACCGGTTGGACCGTGTGTATGCACGCGCGGACCGTACACAAAAATATTGAATGGCACCCTGGCAATGAAATTTTTTTTAGAAAAAATATAATTATAGTGTTCTAGTAAAGATATTAAAAATTTTGGAGTGTTAAAAATCGACAGTAAAACTGCCAATTTCTAATGTGTGAGACCCATTCTTGTGTCAAAAATATATACTAATATTGGCACAAAATGTGCTAGTTTCTATGAAATAAAAAAATTAAATTTATGGCTTAAGAAAGCTAAATTTAAACCTCCCATATCAGCAAGAAAACCTACCATCCTTAAAATGGTATTTTCCACTTATTGATCATCGAATCCATAAACAATATCAATCTGAGGGTTAAAAAGTGAAAAACACCATAAATGAAAAAGTACAATAACAAAGAACATTTCAGGGGTCAATTTCACTCACGGTCACTCAACTTATCACTTATAGCGCAAATCTGACTTAAATGTCGCTGAACTTCTAATATTTTTGCAAAAAAATCATGTAAACCGGAATCCGGCAAGAAACCTTACCGGATTGATAACATGGCATATAACATGTGGTGACAAATAGTAAATACATGATTTTTTTGCAAAAATATTAGAAGTTCAGTAACATTTAAGTTGAAAAAAAAAGTTGGTTACTTCTGCGCGATAAATGATAAGTTGAGTGACCGCGAGTCGAATTGATTTAGATGTAGCATTTGTTGGAGATATTGTTAAACGACATGTAGTTTCTGACATACCATGCCATGTCATCAATCCGGTGAGGGTTCTCGCCGGATTCCGGTCTGCATGACTTTTTTGCAAAAATGTTAAAAGTTCAGTGACATTTAAGTTAGAAAAAAAAAAGTCGGTTACTTTTGCACAATAAGTGATAAGTTGAGTGACCATGAGTGAAATTAACCTAATATTTCAGCAGTAAAATTTTGACCTCTTAATTTTAGATATAGGTCCAGCAACAAAAATTTATTATTATTATTATTATTATTATTATTATTATTATTATTATTATTATTATTATTATTATTATTATTATTATTATTATTATTATTATTATTATTATTATTATTATTATTATGTTAGTAGCTTTTTATGATTAAGTGTCAAACTTGTACCATGTGAAACTGGAGCTAAACCTATGGTATAATGAAAGGGTGTACTCGGTACGATATAATTCAAATATTTATAAATTTTCATATGGTCTTGAAATTTTAGATATTTTAAAAATTAAGTATTGTTATTGTCTTAAAAATTCAGGATAATTCATTATAGTTCTATAAAATTCGGTACAATTCGATTCAATTCTTTTGTTCTTTCAATAAAAAATAATATAATACAATACAATTTGGTACTTCGAATAATTGAATATTTTTAAAAATTTATAAAATAAATATATACAATAATAAATATAAATACAATTAAAATATCTCAATAAGTACAATTAAAATTTAAGTCAAAGTACAAAATTTAAAAATTAACATTTGACAGTCTTTTCTTGCATTATGTTTGAGCAATATCTTAAAAAAATGACAAAGAAATTAAATATTTAGATCAAAAAAATATGAACATTAAATATACTATTTAAAATTTTACACAAATATAATAATTACCTGATTTAAGTTCTTCAAGTTCTTCAATTGATGACTCTGAAACAAAAAATGTAGTTGATATCTACCAATTTTGACAATAAATAAAAACCTCGACTCTAATCAAATTTACATAACTTTTAAATTTATCTAAAGTCCTCTTTCAGTACTAAAAACTGATTCAGAAACTACAGTCAAGCACTGAATAGCAAAAATAGCTCTAGCAATATTAGCCAAAATTAGATAATTTGACTCATTAATCTTCCACTAACTCAAAAAATATATAATTAAATTCAATTTTTAATTCCCCCCTAAATTTCAAAATAAAAAAAAAATTCACCTAAAAATTTTCAAATTTAATTCTTAATTCACTCTAAAAGATTTTAATTTTTTTCTTTTATCATTTTTAAATATACAACTAAAATTTTATTATTATAATAATTATATATAACTACATTAATATTTTACATATTCATACATGTATTGAGCCAAAGATAAATTAATACTATTTGAATGACACTAAATCTAAATAAAATTAATTTATAAGGTGAATACATACTCATATAATTATATTAATTAGTAAAATTTCATTATATATAATTACATTATGAATTTACAACTCAATTACTCATATAGGTATTGTACCAAAATATATGAGTACTAGTTGAATGATACTAATAGTAAATGAAATTAATTGGTAAGGTGATTATATATTTATATAATTACATAATTTGGTAAATTTCATTATATATAACAATTGTATATAATTACATTATTAATCTCAATTACTCATATAAGTATCGTGCAAAAAAATAGATGAATACTAATTGAGTGATACTAAAAGTAAATGAAATTAAGTGGTAAGTTGATTATATACTCATATAATTTCATTAATTCGTAAAATTTTATTAATATAATAATTGTATATAATTATATTATCAAAATACATCCTCAATTACGTACATAGATATTGTTCCAAAAATAAATGAGTACTAGTTGAGTGATGCTAAAAATAAATGAAATTATTGGTAAGTTGGTTATATACCTATATATTTTCATTAATTAGTAAAATTCAGTATAAATAATAACTATATATAATTACATTTTTAATTTACATACTCATATATGTATGGTAATAAAATAAATGAATATTAGTTGAGTGACACTAAAAGTAAATAAAATTAATTGGTAAAGTGATTATTGGCAAATGCAAATTGGAGATGCGTGCAAACTAAACCTCGTTCCTACATGATGTGTTATATGTTTTAAAAATTCGTTAAAATTTTATTTATATGTTAGTTTTAATTAAGTGTGGATTTGATGTTAATTTTAATTCTAATAGTGTGAATTTATATTTAAGAACAAGTTATTATGGACATGGTTATTTGCTGAATGGTTTTAATATTATGGATGTTAGCAATAGTTATTCTAATGTAAGTTTTTCCTTATTTACATTTTCTAGTAATGTTAGAATTGATGTGAATGTTTGGCATGCTAGACTTGACCATATTGATCAACAACGAATGAATAGATTAACCAAAGAAGACTTATTAGGAAATATAGATAAAGTAGAATTATCTACTTATGAGCATTGTCTGGCTGGAAAAACAATAAGAAAACAATTTCGAAAGGCTATATGAGCCGATATTCCATTACAATTAACTCACTCTAACATATGTGGTCTAGTGAATATGAAGCAAGGCATGATGCTATTTATTTTATCACATTTATAGATGATTATACTTGATTTAGTTATGTCTGTTTGATATCTCAAGAGTTTGAAGCTTTTAGTTGCTTTCAAAAATATAACTTAGTTGAGAATTAGTTGGACAAAGAATAAAATCTTTAAGAACTGATCAAGGTCAAGAATATTTATCTGAATAGTTTTGGACATTGGTCCAATTTTATTTAGCAAACATTCTTTTTAGTAGAAAACATTTGTGTGGTGGTTCTTTTTAGAGCGGTCCAAAAATCATTTATTATTACAAATCACAAATAAATAAAATAAAATAAAATAATAATTACATGCTTCTAAATAAATAAATACATAAATAATTGCACAAATAAATGAATGCATGAGCAAATAACAACAATAGAATGATAATATAAACAACAATATTATAAAATAATAATAGATATGAACCAAGTTATAATAATATATTAACAATGACAATAATTATGAAATGCATTAAACATAAAATAATAACATTGAGAATAATAAATAATATGACATTAATATGACAATAATAATAAGCAAATAATAATAACAATAATCAATAATGATAATAATAATAATAATAATAATAATAATAATATTAAATAATAATATTAATAATATTAATAAACAGAAAATAAATGAACTAAATAATATTATATATATAATATTAATAATCATAAAAACATTAAATAAATAAATATATATATATATATATATATATATATATATATATATAAAATAGTGGGAAAAGGAGCTCACCGTCGCCGGAGGGTCACCAGAGGAGGGGTGGGCATCACCTCCACAACCGAAAGGAAGGCCAGGTCACAGGAGGGGGAGCGGACAACTCCACGCGCCGGAAGGTGATCGGATGTCGCCGGAAAATGCCACGGAAGGTCTCGGGTGTTGTACCTCACGCGCCGGCTTTCCGGCGTCTGATGGGAGAGATCCGGCCACCGATGGCTTTGTCCGGTGAAGGGGAGCTCGCCGGTGGGGCGAGTGCCACCGTGGAAGGCGGCGTTTGGCAGCGGGGCGAGGTTCTTCTTTCTCTCTCCTCTCTCCTCTCTCCTTCTCTCCGGCGCCGGCGTTTGGCTGGTCTCAGGTGCTCCTTCCCCTGCTCCTCTCTTCTTTCCTTATTTTCCTTTTCTTTTCCTTTATTTGGCCCTCAGCTCTCTCACTCTTTTACTCTCTCCTTCCTTTCTACTTTCTTTTGCCCTCACTTTCTATTTTTTCTTTCTTTCTTCTGTGTTGTAATCCTCAGTTCCTGTGCTCTCTCCAAGAGCTTCTTCTTCTTCCTCTCACTTTCTTTTTCTTTTTCCTTTCTTTTCTTTTTCTTTCTTTTTCCTTTGCTCTCCTCTTTCTTGATCTGCCGAGCCCCCCTCATTTTTCCTCATTCTTTTCTTTTTATACACCCTCAAATTAGGGTTAAGGGTCATCAATGTATTTTCCTCCTTAATTCCCTCCTTTTCTTCTTTTCTTAATTTTAATTAATTTAACTTAATTCAAATAGCACACACATTAATTAATTTAAACATTACATATTAATTAAACATTACACATTAATATAATTAATCAACTTAATATATAATTTATCTAATTAATTAAACATTTAATCCATTTAAATTATCACATATATATATATATATATATTTATCTAATTAATTATACACTTTAAACTTTAATTATACATGCACTTTAATCACACAATAATATTAATTACTCAAGGTTTTCACCCTATCCTTTTGGCCTAACTTTTGCTTAGAGCGCCAATTATGGTTTTCATCTCTAACGGCCATTTTTTCTTTTTTTTTTCTTTTTTCTTTTTCTTTTTCTTTTTTTTTCTTTTTTTGTACATCAGATGAACTATTCTGGTTACATCAATACCATTGCATAAATGCACATATTTCAATTTGACTTCATAATATATGATCATTATTTGGCATTAATCTCAAGATACAAAATCTCATCCAATCTCGGGATGGATCTTGAAAGTATCAAACTCCTGTTATCAATCTGCTCTCTTTTTTATTCTCATGATTGAATATTTTCTCTCTGCTCTCATTTAATCTTTTGAATGCAAATTCTAGAAGCAATGTTGGAGACAAGACTTAACTCGAATGCATAAATGCACTCGTGGCTCCTCGCTTGAAGCTCAAGAAACACCATAGGCCTCTTCTTACGTACCAAACCTTATTAAAAGGTCATCTCCGCTAATTGGATAAGACTGAACCCAGAATCAAAAGGTCTTACTTTGGTTGTAATGTTAGGCTTGGGTAGATGGCTGTCAAAGAAAGATCAGGTCGCTAGAGAAAAATGGCTGCGATATTTTCTTCAACTGATGGATGAACCGTTCTCGGCTCAAAAGTATTCTTGAATTTGGACTCGATAACATTTTAGCTCCTTGAGATCAGAATAACAATAAAAGGGTAATCATTGAAACTAGTCAATTGGTTACTATTTTGAGCTCTTTTTTTTTTTTTTGCTTCTCTTCTTTTTTCTTTTTTTTTTCTTCTTTCTTCTTCTTTCTTCTTTTTTTTCCTTTTGGATTTTTCGCTTTCTTTTTTTCTTTTTCTTCTTTTTGCTTTCGCTTCTCTCTTTTTTTTTTTAGCTCATGCCTTTCATGTATGACTAAACCCTCTTTTCAAAGTCTGAACTTGCTCTTATCAAGGCAATTTTTTAATAGTCCAAAAAATTATTCAAATGTACATCCATCAGTTTTAGAGCGGCCACTCTTCTAAGGGGAAGCCAAAATCATTTTAGGCGAGGGGGTAGTTTTAATGTGTGTAACAACAAAATTGGTACGCATTCAGCATACCTGCATAAAGGCTCAATAGGCTAGCAAGCGATTGCAGAATAAGGGTAGGAAATAGTCATTTAGAGAGCTATACAAAGAAAAGATTGCCTAAATCATATTTCAGGTTCTGTCTTATCCAGAGATCGCTTCGACGGGTAATCAGAAAGGTTCTAGTGCTCTTAGTGAGTTTTCATCTAATCTCCTAATTGCAACTAGTTTTTCTTTCTTATTTTTCTCTCTGAATCTTTCTCTCTTCAGGAGTTATATCAGATGCCATCAAGATTTTATTTGGATCTTCCAAAATTCCAAGATTAAATGCAGTAGTATTAATTGAATTAATGTCAAAATGAATGAATGTATCATGATCATAAGAAATCAAATCATTAGAAATAATATACAAGTACCCAAAAATATTGTTGAAATGACCAATATTGCATATGCCATTATTTGAAAAGCTCAAATATAAAGACATCTCCTAGCACAGCAAGCACTGCAACCCATGTCGTTCATCTGTCATCAGCCTTTATTTCCCCTTTCTTCTCTGGGTCAACAATTTCTTTATTGTTTAGAAGATCTTGAATTCAATCCCTCAGAATTTGGCAGTGATCCGTTAAATGGCCAGCGTTGGTGGAAAGCACAAAATTGATCCGTGCTATGAACAGCTTCCCCTTGGTTTACGGCACGTCTAGCTGACGATGGTTGTAATTTTCCCTTTTGAAGCCTCTTTTTCTTCTACCCTGAGTGCTCTAACCCTCACGGCTTGATAGACTTTTGGCTCATCTTTCTCCTCCATCATAAATCATCATTGGGATTGGGAGTCCTTTTCCCTTCTTGGCTTAATGGATGCAACAGCTCCATGCTCATTAATAGGCTGACGAGCATTGCCAATAAAAAGAGTCTCTCCACCAGCAGGTGGTTCGACTTGCCCCCAGCATGGGCTATTGGTTGTTGTGGACCAACAAGTTGTTGTGGAATAGTAGGTGCTTGTGAATCATGAGGATGAGGTACTAGATGCTGAGAGTGGCTCAGGATCCCAATCAAGCACTAATTCGAGCAATCCAAAGGGCGAGTCTGTCCTTACTAATCTACCGTCGGGACCTCTAATCCACTTGGATGAATTTATGATGGCTGAAAATTTAAATTGTTAGAATGATACGTGTATGACAATATACAATGCATGATCGTGAATTATGCAGATGGAGTGAAAAAATCAATAAATTGTAATTATGCGATGCAATGCATGAAAACAAATATACACGTGATGGTATATGCGTGTGAAAAATAATATACAGGCAAAAGGGTATATACACAATATGAAATGTATTTTTTATTGTTATTATTTTATTATATTTATATATTTATATATTTTTTATTTTTTTTTATTTTTTTTTTAGACATGAATGACATGTGATGTATGTACATGTTGTGCAGCATTCACAGTCACATGCAAGCAGTTAGATCCTTTCAATCTTATTTCTCCCACACACGGGGTAATGCAGTCTCTTTCCTAGGTGGGCTTAATCCATGGGTTAGCGGGGAACCCGTATGGTGCTCGGTGGAAAACCGGCATCACAACATCTCTTATCTAATGTGCAAGCACATGGGTTATGATCGTTATGTATTTAGGCAGCCCGAACAAGTTGACATGGGCCTATCGGGGCATGAAAGCCTTTGATTAGGTGACCAATCAAATTATATGGGTTTGTCCAATATATAATGATCCACATAGCAAGCATAGTATTAAGGTTCATACCACCTAGGGAAAGTGACTATTTCCATTACATGAGCTTTGGTCATGGGTGATGATATTTTAGGGTTACCCAAGCGTGGTCCCAGCCGACGAGCCTAGCTCATCACGAGCGTAACGACCGATCGGGTCACCATTTGATATACCTTGATGGTACGAGACTTGGGCTGGTGATTATCCTTAACACTTCCCTAAATTGAGTGAAAATAGGGTCGTGCTTCGGGAACGCACCGAGGCTAAAAGAGGGACCAAACTAGCATATTCTAAGGCTCTAATGATATGCGAATGCAATTTTGAGAGAAAGCGAATTTATGAATTAAATTTTAATCATAAATGCTAAGCGAGGTATTTTCAAATCGAAATCTCGAACCATAAACGTCCCCAGTGGAGTCGGCACTGTGACGCGCGCCGGATCCCTCGGCCGCCCTTCTGACCGCCCGCTCGAGGGCGATCGGGGCAATTGTGGGTCCGTTGACAGCTTGCAATAAATCGCAAGTGCGTCTATGTTGGGCAACAAGGAGGTTTCATGGAGTCGCCACCCAATAGAACATTGGGAAAGTTTCTCTCACCTCGGAGAGCCTAAGACTGCGCTTGGTATCCATTTTGGGCCAGCCAGAGGGGTCGTAGAAGGTGAACCTCTCGCCCTAAAGAGCCTAGGATTAGCGCTAAAGCCTCGTGACCCAAGAAGTATCTTGGAGGGTAACCTCTAACCTCTTGAGCCCAAAGACCAGAGCTGGGTCCGGGATTTCTCATCTATTTCTACCTCGATTATTTTATGATCAAAATTTAATATCATTAATTCGCTTTCTCTCCACATGATGCAATTGAATTGAAAGGCACATTTTATTCACGTATTTAAAACAATAGATAAATAAATGAATAAAAGAATAAAGCATTAAATCAAATAAATTACAATAATACTAGGAGCGGAATACAACTCCCATTTATAAATGTGCTATACATGCATAAAACGGGTTATTCATTTATTTTGAGGACTTTGGTCCCCGCATGTGTTCATTATGGAAAACGATTTTTATGTGATGGTTTTATTGGGTAAAATAGGACATTGGTCCAATTTTATTTAGCAAACATTCTTTTTAGTAGAAAACATTTGTGTGGTGGTTCTTTTTAGAGCGGTCCAAAAATCATTTATTATTACAAACGACAAATAAATAAAATAAAATAAAATTATAATTACATGCTTCTAAATAAATAAATACATAAATAATTGCATAAATAAATGAATGCATGAGCAAATAACAACAATAGAATGATAATATAAACAACAATATTATAAAATAATAATAGATATGAACCAAGTTATAATAATATATTAACAATGACAATAATTATGAAATGCATTAAACATAAAATAATAACATTAAGAATGATAAATAATATGACATTAATATGACAATAATAATAAGCAAATAATAATAACAATAATCAATAATGAGAATAATAATAATAATAATAATAATAATAATAATAATAATAATAATAATATTAAATAATAATATTAATAATATTAATAAACATAAAATAAATGAACTAAATAATATTATATATATAATATTAATAATAATAAAAACATTAAATAAATAAATATATATATATATACATATATATATATATATATATATATAAAATAGTGGGAAAAGGAGCTCACCGTCGCCAGAGGAGGGGTGTGTAACACCCCCTTCCCATACATAGGCAATCCCATCCGATAAGGAGTAAGATGCCGTATGAGACAAGGTGTCACCAAACAACAACAAAGCAAAATATACATCCATTCATAACATACATTCAGAAAATACAGAATAATTAAAAACTTTGCATAAAAAGAAAGCACAGGCTGATCATGCATTACTATAATTAAGCTATTACAATAACGTTCTGATCAGCAAGCTGATATCAAAATAATATTACATATACAAAATATAATTACAAAAGCGGAAGCTGATACAGAGAGTTCTATACAAAAATGAATCAATAACTGATACAAAATTGAGCCTACACTAAAACCCTTCTGTGTTGGCCTGATGACGGAGACTCTCCCAAGGCAAAACTCCTTCCGCACCTGCACGGGTAAAAACACCGTGCTAAGCGATAAAACGCTTAGTGGGGAAACACACATAATTAATGGACGGCCACTCACAGTGGTCGCCAAGGCATATCACATTCACAATGGCAGAATGCAAGGATTATTGCATAATTCACATAAACATGCTCGCATTTAAAAGCCATACATTCAGTATCTCATAGTCATATACATTACAGAATAATCCAGCATGTATTTCATCATTAACTCATTCAGATAAACCATTTCATAGCCAGATCAGATCAGAGCATTTCCATTAACATTTAAAGAACACCTGCTGACTCTAGACAGTGGATAACGAGTGTACTGAGGGTACCTTACGGGTACGAATCGAATACTGAGGGTACCTCACAGGTACAAAT
Source organism: Excoecaria cochinchinensis (assembly GCA_947683425.1). Lineage (NCBI taxonomy): Eukaryota > Viridiplantae > Streptophyta > Magnoliopsida > Malpighiales > Euphorbiaceae > Excoecaria > Excoecaria cochinchinensis. Next base: position 17,190,506 of record CANTUQ010000013.1, read on the forward strand.
CAATTATTATATCATTTATCAGAACATGTTATTTATAAACTGAGGGAATCTTAAACAAGATTCTATACTGTAGGGTTCGCGAGGAACCAAACGGGGACCTGATCGGGGTCCAAACTGAACTGAGGGCTGCAGCTAAAGACTCTATTAGGCATGCCTAACTATCCACTTACTCGACTCTAGCAGGTTATGCGACATTCAATTCACATTTCAGAATACGGAGTATATTTCATCAGAAAATCATGGTATCACGCATATCAAAGCATTAATCAGTAAGACATGCATCAGATAACAGTAAATTCCATTCAGAAGAAATACCAAATTCATTTCGGAGTTAAAAACCAGGAAATTTCGGAAAAACAAGCTGAGTGGAGAAAACTGGCGATTCAACAGGCAGGTCACGGCGTGACCGAGGGTCACGTCTCGTGACCTGCTTGCTTGCCGCCAAGCGCGTTGCGTGATCCTCGCGGATCACGCAATGCACTAGCAGGTCACGGCGTGACCGAGGGTCACGCGACGTGACGCTGCTCTCCCTCGCAGATCACATTGCGTGATCTGCCTATATCCTTTGCAGGTCACACGACGTGACCGAAGATCACGTCGCGTGACTTGCCTGATCCTCAGCGCAACTCGCTTCTCAGCAGGCATGTCACGCCGTGACCAAGGATCACGTGACGTGACTTGCCTTCCTACGTAGCGAATCGCGCGACAGAGGGAGTTTCAACAGTAAATCGATTTTTCCCAGAATTTCCAGAATTTACAGATTTCAATCCCAATTTGATTTAACTCAATACAAACCTGTCTTTTCCTTCCAGAAATCATCTCAAACAGCATATAAACAACTCAAACCAGTATTCAGTCAAACTAATCAAAGGTATTTGCATTCAATTCTTCAAGAACATATAAACCCTAACATTTGACAGTAGGATTAAAATCACACAAATCACAATCATAAATTCCCAAACCTGAATTCTAACTTCTATCACTTAGCTCCACTTGGTCCAGCAACCTCTTTTCCCTTTGGATCACGTGGAGCCTCAGCTAGAACACAAACACAGTAAATTCAACCCTAGGTTAAAACTCAACCAAAAGAAGAAGATGAAGATGCAAACTTACAGTAAAACAAAGATAATATCATGCACTTACCAAGCTAGGGGATGCAAGGGGAAGGATTAATTTCACCAATAAAACCTTGAATCAAAATACACAGTACTTGGAAATAAAGAAAGTGAAGAAGAAGAGAGAGTGAGTGAAAAAGAACGTGAATCTGTAAATTTAGGTTCCTTTTTCCCTCATTCCCTTTTCTATTTCTTTTCTATATTCAAAATACGTATCCAACTCCTATTGGTGACATTAATCACTCACACCAAAACAACCTACACTACACACACCTTAAACCCTCTTCACTTATGCATACCCTACCATGGTATGAACACATGCACACTATTATATCTCATTTAATTAAACACACTAATGCCATGTATGCACCCACACAATAATAAACCCCAAAATCATATATTTTACTCAAATACCCTTATGAATGCTGAACACATGCAAATGCTTACACATACAGACGGACTGATAGACAGACAGACAGACGGACAGACAGGCTCATCCTACTAGGGGGCAAATGGGGTGTGACAACTCTCCCCTACTAATAAGAATTTCGTCCTCGAAATTCTCACCTGAACTGAATAACTGTGGATACTGAGCTCTCATCGACTCCTCTGGTTCCCAAGTCGCTTCTTCGACTCCATGATGGATCCATAATACTTTAACCAAAGGAATCTGCTTATTCCTCAACTGCCTTACCTCACGGGCTAGAATAGCTCGCGGTTCCTCATCATAAGAGTAGTCTGGCTGAACCTGGATATCCTGAACTGACAGAACATGAGAAGGATCTGATCTGTACCGACGAAGCATTGAAACGTGAAACACATCATGCAACTTTGCTAACTCCATCGGTAGCGCTAATCTGTAGGCTACAGGTCCTACCTTAGCCAAAATCTCATAAGGTCCAATGAAACGAGGACTCAGCTTACCCTTCTTTCCAAATCGAAGTATCCTCCTCCAAGGAGAAACTTTAAGGAAAACTTTGTCCCCGATCTCAAAATGCACATCTTTTCTTTTCAAATTGGCATAAGACTTCTGTCGATCCTTGGCTGCCTTCAAATTCCGCTGCACTACTCTGATCTTCTCTTCAGTATCTCTAACCAAGTCGGGTCCAATCATAGATCTCTCAGATAGCTCTGTCCAACAAATCGGAGTCCTACACTGACGACCATACAAAGCCTCATATGGTGCCATACCAATACTCGACTGGAAACTGTTGTTGTAGGCAAACTCCATCAATGACACATATCTGTCCCAACTACCCGGAAAATCCAAAGTACAAGCCCTCATCATATCCTCCAGAATCTGAATAACTCTCTCTGACTGACCATCGGTCTGAGGATGAAACGCTGTACTGAAGTTCAATCTAGTGCCCAAAGCTCTCTGTAACTCCTTCCAAAACTTGGAAGTAAACCTCGGATCTCGATCTGACACTATGGACAAAGGCACACCGTGCAACCGAACTATCTCATCCACATAGATACTGGCTAATCTGTCCATGGAGTAGTCCACTCTAACTGGCAAGAAGTGAGCTGACTTCGTAAGCCGATCCACAATAACCCAAACCGAATCATGCTTCCTCTGAGTCAAAGGCAAGCCAGAAACAAAGTCCATGGTGATATCACTCCATTTCCACTCAGGAATGGATAAAGGCATAAGCAAACCTGAAGGAACCTGATGCTCTGCCTTCACCTGCTGACAAGTCAAACACTTGGAAACAAAATCCACTATATCACGCTTCATACCAGACCACCAATAGAATTGCTTCAAGTCTTGGTACATCTTCGTACTGCCAGGATGCATAGTAAAGACTGAACTATGCGCCTCACACATGAGCTGTCTCCTCAAATCCTCAGACTCTGGCACACACAAACGGTCTCTGAACATAAGTACCTCGCCCTGAACTGAGAACTCTGATGGCTTACCCGATCTAACCTCATGCACAATCCGCTGAAGTCTCACATCATCTCTCTGAGCATCCACAATCAACTGTCTCAAAGTAGGCTTCACACGCAACTGGGCAAGCAAAGCCCCATCTGAACCAAAACGCCATCTGAAACGCCTCAAGAACAAGGCTGAAACCGACTTACGACTCAAAGCATCTGCAACTACATTGGCCTTACCAGGATGGTAATCCACAATGCAGTCGTAGTCCTTAAACAACTCAAGCCATCTGCGCTGCCTCATATTCAACTCTTTCTGTGAAAGGAAGTACTTCAAACTCTTGTGGTCTGAGAAGATCCTACACTTTTCCCCATACAAGTAGTGACGCCAAATCTTCAAAGCAAAGATCACAGCTGCCAACTCTAAATCATGTGTCGGATAGTTCTTCTCATGTGGCTTCAACTGACGAGAAGCATAAGCCACTACCTTTCCTTCCTGCATAAGCACACAACCAAGACCAACTCCAGAAGCATCACTGTAAATGACAAACTCCTTACCCGAAATGGGCTGAGTAAGGATAGGAGCCTCAACAAGCAACTGCTTTAACCGATCAAAACAAGACTGGCACCTGTCTGACCACTCAAATCTAACTCCTTTCCTCAACAATCTAGTCAAAGGAGCAGCAATCACAGAAAATCCTTTAACGAACCGACGGTAGTAACCTGCTAAACCGAGGAAACTCCTCACTTCCTGAACATTTCGAGGCGCTTTCCAATCAACAATCGCCTCAATCTTAGCTGGATCCACCTGGATACCACTAGCTGAAATGATATGACCCAAGAATGATACCTCTCGAAGCCAGAAATCACACTTGCTAAGCTTAGCAAACAAATGATGCTCTCTCAACATCTGAAGAACCAATCTGAGATGCTCCTCATGCTCACTCTCATTCTTGGAATACACCAAGATGTCATCAATAAACACTACTACAAATCGATCTAAATATGGCCTAAACACACGGTTCATCAGATCCATAAAAGCCGCTGGAGCACTTGTCAAACCAAACGGCATCACAAGAAACTCATAGTGGCCATACCTAGTCCGAAATGCAGTCTTCACCACATCCGCATCCTGAACCCGAAGCTGGTAGTATCCTGATCGAAGATCTATCTTGGAAAAGATACCTGAACCACGAAGCTGATCAAATAAATCCTCAATCCTAGGCAAAGGATACTTGTTCTTCACTGTAACTTTATTAATCTGGCGGTAATCAATGCACATCCGCAGGGATCCATCCTTCTTCTTAACAAACAACACTGGAGCTCCCCAAGGAGATATGCTCGGTCTAATAAACCCCTTATCCAATAACTCTTGTAGCTGAGATTTAAGTTCCCTCAACTCTACAGGAGCCATCCGTTAAGGTGCTCTCGAAATAGGTGCAGTACCTGGCATGATCTCAATGGACAACTCAACCTCTCTCTCAGGAGGCAAACCAGGCAACTCGCTCGGAAACACATCCCCAAACTCTCGCACTACTGGAAAATCCTGAATCTGTACCTGATCCCTCCTGGAATCTAACACCACTGCTAGAAAAGCCTCACAACCTTTCCTGATGAATCTCCTAGCTTGCATCGCAGAAATAACATTGTTCACAGAACTAGCACCCAAACCTTTCAGAAACACAAGAGACTGACTTCTATCCCGAAGTACCACTGTCTTCCTATGGCAATCCACTACAGCCCGATACTTACCCAACCAGTCCATACCCAGAATCAAATCAAACTCTCTGAAGGGTAACTCAATCAGATCCGCTGGAAGCACAACTCCCTCAACAATCAGAGGACAACTCCTAAAAACTCTACTCACACTGACACTATGCCCTAATGGACTGGTCACACAAATCTCATAATCTAACTGATCAACTGAATGCAATTTATCAATAACTCTATCTGTGCACAAATATGAGTGTGTGGAACCAGGATCAATTAGAGCATACAACTCAGTGTCATGGAGTAGGAACTTACCAGCAATAACATCAGGCGCATCCTGCTCATCTCTGGCTCTCATAGCATAAGCTCTAATGCCACTCTGATGAGGATGCTCAACAGTCTCAGAAGCAGCACCATCTCTATGCCGACCACCTCTACCTCTACCTCGGCCTCTGCCACGGGTAGCCTGAGAAGCATTTGAACCGACCCTACTGCCCTCTCTCTGGGAAACTGAATCCTCCTGTACTCTCGGACAACCGGCCAACCGATGCTCAGAACTCCCACACCTGAAGCATGCCCCAGTGAGCCACCTACACTTACCACGATGCGACCTACTACAATGAGGACAAACTGGAGTAGTCTCAGCTCTACCACCCCTACCAGAACCTGACTGAGCTGTAGAACCCTGACGTCTACCTCTAGAAGCCGAACCAGATGCTGACTCATCCTGTGGGTCCCTCGATCTTTTACTCGAAGAAGATCCTCCACGAGAAGAACTCCTCCTCTGAGCTCTCTCTCTCATCACAGTCTCATTCAACTCAGCTCTCACTGCAGCCTCCACTATTTGATAGTAACTAACCCCAGGAATGCACATCAGAGAAATCAAAGCAGTCTTCAGTGACTCATTTAACCCTGCCTCGAAATGCTTACATCTAAAGTCATCAGTCATAACTCCTCGAGGTGCATAGCGCGATAACCTGTTAAACTCTTTCTCATAATCAGCTACTGACAAAGCTCTCTGTCTCAAACCCAAAAACTGCGCCCATCTCGAATCTCTGTAAGTCTGGGTAATGTACTTCTTTATGAACTCACCCTCAAAGAACTCCCAGGTGATCGGATCCGGTAACTGAGGATGCCTGCAAACCAACTCCCACCACTCAAAAGCAGACCCCTGTAGAAGAGCTAAAGCACACTCTGCCTGCTGGTCGGGAGGACATCGAATCTCTCTCAAAGCACGCTTGACTTTATCTAACCATCTCTCTGCAGTCTCAGACTCATTCAACCCAGTACCATAGAAATCCTCAACTCCTGCTCTCCTCAGATTCTCCATAGGTGCTCTAGGAGCAGTCACTCTCTCCAATACCCTAGCCATGTCCTGATGCAGTCTAAACATAGCCTCTAAGGGCATGGCTGCGGCCTCGGGCTGGACCCTAGCATGCTGAGCCGACTCATTAACAGAAACAGACTGATCAACAGCGGGAGGATTCACACTCTCGGCGGACTCCTCACGCGCACCATGAGCAGAGTTAGAAGCCATCTAAACAAACAAGAAACAACCGTATCAGCCAACACAGATCTAGACACATACGCATCTAAGAAAACTCAGAACAATCATAACAACACCCAGAAACGCCTAAACCTATGCTCTGATACCACTAACTGTAACACCCCCTTCCCATACATAGGCAATCCCATCCGATAAGGAGTAAGATGCCGTATGAGACAAGGTGTCACCAAACAACAACAAAGCAAAATATACATCCATTCATAACATACATTCAGAAAATACAGAATAATTAAAAACTTTGCATAAAAAGAAAGCACAGGCTGATCATGCATTACTATAATTAAGCTATTACAATAACGTTCTGATCAGCAAGCTGATATCAAAATAATATTACATATACAAAATATAATTACAAAAGCGGAAGCTGATACAGAGAGTTCTATACAAAAATGAATCAATAACTGATACAAAATTGAGCCTACACTAAAACCCTTCTGTGTTGGCCTGATGACGGAGACTCTCCCAAGGCAAAACTCCTTCCGTACCTGCACGGGTAAAAACACCGTGCTAAGCGATAAAACGCTTAGTGGGGAAACACACATAATTAATGGACGGCCACTCACAGTGGTCGCCAAGGCATATCACATTCACAATGGCAGAATGCAAGGATTATTGCATAATTCACATAAACATGCTCGCATTTAAAAGCCATACATTCAGTATCTCATAGTCATATACATTACAGAATAATCCAGCATGTATTTCATCATTAACTCATTCAGATAAACCATTTCATAGCCAGATCAGATCAGAGCATTTCCATTAACATTTAAAGAACACCTGCTGACTCTAGACAGTGGATAACGAGTGTACTGAGGGTACCTTACGGGTACGAATCGAATACTGAGGGTACCTCACAGGTACAAATCAATTATTATATCATTTATCAGAACATGTTATTTATAAACTGAGGGAATCTTAAACAAGATTCTATACTGTAGGGTTCGCGAGGAACCAAACGGGGACCTGATCGGGGTCCAAACTGAACTGAGGGCTGCAGCTAAAGACTCTATTAGGCATGCCTAACTATCCACTTACTCGACTCTAGCAGGTTATGCGACATTCAATTCACATTTCAGAATACGGAGTATATTTCATCAGAAAATCATGGTATCACGCATATCAAAGCATTAATCAGTAAGACATGCATCAGATAACAGTAAATTCCATTCAGAAGAAATACCAAATTCATTTCGGAGTTAAAAACCAGGAAATTTCGGAAAAACAAGCTGAGTGGAGAAAACTGGCGATTCAACAGGCAGGTCACGGCGTGACCGAGGGTCACGTCTCGTGACCTGCTTGCTTGCCGCCAAGCGCGTTGCGTGATCCTCGCGGATCACGCAATGCACTAGCAGGTCACGGCGTGACCGAGGGTCACGCGACGTGACGCTGCTCTCCCTCGCAGATCACATTGCGTGATCTGCCTATATCCTTCGCAGGTCACACGACGTGACCGAAGATCACGTCGCGTGACTTGCCTGATCCTCAGCGCAACTCGCTTCTCAGCAGGCATGTCACGCCGTGACCAAGGATCACGTGACGTGACTTGCCTTCCTACGTAGCGAATCGCGCGACAGAGGGAGTTTCAACAGTAAATCGATTTTTCCCAGAATTTCCAGAATTTACAGATTTCAATCCCAATTTGATTTAACTCAATACAAACCTGTCTTTTCCTTCCAGAAATCATCTCAAACAGCATATAAACAACTCAAACCAGTATTCAGTCAAACTAATCAAAGGTATTTGCATTCAATTCTTCAAGAACATATAAACCCTAACATTTGACAGTAGGATTAAAATCACACAAATCACAATCATAAATTCCCAAACCTGAATTCTAACTTCTATCACTTAGCTCCACTTGGTCCAGCAACCTCTTTTCCCTTTGGATCACGTGGAGCCTCAGCTAGAACACAAACACAGTAAATTCAACCCTAGGTTAAAACTCAACCAAAAGAAGAAGATGAAGATGCAAACTTACAGTAAAACAAAGATAATATCATGCACTTACCAAGCTAGGGGATGCAAGGGGAAGGATTAATTTCACCAATAAAACCTTGAATCAAAATACACAGTACTTGGAAATAAAGAAAGTGAAGAAGAAGAGAGAGTGAGTGAAAAAGAACGTGAATCTGTAAATTTAGGTTCCTTTTTCCCTCATTCCCTTTTCTATTTCTTTTCTATATTCAAAATACGTATCCAACTCCTATTGGTGACATTAATCACTCACACCAAAACAACCTACACTACACACACCTTAAACCCTCTTCACTTATGCATACCCTACCATGGTATGAACACATGCACACTATTATATCTCATTTAATTAAACACACTAATGCCATGTATGCACCCACACAATAATAAACCCCAAAATCATATATTTTACTCAAATACCCTTATGAATGCTGAACACATGCAAATGCTTACACATACAGACGGACTGATAGACAGACAGACAGACGGACAGACAGGCTCATCCTACTAGGGGGCAAATGGGGTGTGACAGGGTGGGCATCACCTCCACAACCGAAAGGGAGGCCAGGTCACTGGAGGGGGAGCGGACACCTCCACGCGCCGGAAGGTGATCGGATGTCGCCGGAAAACGCCACGGAAGGTCTCGGGTGTTGTACCTCACGCGCCGGCTTTTCGGCGTCTGATGGGAGAGATCCGGCCACCGATGGCTTCGTCCGGTGAAGGGGAGCTCGCCGGTGGGGCGTGTGCCACCGTGGAAGGCGGCGTTTGGCGGCGGGGCGAGGTTCTTCTTTCTCTCTCCTCTCTCCTCTCTCCTTCTCTCCGGCGCCGGCGTTTGGCTGGTCTCAGGTGCTCCTTCCCCTGCTCCTCTCTTCTTTCCTTATTTTCCTTTTCTTTTCCTTTATTTGGCACTCAGCTCTCTCACTCTTTTACTCTCTCCTTCCTTTCTACTTTTTTTTGCCCTCACTTTCTATTTTTTCTTTCTTTCTTCTGTGTTATAATCCTCAGTTCCTGTGCTCTCTCCAAGAGCTTCTTCTTCTTCCTCTCACTTTCTTTTTCTTTTTTCCTTTCTTTTCTTTTTCTTTCTTTTTCCTTTGCTCTCCTCTTTCTTGATCTGCCGAGCCCCCCTCATTTTTCCTCATTCTTTTCTTTTTATACACCCTCAAATTAGGGTTAAGGGTCATCAATGTATTTTCCTCCTTAATTCCCTCCTTTTCTTCTTTTCTTAATTTTAATTAATTTAACTTAATTCAAATAACACACACATTAATTAATTTAAACATTACATTTTAATTAAACATTACACATGAATATAATTAATCAACTTAATATATAATTTATCTAATTAATTAAACATTTAATCCATTTAAATTATCACATATATATATAGATATATTTATCTAATTAATTATACACTTTAAACTTTAATTATACATGCACTTTAATCACACAATAATATTAATTACTCAAGTAACTAAGGACATTAACTAATTAATTTTTAATTTCACACACATATTTATATTTAATTTTTTTTCGGAGGGAATAATCAAGGATCAAAAAATCACCATTGCCATTTTTATGCCGGACTCGGGACCCGGTGTCTACAGTATCTTATAGAAAAAGCGAGATAAGTTTATCTCTTTGTGAAACTAAAAACTAGATTGACTCTACCCTATAAGTCTACATAAACTCACTACATTTGAGTGGGAGTGATATGAGAATTGATGAATATGTTTCAATTAAAGCTTAATCACAACCAATTATGGAAGCTGGTTCGAGTGGGAGTAACTTAAATGAATTTCAAATATGTCAAAAACTAGGAAAAGTGTTCCTTGTCCTTATTGTGAGATTGAATAGGGAGGTTCCTTAGTTACTCTAGAGGATGTGAAAGAGCTAAGGAACGTAAATGAGGCTCTCAAATATCTTGCAATTGAAAATAGATAAAAGCAATTGAGGAAGAAATGGAGTCCATTAAATAGACCAGGTTTATGAGTTGGTCAATTTTCCTGAAGGATGCAAATCCATTAGGAACAAATGGGTTCTCAAAATTAAGTTAAAAGTTGATGGTAGTATTGAAGATATAAAGCTCACTCAGTTGCAAAGGTATACACAACATGAAGGAATAGATCACAAATAAATGTTTTTACCTGTTATGAGGTTTACCTCTATCCGATTGATTCTAGCTATAGTAGCATGTATTGATCTTAAATTACATCAAATAGATGTGAAGCTTGCCTTTCTTAGTGGAGAATTGATGAAAGAAATACATAAGGATTAACTAATAGGTTTCATTGAAAATGGCCAAAAAAAAATATCGATTGATAAAGTCAATTTATGGCCTTAAGCAGTTTTCAAGCCAATTGGTATACTCGATTTCATAATGTGATAGTGTCGTGTAATTTTAATATGATTGGAAAAGACCATTATGTATAAGTTAACAGATCCAAAGATAAGTTTGTTATCTTGTTATTAAATGTGGATGATATATTGATAGTTGGAAATAATAAGGGGTATGTAAAAGAAATGAAATAGTGGTTATGATCTAATTTTAAAATGAAAGTCATGAGTGAGGTAGTTTATATCCTTAGAGTTAAGATCTTAAAGGATTGCTCAAAGAATTTAATGTCTTTTTCAAAAGAGTCATATATTAAAAACTTCTTGAGTGATTTCATGCGCAAGATTACAAACCCACTGATATCCCCTATCACAAAAGGTGAGGCTTTAAGTAAAAAGTTATATCCTAAAAATCCACAAGAATTTGAAGTCTTATGTACGCTAATGATATGTACAAGGCTTGATATACATCATGCATTGGAATGGTAAATAAATATCAATCCAATTCTAGTCAAGCACATTGAAAAGCTGTAAAGAGAATCTGACAATATCTCAAACACATAATTGATTCCTCATTGTGTTACTAAGGGGTTTCATTTGGATTTAAAAAATTACACAAATTCTAATTTGGGAGGAGATTTTCATGAAAAAAATCTACCTTCAATTTTGCTTTCTTATTAAATGATGGTACTATATCATGGAGTAGTAAGGAAAATCTTGCATAACCCTTTCCACAATGGAGGCTAAATTTATAGCATTTTTAGCTGCAATGTAAGAGGCCATTTAGTTGAAAAGGTTTGTGGACCATTTAGGAGTTAATGGAATTGATAATGATCAAATAATAGTAAACTAAGTAGCAACAAGATATACCAAAACCCCAATTTCATGGAAAGATGAAGCACATACATATTAAATACAACTTTTTGAAAGATATGGTTACAAGTAAGGAAGTAAACATGAAGTACATTTCTATGCATGATATGATAACATATCCATTCACAAAGCCTATACCAAGAGATGCATTCTATAGGCATGTAAAGTCATTAGGTTTGCATAGATGTTGAATGTAATTACGTATTTTATATAACTTTTCCACTGATGTTCACTATTTTTTTAATAAAAGAAGTTTTATTTTCATCTTTGTACCTAAAATTCATTTGTTGTTGTATACACACACACCCACACACACAAATATATATATATATATATACACATGTTTATATATATTGTATACATACACTACAAAAAAAAAAACTTGAATTACCGATGACATTCTTTCAGTGATGGATTTGCGACTATTTTTCAAATCCGTTGTGAAAATGTAGATTTTCAATTTGGTGTCATGTTTAGCGACGGATTGAAAAAAATAGTCACTAAATATTGGCGACAAATAATAGCGCCTTTTTTTTGCAATGGATTCTTTAGTTACCGATTGAAGTGATACTTTAATGATGGCAAATCTATCGCTATTTATTTTTATTAAAATACATATTTCATATAGCAACAAATTTTATTGTCACTAATTTAGTCACTAAAAAGCTTTTATATTATATAAATTGTTTATTTTGAATTTAATTTTTTTAAAAATTGATAATTATAAATATTGATTTTACTAAGCATTATAATATTAATAAAAAAATATACATACATATATATGTGATGTAATTATTTTTAGTATTTTTGCTATGCATATGAAATTCGATAATGGAGCATGAAAATTTAAAACTTATTTATTTAATGAATAAAAAGGGAAATATTGTCTAAAATAATATGTATAATTACACAAAAAAAATAGATGAAATGGGTATAAAAAAAATGAAAGAGAGGGAAAATAAGTTAATTAATGATTTAAAAAAGGTTGTAAAGGAAAAGTTTTGGGGCATATAAATCTACCCTAATCTAGCCCAAAACTACATCTTTTTGGCTCCTCTTTCTCTCTCTCTTTTCTTTCTTTTTCTTCTCTCTTTTCTTTTCTACTTTCCCATTAAACCAACCTCTTGTCTGCCCCTCTCCATTTCCATTGCCGTCTCTGCCCCTTTTATCCACCCCTACTATCGCCAGTCCTCTCTCTTTCTTCCTCTCTCTTCCCGTGCGACGACAGTAACTCTTCTCCTCCTCCTCATGCATTTTTATTTGGGTTACAGCCTCAACCCGATGCCTCCTCTCACTGCCGACCACTAAAAATGCCGTCAACCCCCTCCTCTTCAAACGATGGCTATAGGGTGAGTTATAATAGCCACTAACTCGAAATTTAAGAGAAATGTATTAGGGGGACAAATTTAAAAAAAAAAAAAGAAAGAAAGTTAGGGATTTGAAAATTCAATTTTAGGAATTTAAGTTTTTAAGCTTAGAATAAGTTAAATTTGTTATTTTTGTGTAATATAGTCAAGTTAATTTACATTATTATTGAGATTTATTAAGCATATGGTTGAAATGTTGTGTGTATATTGTGATGAAGTAGAGGAAAATGTGAAGAGCAAAGAAAGGGGAAACAAGTGGAGGCCTACATTCATTTTTATGGAGTTAGTTGAAGTCATTGAAGTTATTTTTCCATATATTGAGGTTTTGTGACTACTAAATTTATATTTCCTTAATTTTTATGTCTATTTTTTTATCATATTTTGAGTGGATGCATGTTGGTATGAAATGATGTTAGTAGAAATGGTTTAATAATTGTGTGATTAGTGTGTGAGGTAACCTATTGAGGTAATTAGATGGTGAAAATAATATTAATAGTAATAGTAATAATAATAACCTTAGTACATGTATATGAGAGTTCCTTTTTAGAAAAGTGAATTAATTAAACAAGTATATTGATTACTTGTGATCTGATGAATTATTGTAACATCCCGAAAGTCACCCTAGTAGTGTTGAGTGTGATTAGTGTAATTAAGTGAGTGTAAAATTAGGGTTTATAGAATTTGATTAAATTGAAAATGTGAAATTAGGGACTCAATTGAAAAGAAATAAAGTATTGTAGTGGCTAAAATGTAATTTGTATGATTAAATGATTAATGGGGATTAATTAAGACAATGGTGATTAATTAATGTTAATTGAGTATTAGTGGAAGCCATGTGGGTTTGTGTGAGCAGGCCACCTAGCTTGAGAGGGAAAGGGAAATTGACACCTCCTCCTTACATGCATATTCGAGGGTTTAGAAGAGAGAATGGGTGGAAAATTCTGTCAATTGGTTTCCTTCTCCATTTCATACTTCTTCTTTTATTCTTCAACTCCTCATCCGTCTTCCTCTTTCTCTTGTTCTTCAATTTGCCATGAATTCCTAAGAATTAAATAACAATAGTTGATGGATTAAGGGCTCAATTTTAAAGGTATGACTTGATATAGAGTTATCTTCTTCTTCTCCTTCTTTTCTAATTTGGATTCCAAAATTATGAGTATAGCTCTAATGAAACTGTAAATATGTGTTGTATGTGTATATGAGTTGAATAGTTAAGTAGACCAGCCAAGGATAAAGAAAAGATTATCCAGCTTGTGAAAGTTGAAGGAGAGCTTCAAGAGGTTTGGGATATATGTGTTTATGTGTTAATCTTGCTTAAGTGATGTGTATATGCTGTTTAGTTTGGTACTAAAGTGTATAATTGATAGGTGAATATATGGTTAGAGAAATTATGTGTGATTATGTGTTAATTGATAGATGATATAGTTGAAATATATAATTGATTTATGTTGAAATTGATGATTGAATTGTTATATGAGATCACAACCAAAGTATGAACCCTAGTGTTAGGGAAAATTCTGCTTATATCTCACCAAACCTCTATGTAATGTCTTGGTCATAACTAGAGTTTGAGAAGTCCAAATTGAGTGTTTGTTGCACAACCACGACTTCCATATCTATAAAAGTTATAGAAATGAATATGAGCTAATTCTGGCTCTAAAACCCTTAAAAATAGAAAAAACAGACATGTCTCTACCTTGGAGGGTTCACTAGAATAGTCTATATTGTTTAATTCATACCTAATGTTTTATAAGTCCAAATGACCTGAAACTTGTTCCATTTGAAATTTAACATCTTGGGGAACAATTCTTAAGAGGGAGTTTTTCCTAAAAATGATGTTTAGATATCCGTTTAGGCTGAACAAAAAAGATTAGTGAAGCTGTCCTGAGGTTTGCTTTTATTTTGCTTAATTCTGGTATGTCACGGTCACAACCAAATGGTTGCCACCATGACCAATGCCGTGACAAGGCAGAATTGCATGTAATGGTCACAATAAAATCATTTCCACCGTGACCCTTGCTAGTTTTGTGTATTTAGGGTGTTTTCTTCCCGAAATGCACCTGAACTTCACTACAAGTTCCTATAGCTTATCCAAATCATATCTAACATTATGAAATGAGTATATGAACATTTAAAAATTGAAATTACATGTTAATGATGCAATAGTATAATAGTTTAATTGTGGAATTAATGCTTTTTAATTATTGAACATGACATGGTATGCAAAATTGATCATACATGATCAATCATATTGTATTGAGCTTATGAATAAGCATGATGGAGTGTACAGTTGTGTGATGAGTTTGTTAGGGTTAATAATATGAAATTGAATATATAATGAGAAGAACATGAGTATAAATGCAACATGAGACTGTATAATGGAATGATAGTATGTTTCTCAGGTCATATGCATACACAAGGCATGATTTGATGCAAGTGTGCTTAACACAGTAATGTTATGTTACGAAACTATGTGAATATATTTTCTATACAAATAAGTATATATTATGTGAAAGAATATTATCATGCGATTAAACAAACAATACGATGAGATTGAACAATACTATGTGAATGAATATCACAATGCAAATAATTGTAGTATGCGAATAAATGATGCCATGTGAATGAATGCGTAATGAATAAATAAACCATAAGCTTGTAATCGAGTCGTGGATAAATAAGCATGCTTATGAAGAGCTAGTGATTCGCAGATGCTAGTGTGGCACCGACGGGTGTCTAGCGATTGATACTGATGAGTATCTAGTGATTTAGTGTTTGAGACTTCAGTCTCTAGTGTTCAATAATTATTGTACCCGTATCCACTTCAATAACGGTTCAGGCTTTTAACGAGAAACGAATGTGTATGTTGATGTTAAAGTTGTGTGTTATAACTGGATTGCATATATTGGTAATGCATCTCTACTATCTAGTGTAATGTTAATGCCATGCTAAGTGAGTTAGTGATCTTGATAGTGAAGCCCTTCATTGGCATAGTGTATTGAACATTGGTATTGTAAAATGTGGAATATTGAATATCTGCATGTTATTAAGTTATTGTCTTAGTGATTAATGCATGACATGTTGTGTAGCCAGAACGTGTCCTCTTAATATATGTTAACTTGTGAATGTCTATATAATGATTCAGGCTAGCTATAAAGAAAATGTTATGGTATGCTTGATAATAATATTGTGTACCTATACATAATTATAAGATGGTACAATATGAATAGTGATAGTGTTGGCTATGCCATAGTGTAGTGATATTGTTATCGTATCATATGCAATAATGGTTACAATATTGAAACATTCTGCTGCCTGTGAATATTGAGTGTTTGATTTTGGAAAATATATGAACTATCGAGTATTGCTATGGTATGTCATGGAGTACTGAATAGTTGTTATATAATTGAATTATTGTATAGGTGGTTATTGTTTGGCTGTAGCATATGATATTATTAAGTAAATATATGTGAGTGCTTATATTAGTATTGTTTTGCCTACATCCCCACTAAGCGTTATCGCTTAGCACGGGTGCTTGTCTCCCGTGTAGGTTTGTAGCATGGAGATCGTGTTTTCGAAGCGTATCTGCAGGCCACTATAAGAGCTAGGAGTTGTCAATTTAGGTTATGGTTTTATAACGATTACATATTAATGTAATTCCAGTGTTTTGTATAAGATAGGCATGTATAATATTGTCTAATTAATTTTGTATTGTATTATGTAATTTGTAATCTAAGTGGTAACTAATAGTGAACAAGTGATAGTGAATGGAATAGTGATCATATAGTAGTAGTGAATATAGATAATTACCGAGCATAATGATAATAATATCGACTAAAGGATGATAACTAGATTAATGATGTTAATTGAATTTAACTATAGCGTGTTTATCGTGTAACGCTCCTTTGTCCTTCCAAGGGGCATTCGAGCATTACAATTATTGTGTGAATATTGACAATTATGTTTAAATGTATATGTTATGAGGTTGTGAAAATGACAAATTGGTTAATTAGAGTCAAACAAGGAGAAATGTATTGTGAAATCGAATACATGGTGTGTTTTGGCAAGGTATAAAGGATGGAATGCAAAAGTTGAGAATTTGAATTAACTTAGTATTATTGTGAATGTCAAATATGGGAAATAAGCAAGATAAGGATAATACCTATGCCCTTAGTAAACGGTAGAAACTTGACTAAAATATAATTAGCCAGCCATATAAATGTAATTTATTTGGAGTGTTTATTGGATTCTAAATATTTATCTGGAGTGTGGGATTTTAAATATTTATTTAGAGTGTATGATTGAAATTTGATTGGTATGTTGGGAATTTAATGCTGGTAGTTCTTTGTGTTTTTCCTTCCGTAATAATTGTTATGTGGCTACTTGTTTTTCAAATTGAAATTAATTTATTTTTGATAGAAAATTGAAATTATATTAGTTATCCTATGTTTTGGAATCTAATAGTTTGAAAATTTTATTGTGGATTTATAGGTACTGTAATTGTATTGAATGCTGCTAAAAATAACAAGAACATGAAAGGCATGTGCATTATTGGTTGCTCATTATGAAAAATGATGAAGAGTTTAAAAAGTTATTGTGAAGTTCTAGTTATGGTTTTTTTATTTATGTATTTTAATTTTATATATATATATATGTATGTATGTATGTATATATGTATACACACACACACATATATATATTAAACAAATATAATTAAATTGGTTGGCTAATCGAAATATATGGTTATTTAAAACAATGAATTCACTACAAAAAAAAAAGATGAAAATTAGCGACGGAATTCAGAATTAGTCGTGAAAGTCCATTTTTTCAATTTTAGCAATGGAAATAAAGAAACAACCGCTAATTTTTGGCTGCAATGGATGACGCTTTTTTTGCGATGAAATTTAACGACCGTGGGTTTTAGTCGTTAATTTAGTCATTATTTGAGGGTAAAAAGGAAAATTTGAGGCATAAAAATCTACCCTAACCTAGTTGAAAACTACATTGTTTTGGCCCCTTACTCTTTCTTTTCTTTCTTTTTCTTCTTCTCTCTTTTCTTTCCTTCTTTCTTGATGCCTAGCCCCTGAATATCTCGATCTCTTCCTTTGGTTTCCAGGTGCCACCATGTGACGCGCGCCGAACCTAACAAAGGCCCTCTTAGGTGAGACACACTTTTAGGGCTCGAGGGATTGGTTCGCATCTTTTTGATCTTGGGTGCCACGAGACATCTTGAACACCTCCTTCCCAATAGAACATTGGAAAGGATCATCTAGCCTCATGACACCTTTAAGCACCTTTGAGGTATTTTGGAGTCGCCACCCAATTTATAAGAAATTGGGAAAGGTCTCTAACCTCTATTAGTTTAAATTAGATATTGGTGTTCGGAACTTCACTCTTATTAATGCCTTAAGTTAAGTTTATAAATGAGTTTTTAAGAAATCAAAACTCCATCTCTCATCTCACGCGATCATGCATTGAATTTAAAGCGCATTGCAAGCATATTGGAAAACATTAAATAAAGCGATAAAGAAATAAATAAATAAATTACAAACAAAACAATTGGGACAAAACAATCCTCCACAATAAGAAAGCATAAATACTTAAGAGAATAAAGTTTGCCCCAAAATTAATTACAAGGGCTCGAAATATATAAACCTAAATTTAAACAAACAAAAAGAATCAAAACATAAGAAAAACATACATAAATCGGGACATTTATTGAATTTTAGGAACATTGGTTCCTTTTTGTTGACTTAAAAATTAGAGAACTATTTTTGGGTATTTATTGAGAAAATCGGGATGAGTGATCCCATTTTATGAAAATTAGTTCTCCATTTGAAAGTGAGATTTTATTTGATTGAAATAGGACATTGGTCCATTTTATTAAGAAAAATTTCAAGTTATTAATTATTGTAAAAACATGATTTTCTATAATGTGAAGAATTTAAAATACATTTTACATACAATACAAAGATAATATAATAAAAGGAAAAACAATAATTAAAAATGCAAACATTTAATTCGAAGGCCTTTGATCTCCTGACTCTCCGCCCTGTGCGTAAATATAACTCGCATAAATAAACGAATTTGAGACAACAAAATAAAAATAAAATAAAATGTTAGTAAGGTAATTCAAATGAATAATATGTGAACAAATAATTAAAAAAACTAATAAATAAACTAATTAAGTAAGCTAATAAAAAAATAATTAAACCTTGACAAATAATACAACAATAGCATTAATAACGATGAATAGGGATTAATTAAGCAACTAAGTGAATTAAAACAGAAATTGATTCTTTTGGCATAATATACCTTTTTCATAAATTGATGCATTAAAATTATCGAATAATAATTTTTAACTACATATAATGCGCTACGAAGAGGTAGCACGGCGCTGAACATGAAGAGCTGAAGGAGGGTGAGGGCCAAACGTGCATGACTCGTGCATTCATTGCACGAGTTGTGCAATTAGTGCATGACTCAGGCACTCATTGCATGTACTCATAGCACGAGTCATGCAATGAGTGCATGACTCCTGCACTCATTGCACGAGTCGTGCAATGAGTGCACAACTCCTGCACTCATTGCACGAGTAGTGCTAAGTGCACTACTCGTGCACTCATTACACGAGTCGTGCAATGTCTAAGGACGCGACTGAACGGGTGAAGAAAAATGAAGGCGCTATCCAACCGGTAAACCAACAGCTTCGACCAAACAAAAGCAAAGTCCAATTGAGCAATAACGATTCAAGAGAGAATAAAGGCAAATACGGTTGGACAACCACATCTCGGGCAAAAACATAGTCATGACTCAAACAAGCAGAAAAATAGGGACGAACAGGGGAAGTGATAACAGACTAACACACACCATAACATGCCATCAAAACATGCATAATAGAACCACAGGTATGTAGGTTAATCATAATACATATTTATGGTCCATGTCTGACAACAAACAATAACATACAGGCAATACATAGATTAATGAAACCAAATAACTAGTATAGACAGTATGTACATCATAGGAAACTTAGTAAAGAAAAGTACGAGATCAAAAAGAAGAATGAATGAAGAGGAGGTTTACCCAGTATTTACCCTCAGATATTAGCTTTAGATTTGCAGATAAAGAAATGATGGTTTCCTCTTTGATTTGTTTGAAAAGAAAGTAAAAAAACAGAGACTAAGAAAACTTTCAAATGGAAGTTACGTTGATGAAAATGAGACACAATTGAATCTCAAATGTCAGGAATTAGTTTCCTTGATTCAAGAACAATCTCAGAACACTTTGAGAACAAAAATCGTTTTTCTTGCTCAAAGATCTTTTTTCTCTCTTTTATTTCTGAGTTTGTTTTTGGCGTTTTCAAAATAACCTCTTCCCCTTTTAGTTTCTAAACTTTTTCTTTTTATACATCCAGTGAAAGACTAGGGTTTCTTAGGCATATTCCTTATAAAATCCTTGATCCTCCTTTTTCCAAATTAGATTCTTCCTATTAAAATCAGAAATGCCACTTGCATGTCCCAATAGGATCCCGAGAAAAATGGAAAAGAGAGACACTGGGGCAGTTGGTGCGTGAGGCAGTGAAGCTGCCTATCACGTTGGTGAGATGGGCCTCACCAACGTGAGGCTGCATCTCACGTGAGATGGGCTCACACCACACTCCCCCCCTAAAAATCTTTTTTTAAAAAACTAAAAATTTAAAAACGAAAAATAATTTAATTTTTTTTAATTTTAATTTTAATTTTAATTTTAATTTTAATTTTAATTTTAATTTTAAAAAATGAAAAGCAATTTTTTTGAGGAAATCATCACTTCTATTCATCTTTTGCCTGTGAACAGGCATCATTCTAATCATTGGGTAACTTCGGTCTAAGCTACCTCAGGACCCGGTGTCTTCACGCCACCTGTCCTTCTTGTCGTCACCATCTTCGCTCCCTTTTTTGGTAGCCACTATCGCTGGCCTTTGGTCTTCTTCTTCTTTCTTTTTTGTCGACTTTTGCGTGGAGAGGCAGTAGCATTTTCCCCCTTGGCAGCTCTTTTCTCACACCGTTGCCCCCACCCTTTCATCCTTCAACTAGTTGTCGATCTGCGCTCTCTCTTCTCTTCCTCTTCGCGTGCGCCGGCAGCAGCCTCTTCTTTTTTTTTTTTGCATTTTTGCTCCAGTAATAACACCCATCCTATTGTCTTCTGTAACAGCCCCAATACCGGGTTAGTCATAAATAGTATTTTTTGAGAGTGAATAGTGCTTCTGGGGTGAATAGTACTTTCCAGAATCGAAAAATATTTTATTGGACTATTGGATAGAACTTGTCAATATGAGTCCGTACGCGTAAATTTCAGGACAATTGGAGGTCAAACGAGTCCGAAATGGCCTAAATACTTAATCCATTGAATAGTATAAGTGAGCCCAAGTGGGGCCTACTGAACAGTGAAAGTGGGGCCAAGTGGGGTCCACAGAATAGTAAAAGTGGGGCCAAGTGGGGCCCATGAATAATAGAAGTGGGGCCCATGAATATTAAAGGTGGACCCTATGAATAGTAATGTCATCATTGACTAGGAACATCATCATTGACTAGGTCCCATGAATGATAACATCATCATTGGTCAGTACCCATGAATAGTAACATCATAATTGAATTAGGAACACCATCATTGACTAGGACCTATGAATAGTAACATCATCATTGGTTTGGACCCATGAATAGTAATATCATCATTGGTTAGGAACATCATCATTAATTGGGTCTGTAGACACCGGGTCCTAAGGCAGTCCAGACTAAAGTTACTCGATAAAGAAAATTGTGCCTATCCGCGGGCAAAAACCAAATTGAAGTGATGGTTTCCTTGAAAAAATATATGTGTTTTTCGTTATTAAATAAAAAAAAATATTTGAAGTTTTTAGGGGCCCTGTGCAGTAAGGCCCATCTCACCCTTGTGAGGTGGGGCCTCACCATCTCACATGAGTGAGAGGCAGCCTTGTTACCTGAGGTCCAATTCTTTGGTGAGGGTCGCCTCACGTGTTTCATTGCCCTAGCACACTTCTTCTTCCTAGTTTGTAGGAGATTTGGTTTGATAACTAGGATTTACGTGGGATTTGGTAAGGAACTAACTAATCCTGTCAAATTGCATTAAAAGAGTTAAAAAACGAAGGAAAAAGGGAGAATGATGGGAGAAAACAAAAAAAAAGAAAAAAAAAGGAGAGAGAAAATATACAGAGAGAAAACTTAAAGAAAAAAAGGAGGGGGGAAGAAAATTCGGGAATTGTTTTAAGAGCGTTCTGAAATTGGTTTTGAAAAAGAAAAGAAAGAAGTTTTTAACGTGAGAAATCCATCATTTTGGATCTGGTTTCTAAAACGTATTTTCCATTAGAGCTTTTAAGTCTCTATCTTAACTTCCATCCCAAGAAAAGCAAAGAGGAAATCAGAAACTTCGTTTGCCGATCAAAGATCAAGTATCAGAGGGTAAATATTTACTAGTTACCTCTGTTTTATTTTCTTTCTCTTTTCCTCTTTTCTTTCTTTCTGTTTACCTCTTCTTCTTCTTCGTTTTGTTAAACCAGTCAGTGTTGTGCTTTGTACATATTGTATATATTTGTCGTCTGATTTATTTAATCTGTTTGTTGCATGTACATTGTTGTGATGACTGAACAAGTGTGTTTGTTGTTTCTTTATGCATATTTAATCGTGTTTTTGGTCTGTTCGTTTGCCTCCTCTGTTCACCCCTGTTCTCTGGTTCTTTGAATCGTGAACTTTGTTTTTGCTTGATTTGTGGTTGTCGATCGATTTTTACCTACGTTTTTTTATTGCTTGGTGGTTTGCTCGATCGGATTTTGTGTTTCCTAGTCGGATAGTGTCGTTTTCCCCTTTGCCCGATCGGATTTTTTTGGTTTCCCGATTAGATTCACGCTCGTGAATGCATTGCACGACTCATGCAATGTATTCACGAGTCGTGAATGCCTGCGAATCATGCTTTGGCTTCTTTCCTTCTGCTCGATCGAGTCTTTCCTCTTCGTCCGTGTCGTGACCATCGTTCACGAGTCTTGACTGTCCCTTTTCTTTTGTTTCGGATTTGTTTCTCGCCGTTCGGGTTGCGCGTCTTCGCTGCCGCCTTTCACCTTCACAACTCATGCATCACTTGCACAAGTTGTGAAGGGCTTGTACGACTCGTGCACTTTACTGTCATCTCTTCTTTTGGCTCTTCCTCCCTTGTTTTACCCATCACCTTGCTGAGGAAACACAACTGTGTTTCTTAAGAAAACATAGCTGTGTTTTCTTCTCTTTTCACTTCCTGCATGCTTTGTGTTTTTTTTTTTTAATGAACTGTATTATGTTTCCTTGTTTGCTTAATTATTTTGTATTTAATTATTTTAATTGATTATTTATTTTTCCAATTAATCTAATTGTCTATTTAATTATTTTATTTAATTGTTTGATACATTACTTATTTAATTTATTTAACTAACATTTTATTCATTTTTGTTTTCTTGTTTCAAAATTTCTTTATTTTTTTTTGTGCGAGTTGCACCTGTGCTCAGATCGGGGTTTAAGAAATCGAAGACCATCCAAATTTAGGGTTTGTATTATTATTGCATTTTGTGCATATTGTTTTATTTTCGTTTTTATTTTGTATGCTAAAGATATATTTTAATTATCCGCATTATGAAAAATCACATTTTTTTAACAATTAATAATTTGGAATTTTTATTAATAAAATGGACCAATGTCCTATTTTAACTAATAAAACCTCACCTTCAAAATGGGGAACTAAATTTCCATAAAATGAGGTCACTCATCCCGATTTTTCTCAATTAATGCCCTAAAAATAGTTCTCCAATTTTTTTTAATAAATAAAAGGGAACCAATGTTCCTAAAATTGAATGAATAACCCGATTTATGTATGTTGCAATTTAATCTTTTTTATGTGTTTATATATTTATTTATTTTGTTTATTTATATTATTTATTTTGGGGGATTGTTCTGTCCCATTTTCCTTTATTTATTTCTATTATTTATTTTGGGAGATTGTTTTGTCCCAATTTTTATTTTGTAATTTATTTATTTATTATTTATTTATCGCTTTTCTATATGTATGAATGCACTTTAAATTTAATGCATTATCACATGAGATGAGAGATAGAATTTAGATTTCTTAACAAACTCATTTATAAAACTTAAGTCACAGTGGTGACTCCACTGGAGATGATCGAAACTTCACTTCGAAAGTGACTTAAGTAAAATTATAATTAAGTTGTTAAGAATAAAAAATTCCATTTCTGATCGAAATTGCATTGCATCCACTAGAGTCTTAGAATTACATTAGTTGGTCCCCATTATACCCTCAGTGCATTCCTAAAACACGACCCTACTTTCACTCATTTTAGGGAAGTGTTTGGGATAATCACCAGCCCAAGTCTTGTACCATCAAATGGTATATCAAACGGAGACCCGATCGGTCGCTATGCTTGTGATGAGCTAGACCCGTTAGCAGGGACCATGTTTGGGTAGACCTAAAATAACACTACCTTTGACCCAATCCCATGTAATGACAGTAGAAACCTCCACTAGGTAATATGTTCCTTAATACGATGTTTGCTACGTGGGCCCTTATATAACAAACCAATTCAAGCATATTAATTGGACATTCATCAAAGGCTTTCATGTCCCAGTGGGTTCATTTTAATCTGTTTGAAGGGTACAGATATATAAAGGCCAAAACCCATGCGTATGTGCTTTAAATTAAGAGTGTTATGCTATTGGTCTCTCACCATGCACCATACGCGCCCATTGGGTTCCCCGTTAACCCATAGGCCAACCCCGCCTAGGAAAGAGACCGCACGACCATGTGTGTGGGAGTAACAAGGTTAGAAGGTTCTACTTGCTTACATGTGGTTGTCCATGCTGCATTAACACGACCATACATCCTTACTGCCATTCATGCATCATGCTAACCACTTGACCATTTCATCCATCATAGGTACAGATCAGTGGTTTAGGGGTCCTGACGGCCGATTGGTGAGGAGAAGCCTAGTTTTTAAGCCGTTAGAGCGAGTCTCACAGTTGGGTTTAGAATCACATTTAGATAGTACTGAGTCTCGGGTTTTAGAGTTATCACTAGACATGTTTAATCCCGATTCAAGCGCCGTTCAAGATATGGATAGGAGGGTTCAAGAGATGGAGCGCAGGTTTTAAGAATTTAAGCGAAGAATGATGACCATGATGGGAAATTTGACTGCTGCCTTGACACCGCCAGCGGGCCAACAACCTGCCGCTCCTATCGAAGGCCAAGCCGAATAGATTTCGATCAGGAAGGCACCTCTGGCAGTAGTTATAGGACCACCTTCTATTGTTGAGCCTAGAATATTTCAAAATATTGAGCATAGAAGAATTGGGGAGCATAAGCCTGAAGAAGATTTTGTGGAAGATGAAAATGAGGAGTCGATATCAGTAAGAGCCAGATCTCCTAAAGAGGATGCTACCCTAAAAAAGATAGAAGAGAGGGTTGAGGTGATGCCCCGTTTGTTGTCCGTTAGAAAGGGGATAAGCCCCGAGGATAGGGATTTGGAGGATAAGGAGATGCTTCCTCAAAGGTTTAAGATGCTCGATTTGCCCAAATTTGATGGCACTTTCGATCCTTCCGCTCATATCAAGCAGTACACACTTGTAATGAAAGGGACCATGCTCACTAAAAGACAGAAGGTCGAGTATTTCTGCTTCAGCTCAGATGGACCTACTGTAGATTGGTATCATGGTTTGGACAGAAGGGCGAGAGAAGATTAGGACCTGTTAACTGAGGAATTCTTGAAATAGTATGACTATAGTACCCACATGGAGGTTACATTGAAGGATTTGGAATTACTCCAGCACAAGCCTAATGAATCATTCCACGAGTATCTCAATCGGTGGAGAAATCAGGTGATAGAGATGAGGAAAAAGCCGGATACCCCAGATCAGATTCGACTATTCATCCGGAATGCGAGTCCATACTTGAGAGAGGGGCTGAAGATGAAGGGGCGCAGAGGCTGGGAGTCTTTAAAAGACATAGCTATTGAGGCAGAAGGGGAGTATTTGGCAAAGAAGGCAAGCCAAGACAGCTTTGTTAAGAAGAATTTCGGGATTCGACCAGGGAATAGACCAGTTGGTATTGGAAGCAGTAGTGGCAATAAGAGTGGAAATGGCAAAACAGCTGAGGTATCAACCATGAAAGTTAACCAAGGCCAAAGGTGTTACTCGAACTTAGGCCAATCCCTGTCTTGGGTTTTAGAAAGGTTGATGAAGGAGGGACAGTTAAGACCTTTAGAGCCGAGGTCAGCTAAGAATCAAGGTCAGCCGAGACATAGGAGCGACCAGTTTTGTGCTTATCATCAACATACAGGGCATACGACCGACTTTTGTAGAACATTGCAAAACAAGATTCAGGATCTTATTGACAGTAAGCAAATCACAGATCCAGAAAAAAGGGAGAAAAAAAAAGAAGCCTGGCAACTATACAGCAGTGCCCCCGCTTGTATTCATGATTGAGTCTTGTCTGCCAGAAGGGTTTGTGTTAAGAGAGTTGTACAGTGTCGATGCCAACACTGTTATCACGAGCCTCCATGAGGTAAGTGAAAAAGGGTTTCCCGTGGCAGTGATCGATTGCTTGTCCACTGATGAGAGTGGAGATAAAAACAATGATGTTGAAAGTGGAGCATTTCCCGGCCCATAGGGATCAGAGGAGGAAGAAGAAAAGAAAGGGAAGAAGAAGGTTGGGGCAGTAACTCGCAGTGGAAGGGTGGTTCCAGAAGTCGAGAGGTCACAAGAACCAGTGGTAAACCAAAAAGAAAAAGAGCTGGAAGAAGATTCGATAATGAAGCAACTGAAGAAGACACCAGCTCAGATTTTGATATGGGATCTATTGAGGCAATCTCGGTCTCACAGACAGAAACTAGTAGATGCTTTGTGCGAAACAACAGTGGCCATAACTATCTCACCCACGGAGTTGCTAGATGTGGTGAAGGGGGGAGCTAGAAAAAATGTGGTATTCACAAGTGCTGACTTGCCAGCAGAGGGACGCAATCATAATTGCCCTTTATACATAGGGCTCAGATCAATCAGAAGCATACAACATGTGTTATGGTGGATGACGGTTCCTCGATTAATGTATGCCCACTAGTAGCAATGGCAGCTTTTAGGATAACAAATGACATGCTGGCTAAATCCAATTTAATGATCACAGCTTATGATAATTTGAGAAGGCAGGCTTCTAGAACATTCAAGACAGTTGTCAAGATAAGGCCAGTGGAAACCGAAGTGGAGTTTGTAGTTATGCCCATTCCTGTAAATTTCTCAGCCCTCTTGGGAAGGCCTTGGTTCTACAAGCTGGGAGGAGTTCCCTTTACTTTGCACCAAATGGTTAAGATACCTCATGAGGGACAGGTTGTGACTATAAAGGCCGCAAGGGAGAATCAAGTCTGGATCTTGGAAATTGCAAGACTGCCTTTCAGTGGGTTTTACGCTGCTATGATAGATGGAGAGGATCTTATGGAAAGGAGCCCTGAGGGACTAAACATGATGAAGAGAATGTCATTCCTCCCTGGTGCAGGTCTAGGTAAGAATTTACAGGGGTTGCCAATAGCTATTGACACCAGAGGTCAGAAAGATAGGAGGGGCATTGGGTATGAAGATGTGGAGAAGGAGAGTAAGAAGTCAGTTGAGGGAATCCCTCATATCAGCGAAAGTTTTGTGCCAGCTACTTCAGTGTGTGCTTACATGGGGGAAGCGAAGCCTCAATGGGTTGATGGGAAAATCATGCAAGGATTTGAGGTTTTTAATGATGTCTTCGATTGGAATATTGGAATGATCAAGCCAATAGTGGATTTTTGGGACGAAGAGATCATGACTAAGGGGACTATTTGGGACCGCGAAGAACCCAAAGAAATTATCACTGAGAAGCTGGTAGCTGCCTAGATAAAGGGGAAGGCGAAGGTGGATGAAGCCAAGGAGGAGGTCGCTGTAGAGCCTCCGAAGTGCCAGATCGATTCAAGACCGTGTGCTTCAACAGTTGCGCCGGTGGGAGAGGAGGAAGAGAATAGTGTAGATTTTCTTTTTACTCCTGAACTTTTTAATGATGTAAATGATGTTTACAGTTCTATCAATAAAATGAACAATTTCGCTTACTTGTGTGATGTTTCCGGTGATTTCAATATGCATAATCATGATCATAATTCATTCATATTTGACATTAATTCAACTGATGTAACTCCATTCAATTTTGGAACCCCTAAAAACCCTAAAGAAATCCTAATAGCATCCAACATAACTCCTGAGGAGCGAGAAAAATTTGAGAGAATTTTAAGAAAATATGAAAAAGTCTTTGCCTGGACCTATGAGGATATGCCGGGAATTGATAGAGAGGTCGCAGAGCATGCCATTCTGACTTTCCCAGAGGCTAAACCATTCAAGCAGAAGCTTAGAAGACTTAGGCCAGAATGGATGCAAAAGGTGAAAGAAGAGATCCATAAGCAGATTGAGGCTAAGTTTCTAATAGAAGTCTAATACCCGACCTGGTTAGCTAATGCAGTCCGTGTGGCTAAAAAGGATGGAAAGGTTCGAGTATGTGTAGATGATCGGGATTTGAATAAGGCCTATCCGAATGATAATTTCCCTTTGCCTCATATTAATGTGCTGGTAGATAGTGCTGCCGCTTGTATGATGTACAGTTTTGTAGATGGGTACGCTGGGTATAACCAAATCCTCAACAAGATAATAGATCGGATCAAGGCGGCCTTCATCACTGAATAGGGTACTTTTGCTTACCGAGTCATGCCTTTCGGATTAAAGAACGTAGGAGCAACCTATCAAAGGATTGCCACCAAAATTCTCGATGACTTGATCCATAAAGAAGTGGAAGTGTATGTTGATGACATGATGATTTAGTCAGCCACTAGAGAAGGCCACTTTAAGGCTTTGGAAAAGTTCTTTCAAAGGTTCAGTAAGTATAATTTGCACCTCAATCCGAAGAAGTGCATCTTTGGAGTTACCTTGGGTATGCTTTTAGGCCATGTGGTAAGTCAGAGGGGAATTAAAGTGGATCCTGATAAGGTCAGAGCTATTAGAGAGATACCAGTACCCCAGAAAGAGAAAGAAGTCAGAAGTTTCCCAGGAAAACTTCAATACATCAGTCGGTTTATTACCAAGTTAGCTTCAGTATGTGAGCCTATTTTCAAGCTTCTTAGGAAGAATCAGCCAGTGGTATGGAATAATGACTGTCAGTTGGCTTTTGATATTATTAAGAACTATCTTTTGAATCCACCAGTCTTAAGACCACCGCGTTGGCCCAAGCCGTTAATCCTGTATCTGGCAATAAAAGATAGTTCAGTAGGTGCCATGATGGCCCAGGAGGATGAGTTTGGAGTGCAGTTTGTTATTTATTACCTTAGCAAGAAATTCCTGCCATATGAAACTAAATATGTCGAAGTATAAAAGATTTGCTTAGCAGTAATTTGGGCTTCTAAAAAGCCGCGACACTACTTTCACTCCTTTAGAGTGCAGGCTGTTGCTAAGCATAACTCGCTTAGGTACCTTCAGCAGGCACCCTCTCTACTGGGAAAGATGGGAAGATGGTTATTACTGTTGCAGGAGTTCGATATTGAATGCATTACCAGGAAAATAATTAAGGGAAGAGTTGTCGCTGAATTCTTGGCTGAGCATCCTATTGAGGGAGATCAGTTTGAGTGCAATTTCCCAGATGAAGATATCGCGGCCATAGTAATGCAAGGGTGGTAAATGTTCTTTGATGGGGCAGTTAACAGAAAAGGGGCAGGTGTAGACACCGGGTCCCGAGTCGGTCCAAGATCAGGATTACCCGATGATGAAAAGGATAATTGCCACCAGTAAGCGTGCCAAAAACGATATTCTCCTTGTCGAAAACTCCCTCCATTCCTCTAAAAATTTCAATGCGAAAATTTGCAGTTTTACTCTCATTTTCCTATTACTCCTTTTTTATTTTTGATTTTTATTTTTTTATTTTCGAGCATCACGCGTGCGGGCCTTGCCTGCTCCGGAGGCAGCGCGATGGGGCGCATCTCGCGCGAAGCTGCGCTCCCCTTTGGGGCGCGTCTCACGGCAGGTGTGCCCGCCCATATGGGGGACGTGTCACCTACCTCCACACGCGGGCATTTTTCCCGTCCGGTCGCGTCTATAATTTTCTGCATTTTCTGGTGTTTTCTCAGTCCATTTTTACTAGTGCTTTTCACATTTTTGTGCTAGTTTTGATTAACTAAAATGAAAGTATTATTTGTCTCTTTCCATTTTCGGGGTGAGACAACAAATCAAAGGGGCAGCTGGTCTTTCATTTTAGGGGATCAGACGTTTTGACTAAAAAAAGAGAAGTCCGCTTTCTCTCAAGAGAAGAAGAACAACAGGGGTCTTTTGAAAAAAAAAAAGAAATAAGGGTTTTTCAGGTTATTAAACTTGGGATTTTTATTCTTCTTCCTTTTTTCTTCAAAGGATTTTCAGTCGGAGAGCTTCTTCAAGACAAAGATAAATTTATTTTCTTTGTTTTGCATTGTTCCGACAACATTTTTCTCAGGTTATATTTGTGCAACTCAGTTGTTTTACAAACATTTTTTTTCTTTGATTTTCTACCTAAATATGGGCAAGGGAACATTCAAAGCACCTTACTTTCCGAATCTACACCTCTGAAGGTAAACACTTGGAATCACTCTCATTTATTTTTGTATATTATTTACCGTTATTAACATTTTTGTTTTTTGTTGTTAATATCATGTTTATTGTCGCTCTCCATTGTTGATGTTTTGCCTACTCCTTATTTGATTTTCTTGTGTCTTATTTGCTTGATTTTATTATTGTGATCTTACTCCCTTTTTATTTGCTTGCCGACAATTTCCCTTCTTGTTACTATTATTATTATTATTATTATTATTATTATTATTATTATTATCATCATTATCTTGTGTTATTATTAATGCTATTATTTCATGTTTATACTATTATTATTATTATTATTATTATTATTATTGTTTTTATTATTATTATTATTATTATTATTATTATTGTTGTTGTTGTTGTTGTTCTTATGCTACTGTTGGGGTTGTTACCATGATTATTATTATTATTATTATTATTATTATTATTATTATTATTATTTGTCTTCAATATTTACAATCATTAACATTATCATTATCATTTTATTTATTATTATTCTGTGTTTATTTACTTTATGCTTATTATTGTTTATTATTATCGTTTATTATTATTATTGTTGTCATCATTACTATTATTATTTTATGGTGTTAATATTATTAGTATTGATTCTATATTATCATTATTTGTTATGATGATTTTGTTTGTGCTTCATTATTATTACTATTATTATCGTTATTATTATTATTATCGTTATATCTTGCATTTGTCCGATTAATTTGCTTGGGATTGTCACTAATGTTTTAATGTTATTTTTGTTTGAGATTAAAATATGACTTACACCATATGAGTGTCCCCATTATGACTCCTTGAGTGGGTTACGATGTGTAGAGTATCACGTCGATTTGGTGAGACCTTTATTGTTTCCCTCTCTTCATGTTGTGCTTATTTGTAAATAATTACTTTATTTATGCACGCGTGGGATAAAAAGTCACAAAAATATTTTTATAATTAAATTGTAATTTCCACTAATAAAATTGGGACAAATGTCCCTTGTTTTAGCTAAGAAATGAAAAATATCACAAATAAAACGAAGAGTTAATTTTTTCCAAAAATGGGATCACTCATCCCGATTTTTCAACCCAACAATCAAAATAACTCTTCGAACCCTCTTTAAATAAATGCGAAGGAACCGATATTCCTAAACCTTTAAACAAGTGCGAAGGAACCAATGTTCCAACCCAAAACGAATATCCCGATTTATGCATGTCTTTTTCATGTTTGATTTTATTTGTTTGTGTGTTTAAATTTACGTTTATGCATTTTGGGCCCTTGTAATTAATTTTGGGGCAATATTATTTAATTAGGGATTGTATTCCGTCCCAATTTTCCCATTTTATTTTCTTCTATTTGGGGGTCCTATTCCGCCCCTATTTCTCTTGTAATTGTGTGCTTGGTGTGTTTATTGCTTTCTTTAATCGCTTTATTTATCCCTTTCTTTATTGCTTTCCTTTTATCACTTTTGAATGTTTGCGATGCGCCTTTAATTAAATGCATTAATCGCGTGAGAAGAGAGGTAGAATTTTAGGAAGTTAAAACTCATTTATAATTAACTAAAGCATAAATAAGAGTGAAGTTCTAAATACCAATCTCGTCTAGACCAATAAGAGGTTAGAGACCTTTCCCAATTTCTTGTAAATTGGGTGGCAACTCCAAAATACCTCAAAAGTGCCCAAAGGTGCCATGGGGCTAGATGTCCCTTTCCAATGTTCTATTGGGAAGGAAGCATCCAAGATATCTCATGGTGCCCATGATCAAAAAGACGCGAACCAATCTCTCGAATTCTAAAAGCGAGTTCAATGAGGGCCTTTGCCAGGTTCGGCGCGCATCACAGTGGCGACTCCACTGGGGACTTGTTTGAGACTTCGCTTTGAAAGTGCTTTGGTTAAAATATAATTAGGATTTTAAAACTTAAAATTCTATCTCTTTTCAGAATTGCATTACACCATTTTAGAACCTTAAAATTATGCTAGTCGGTCCCTTATTTACCTCATTGTGTTCCTAAAACATGACCCTACTTTCACTCATTATAGAGTAGTGTTAAGGATAATCACCAGCCCAAGCCTCATACTATTAATGGTATATAAAATGGAGCTCCGATTGGTCGCTATGCTCGTGATGAGCTAGACCCGTTGGCAGGGACCATGTTTGGGTAGGCCTAAAGTAACACTACCCTTGACTAAAACTCATGTGATGATAAATAGAAACTTTCACTAGGAGAAATGTACCGTAATACTATGCTTGCTACTTGGGTTGTCATGTATCGAACAGAATTAATCAAATCAAATGGTCTCCATATGACGCGCACCGGAACCAGCAAGGCCCTCTTTGAACCCGCTTTTAGGATTTGAGGGATAGGTTCGCGTCTTTTCCGATCTTAGGTGTTATGAGATATTTTTGGCACCTCCTTTCACAATAGAACATTAAAAAGGACCATCCATCACCATAACACCTTTAGACACTTTTGAGGTATTTTGGAGTCGCCACCGAATTTATAAGAAATTGGGAAAGTTTAACCTCTTATCGGTCTAAACCAGAGATGGTGTCCGAAACTTCACACTTATTGGTGCCTTGGTTAATTATAAATGAGTTTTTAAATTATAAAATTTTATTTTTCATCTCACACAATTAATGCAGTTTATTAAAGCGCATATCAATCACATATGAAACGATAAATAAAAATTAAGACAAAGACAAAATTAAATTACAACAAAACTAGGGGCAAAATACAACCCCCATTGTAAATAAAATATAAATCATACATAAAACGGGGTATTTATTAATGTTGAGGACGTTGGTCCTCTCATGCACAATTAAAGAAAATCATTTTAAAGTGACAATTTATTTTGGATGGAAAACTAGGACATTGGTCCCATTTTATTAGAAAACCCAATTTTATTTGTAGAAATATTTTTTGTTTGTGATTTTTGATTAAACGTGCATAAAATAAATAGCTTAATTAATTATTACATGCCAAATAACTCAATAAAACAAATAAAGGAAAAATAACAAGTACAATGAAAAATAACAACTCCTTGGATCTCCTCCTTCATTCTCACGGGTGCTCAAATAGGGGAACACAAAGATTTGACATCAAAAATAAACACAAATAAACTTAATGTTAGTAATCAAAGTAAGAAAATCAATTAAACACTTATAATACATAAATTAAATAAAACATATCATGGGATAAATAAATTAAATGACATGTTGAAATAAATTAACATATTAATATATCACTATTTAAAACATAAAGCGATAATAATAACAATGATGATGGTAATAATAAATAAACGGTAATAATAACAACAACGGCAACAAGAATAATAATAACAATAATATGTGATGATAAAAAATAATAATAGTAATAGTAATGATAATAATAATAATAAAAGTAATAGTAATAATAATAATAATAATAATGATGAACGATTAAATGAAATAAGGGTAAAAATAATATTAAAAATGTTAGATCTATGTACAAAAACACATAAAATAAATAAAAACCAAACCATTGTAAAGATCTGCATGGTTAAGAATTAAATATAAAGAAAATAAAATAAAAGAAAAATAAAAGACTAAGAGATCAAGCCTAGAATGTTTACCCTCAGATTTAAATGATATTGAAGCATGATATCCTGATCTGATCTCTTGTCAAGATCCGAAAATTAACTCAAAAAAACAGGTTCAAGTAAATCTTGAGTTTATGTCTAAAAAAACTCAAGAACATTAATGCTAAGAAAAATGATTTGACTTTTTTTGTTTGATATATGATCTAAAAATTCAAGTCAAGGAATTGATTTTCCTTTCTCAAAGTTTTCAAGATCAATCAAGAATTTTTTAAAGATAAAAAACTAGAATAGAATTTAAGATGAAAACTTGTAGATTTTAAAGAAGAGAATTAAGAAAATTGAAGAAAACGATTTTAATTTTTTAAGAATGAGAAAAGATGAACTCCAAGAACATTCAATCCTTTGTTTTTCCAGCAAAACCCACTAACTTCTCTCAAGAAAATCTCCTTCTAAATGACTTAGAAAAAATGTATTTTTAGAGAGAATTTTCTTACTCTTTCAAAAACTAATTTTCTTCTCTCCCCCCAAAATGAAATTAATTCTCCCGTATAAACTCCAATCTCTACCCCTTTCCAGCTCCCTCACAGATTTTTCAAAGATCCTCTCCCTAATTTCAACAAAAAACACTCAAAATTTCAAAGTAAAAGACCCTAAAGTCCAATATGGACAATTAACATTTTTATTTATTTTTAATTATTTTTTGTCATTTTTTGACTTTTAATTCCCACCCAATTTGACTAATATTTGTCAAATTTGAGTGAAATCTAAAAAAAACACAAGAAAAAATTATTTTTAAGCCTAAAAAATCAAAAAAATGGAAATTGGGGGTTTAGGGGAGTTGTCGGCGAGATTTCTCACCGATGGGCGAGAAATTTCGCCGACAGGGGCGAGACTGGCGCGCAGCAGCGCGCTGATGTGCGCAGTTGCGCGGTGCAGTGTGCTGCCGCAGCCGACACTCAAAATTTTTTTTTTTCAATATGTCTAAAAAACACTAAAATTAATAAAAATATTTTTAAAACTAATTTTTAAAATATTTTTATTATTCTTTTAATTTTTTTATTCAAAAATGCAAAATTTAACAAGAAAATCGTCACATCTAACTATTTTTTGCCTGCGAGGGCGCTTTATCATCATTGGGTAATTCCGATCTAGGCTGACTCAGGACCCGGTGTCTACAGTTGCCCCCAGTCTAGGGGAAGCTAGTACACTAGTGTCTAGGTGAGCCTAAACTCAATGAGAAGAAGGAAAGAGACACGTACCTGAGACAGCCTTCTTTCCGAAGCGAGTGATGCCATTGTGGTGGTTATCGCCATGTTGTCGGCATGTTATTCTTAGTTGAAGCGGTAGTGCTGTGATCATGCTAACCCTCCGTAGAGCGGTAGTGCTGCCATCGTGCTAACCCTTCTGTGATTCGAAGTGGTAGTGTTGTGGTCGTGCTAACCATCCATAGAATGGTAGTGCTGCCATCGTACTAACCCCTCTGTGATTTGAAGTGGTAGTGCCATGGTCGTGCTAACCCTCCTTAGAGTGGTAGTGCTGCCATCGTGCTAACCCTTCTGTGATTCGAAGTGGTAGTGCTGTGGTCGTGCTAACCCTCCTTAGAGTGGTAGTGTCGCCATCGTGCTAACCCTTCTGTGATTCGAAGTGGTAGTGCCGTGGTCATGCTAACCCTCCTTAGAGTGGTAGTACCGCCATCGTGCTAACCCTCCTGTGATTCTAAGTGGTAGTGCCGTGGTCGTGCTAACCTTCCATAGAATGGTAGTGCCGCCATCGTGCTAACCCTTCTGATATGATGAAGTGGTAGTGCCGTGGTCGTGCTAATCTTCCGTAGAATGGTAGTGCCGCCATCATGCTAACCCTTCTGAGTTTTGAAGTGGTAGTTCCGTGGTCGTGCTAACCTTCCGTAGAATGGTAGTGTCGCCATCGTGCTAACCCCTCTGTGATTTGAAGTGGTAGTGCCGTGGTCGTGCTAACCCTCCTTAGAGTGGTAGTGCCGCCATCGTGCTAACCCTTCTGTGATTCAAAGTGGTAGTGTCGTGGTCGTGCTAACCTTCCGTAGAATGGTAGTACCGCCATCGTGCTAACCCTTCTGAGATGATGAAGTGGTAGTGCTGTGGTCATGCTAACCTTCCGTAAAATTGTAGTGCCGCCATCGTGCTAACCCTTCTGAGTTTTGAAGTGGTGCCCCCTGAGAGGTCTTGGTTTGATTGCCCCCTGAGAGGTCTTTGGTTGATTAGTTGATCGCCCCCTGAGAGGTCTTGGGATGGTTGCCCCCTGAGAGGTCTTTGAATAGGATCTGTCCCCGGAGAGGTCTTTGGTTGATTGGAGAACTACCTCTTTAAAGGACTTAGAGATTTGCCTCTTAAGATGGCTTTGATTGATGTTTGGGTTGATAGTTGAACTGATGTATGGATTGATGTTATTTTGGTTGCTTGTTTGCATTGATGTTGTCACTTGCCTTTTGTTGGTGTTCGCATCGAATCACTCTCTGCAAAATAGGAAAAAATCGAATATGCAGGAAAAATGGTGAGCATGCACGTGAAATGTATATGTATGCAGCAATGCATGATAAGAATTCATCCAAATGGATTTGGAGGTGACGGCCGGTTTGACTGTAGTCTTCGGTAGGATCAATGCCCCCTAGAGTTGCTTTTGAATTTCATGCCTTTGGGGATTTTGAGGTTCTCTTCTGATACCTGTAGTCATTGTTTGAAGGTAGTGCGTCCCTCGTGGATTTTCACACTAGCTTTTCTTACCGGGAGATGCGTCCTTGTCGGATTTTCACATAGCCCGGTGCCTTATTATTTTTTTGCCTGGAATGGACCCAACCCAATCCAGTGGCTTTTATTTATTTCATTTTTTATAGGGCAGACTGCCTGTTGCCAGGTTTTCACCCTGCACTTTGGCCTAACTTTTGCTTAGAGCGCCAGTCACGGTTTTCATCTCTAACGGCCTCTTTTTTTGTGTAAGAGAAGTTGGAGTTGTTGCAAAAGATCTTTCGGGTATGATTGGCATGTGCTTATGTCTCAGATTATGGTTGTATGAGCTTGGTTCTTTATTAGGAAGGCGCTGTAGGGTTATCTTCACAGTGGGTAGTAAGATGAGTTAACTGAAGTGCCTAAATGGTGGGAGTAGCAGAGGGTATACAATAGATGATTCTGATCACACAGGTTGGACTGCTCTGATCACATTGCACAAATGCATGTTCTTCAATTTGATTTTATTAAACATGATCATTGTTTGGCATTAATCTCAAATAATACAAGATCTCATCTAATCGCAATCCAAATCTTAAAAGCATCAAACTCTTATTATCAATCAGCCCTCTCGGGTTTTCATGATTGAAGATTTTCTCTCAGTCTTTTTTTTTTTTTTGCCTTTGCCATGAACTTTCTTTCAGTCTGTCGATGTTGATTGAACTTGTTTTCATCTTTATTAGCTTGGGAGGTTGCTCCTTTCGACGGTAGTTCTTTTAGCATCAAAGTTCCGTTCTTAGCCCTTGTGCAAGATGGCTGAGGTAGTTAGCTTCTTCACTTGGATCTGTGTCTTCCTTTTGCTGGTTTTGGGTGGCTTAATTTTTGAGGTAACCGTTAGTGGTTGGGATGGAGTTGTAGGATAAAACTATGACAAGACTATGGTTCTTCCCTTTTTTTTGTTTTGTTCTTTGCTTTTTTTTTTCTTTTTTGAAGGGGTAATGAGCTATCCTCCTGAGTCTGGTTACATGGGCGCTTTTGGTCTCATACGATCAAAGGTTGGTCTCGATTGGTTTTGAGGTACACGTCTCGAATGGTTGGAAGGGAAGGGATTCTGGGGTTTGGTTATATTTCTCGTGAAGGTCCAAGATTTTATTCGTCTATCTCCTGACGTAGCACTTGGGGCTTGACTTCGTTTGACTGTATTATATGCATCTTGAATATTAAAGGAGCAAAGGAATAGCCTTTGAAACTTGCTTGTCGTTATGTCAGCATATTGAAGCAGCATCGATCCAATATTGTCCCTGTCGATTATCAACATATCATTCCATGTCTAGGCAAAGACTCTTTTTTTTTGTCTTCTCTCAAAATTTCCTCGCTTCAAGAGTTATATTAGTTGCTATCAAGATTTTCTTTGGACTTCTCATAGTCTCGAGATTAGATGCAATCGTATTAATTGAATAAATGTCAAAATGAATGTATCATGACCATGTGAAATGAAATCATTAGATG
The DNA here is from genome assembly GCA_947683425.1 of Excoecaria cochinchinensis. Taxonomy (NCBI): domain Eukaryota; kingdom Viridiplantae; phylum Streptophyta; class Magnoliopsida; order Malpighiales; family Euphorbiaceae; genus Excoecaria; species Excoecaria cochinchinensis. Next base: position 17,228,800 of record CANTUQ010000013.1, read on the forward strand.
CATCACACCATTAGAAGCATCACACAAATAAGCAAAAACTGTTCATCAAATTACAATAACCAAATTGTCATAAGGAATTCTTGAAATGAAGAGAAATAAGGCATCTAAAAAAAACATAATCTTCTTCCCCACTCTCCCGACGAGTGTCAGCAACTTATTCATATCCATGTAGCTCCTGCAAGATATGCCATTCTGGTGGATCAGATCCGATCACATATTTGGTGGAGGGACTGCATTATAGCCTGGCTTGTTCTTATTCTCCCTCTTCTTAGGATCTGTGATCTGTTTGGTGTCAATAAGATCTTGGATCTTATTCCTCAAAGTTCAGCAGTAATCAGTCGAGTGCCCAGTGTGTTGATGGTAGGCGCAGTACTGATCATCTCTATGCCCTGGCTATCCTTGATTCGCAGCTGGTCTAGGTGCTAGTGGCTGTAGCTTGCCCACTTTTATCAATCTCTCCAGTACCCAGGACAAAGAGTGGCCTAAATTGGAGTAGTACCTCTGGCCTTGCCCAACTCCAGTAGCTAAAACTTCTGCTGTCTTGCTACTTTTGCCATTACTGCTCCCAGTGCTACTTGATCTATACCCTGATTGGTTCCCAAAGTTCTTCCCAGCAAAGTTGTTTTGGCTTGCTTTCTTTGCTAAGTAAGCTGCCTCAGCCTCTACAACAATATCCTTAAGTGACTCCCAGTCTTTGAGCCCCTTAAAACTTAGCAAATATTTTAGGTAAGGGCAGGAGTTCCTGATAAATAGCCTAATCTGGTCAGCAGTGTCAGGCTTTCGCTTCATCTCCATGACCCTGTTCCTCCATCTGGTGAGGTATTCGTGAAATGACTCATCACTCCTCTGTTGTAAAAGCTCAAGTCCTTTAGGGTGACCTCCATTCTAGTGCTACAGTCATACTGCTTCATGAATTCATCAGTCAGAAGGTCCCAGTCCTCTTTGGATCTCCTATCCAGCTCGTGGTACCAGTCTACTGCTGGACCTACCAGACTAAGGCAAAAATATTCCACCTTTTGCTTTTTACTCAACCCGGTGCCCTTCATTACCAAGGTGTACTGCTTGATGTGTGCAGATGGGTCAGAAGTACCATCGAATTTTGGCAGCTCAGGCATCTTGAACCTTTGGGGTAACAGCTCTTCATGCCCCAGATCTCTGTCCTCAGGGTTAATCCCTTTTCCAGCTGGCAACATGCGGGTGATAGCTTCAATCTGCTATCTCATCCCCCTCATAGTCTCATCCTCTAATCTGGGTGCTCTGCCCCTCATAGCTTGTTGGACCATTGGCTCTTCATCTTCCTCCTTTATTACAAAGTCATCATTGGGATGGGGGATACTTTCTCCTCTTGGCTCAACGGGTGCAGCAACTCTGTGCTCATTGACAGGTTGATGGGCAGCAGCTCCAACGAGAGGAGCCTCCCCACCAACAAGTGGTTCGGCTTGCTCTCGAGGAGGGGCTACCGGCGCTTGTGGAGCAACAGGCAGCTGCGGAACAATGGGTGCTTGTGGAACAGGAGGGTGAGCAATTCTTTCGGCCATAGCGCCCATCATTTCTAACATTCTTCGCTCAAAATCTTCCAACCTCCTAGCAAGGTCTTGAGTGGTCAAAGTTCTAGTCTCTTCTGCCATCGAGGATGATTCACTTATTGTTGAGAGTGACTCAGAATCTCAATTAAGCACTAATTCTAGCGATCCAAAGGGCGAGTCCGCACTCACTAGTCGACCGTCAGGACCTCTAATCCACTTAGATGAATCTATGATGGCTAAAAGGGTCAAATTGTTAGAATGATGCATGGATGATATGTACAATGCATGATCGTGAGCTATGCAGCGTTTACAACCACATGCAAGCAAATAAATAGACCCTTCCAACCTTATTGCCCCCACACAAGAGGTCAAATAGTCTTTTCCTAGGTGGGCTTGGCCCATGGGTCAACGGGGAACCCAATAGGTGCATACGGTGCACGGTAGAAAACCGGCAGCATAACACTCTTGCTTAATGTACATACGCATGAATTTTGGCCATTATATATTTGGACCTTTCAAACAGACTAACATGAGCCCACCGGGGCATGAAAGTCTTTGATGAGTGCCCGATTAATATGTTTGAATTGGTTTGATATAAAAGGGCCCATATAACAAGCATTGTATTAAGGTACATGTAACTTAGGGGAAGTATCTATTGCCATTATATGAGCTTTGGTCAAAGGTGGTGTTACTTTAAGGTTACCCAAGCATGGTCCCTGCCAACGGGTCTAGCTCATCACGAGCATAACGACCGATCGGGTCACCATTTTATATACCATGATGGGACGAGGCTTGAGCTGGTGATTATCCTTAACACTTCCCCACATTGAGTGAACGTAAGGTCGTGCTTTGGGAATGCACCGAGGTTAAAAGAGGGACCAAACTAGCATAATTCTAAGGCTCTAGCATGGATGCAATGCAATTTAGATGAGAGATGAAATTTTAGTTTTAAAAACCCAATTATACATTTTAACTAAGATATTTTCAGAGCAAAGTCACAAACAGTCGCAAACGGAGTCACCACTGTGACGCGCGCCGGAACCAGCAAGGCGCTCTTTGAACCCGCTTTTAGGATTCGAGGGATAGGTTCGCGTCTTTTCCGATCTTAGGTGTTATGAGATATTTTCGGCACCTCCTTTCATAATAGAACATTGAAAAGGACCATCCATCGCCATAACACCTTTAGGCACTTTTGAGGTATTTTAGAGTCGCCACCCAATTTACAAGAAATTGGGAAAGTTTAACCTCTTATCGGTCTAAACCAGAGATGGTGTCCGGAACTTCACACTTATTGGTGCCTTGGTTAATTATAAATGAGTTTTTAAATTATAAAATTTCATTTTTCATCTCACACAATTAATGCAGTTTATTAAAGCGCATATCAATCACATATGAAACGATAAATATAAATAAAAATAAAGACAAAATTAAATTACAACAAAACTAGGGGCGAAATACAACCCCCATTGTAAATAAAATATAAATCATACATAAAATGGGGTATTTATTAATGTTGAGGACGTTGGTCCTCTCATGCACAATTAAAGAAAATCATTTTAAAGTGACAATTTATTTTGGATGGAAAACTAGGACATTGGTCCCATTTTATTAGAAAATCCAATTTTATTTGTAGAAATATTTTTTGTTTGTGATTTTTGATTAAACGTGCATAAAATAAATAGCTTAATTAATTATTACATGCCAAATAACTCAATAAAACAAATAAAGGAAAAATAACAAGTACAATGAAAAATAACAACTCCTTAGATCTCCTACTTCATTCGCACGGGTGCTCAAATAGGGGAACACAAAGATTTGACATCAAAAATAAACACAAATAAACTTAATATTAGTAATCAAAGTAAGAAAATCAATTAAACACTTATAATACATAAATTAAATAAAACATGCATATCATGGGATAAATAAATTAAATGACATGTTGAAATAAATTAACATATTAATATATCACTATTTAAAACATAAAGCGATAATAATAACAATAATGACGGTAATAATAAATAAACGGTAATAATAACAACAACGGCAATAAGAATAATAATAACAATAATAATAACAATAATATGTGATGATAAAAAATAATAATAGTAATAGTAATAATAATAATAATAATAAAAGTAATAGTAATAATAATAATAATGATGATGAACGATTAAATGAAACAAAGGTAAAAAAAATATTAAAAATTTTAGATCAATGTACAAAAACACATAAAATAAATAAAAACCAAGCCAATGTAAAGATCTGCATGGTTAAGAATTAAATATAAATAAAATAAAAGAAAATAAAAATAAAAGACTAAGAGATCAAGCCTAGAATGTTTACCCTCAGATTTAAATGATATTGAAGCACGATATCCCGATCTGATCTCTTGTCAAGATCCGAAAATTAACTCAAAAAAACAGGTTCAAGTAAATCTTGAGTTTATGTCTAAAAAAACTTAAGAACATTAATGCTAAGAAAAATGATTTGATTTTTTTTGTTTGATATATGATCTGAAAATTCAATTCAAGGAATTGATTTTCCTTTCTCAAAGTTTCAAGATCAATCAAGAATTTTTTAAAGATAAAAAACTAGAATAGAATTTAAGATGAAAACTTGTAGATTTTAAAGAAGAGAATTAAGAAAATTGAAGAAAACAATTTTAATTTTTTAAGAATGAGAAAAGATGAACTCCAAGAACATTCAATCCTTTGTTTTTCCAGCAAAACCCACTAACTTCTCTCAAGAAAATCTCCTTCTAAATGACTTAGAAAAAATGTATTTTTAGAAAGAATTTTCTTACTCTTTCAAAAACCAATTTTCTTCTCTCCCCCCAAAATGAAATTAATTCTCCCGTATAAACTCCAATCTCTGCCCCTTTCCAGCTCCCTCACAGATTTTTCAAAGATCCCTCTCCCTAATTTCAACAAAAAACACTCAAAAATTCAAAGTAAAAGACCCTAAAGTCCAATATGGACAATTAACATTTTTATTTATTTTTAATTATTTTTTGTCATTTTTTGACTTTTAATTCCCACCAAATTTGACTAATATTTGTAAAATTTGAATGAAATCTAAAAAAAAAAAACACAAGAAAAAATTATTTTTAAGCCTAAAAAATCAAAAAAATGGAAATTGGGGGTTTAGGGGAGCTGTCGGCGAGACTAGCGCGCTGATATGCGCAGTCGTGCGCAGCAGCGTGCTGCCGCACGTGGCTGCCGCAACCGACACTCAAAATATATTTTTTTAATTTTTTATTTTTTTTAATATGTCTAAAAACACTAAAATTAATAAAAATATTTTTAAAACTAATTTTTAAAATATTTTTATTATTCTTTTAATTTTTTATTCAAAAATGCAAAATTTGATAAGAAAATCGTCACATCCAACTATTTTTGCCTGCGAGGGCGCTTTATCATCATTGGGTAATTCCGATCTAGGCTGACTCAGCATCCGGTATCTACACTCCATCAAAGGCCTTCATGCCCCATTGGGCCCATCTTTATTTAATTGAATCGTTTAAATACATAACGGCCAAACACCCATACGTCTGTACATTAGGCAAGAGATGTTATGCTACCGATTTTTTACCGTGCACCATGCGTGTCCAATGGGTTCCCCGTTAACCCTTGGATAAAGCCCACCTAGAAAAGAGACCACATTACCCCATGTGTGGGAGAAATAAGGTTGGAAGGATCTATATGTTTGCATGTGTTTGTCTATGCTGCACCAGCACGACCATGCATTGGACCTCAATCATGCATCACCCTAACAAAAGTGTGTTTTGCAGCCATCATAGATTCATCCAGGTGGTCTAGAGGTCCTGACGGAGGACTGAGAAAAGTTTCCCTAGAGCTAGTGTCAGATCAAAGTTTGGATTCACCAATAAAGGTAAGCATGTCTGATCTATCAAGTGGTTCTGATGCAACTAGGGCGATGATCGCCGAAGAAGTGGGGAGAAGGTTAGAGGAATTTGAGGCCAGAATGATGGCAATGATGGGCAACCTTGCCACCACCCTAGCCCCACCTGCAGGGCGACAGAATGCTGCTCCGGTTAGGGAGCTAGGGAAGCAAGAGGCTATTAGAGAGGATCCCCCAGTGGCAGTTGATCCACCTATAGTCGAGCCAAGGGTGCCAATGCCTGTTGAATGTAAGGAAGGCCCTAAATTGGAGATTGATGTATGGGAGGAGCAAGAGGAGCTGGTGGTGGCAAAAGGGAAGTCGCCTAAATTAGAGGATGCAGTGTGGAGAAAGATGGAGGAAAGATTCGAAGCCATGTTAAGGATGTTGAAGGTAGGGGGAGGAATGAACCCCAAAGATCGAGAATTGGACAGTGATGATTCGGTCCCTCAGAATTTCAAAATGCCTGATGTTCCCAAGTTCGACAGTACTTTCAATCCCACTGCGCACATAAAGCAGTACTCACTAGTGATGAAGGGCACTACTTTGACGAAGAGGCAGAAGATTGAGTACTTTTGTCTGAGCTTAACTGGCCCAGTAGTGGATTGGAATCATGGGTTGGACCAAAGGATGAAGGAGAATTGGGATTTATTAACGAAAGAATTTCTCAGACAATACGACTGTAGTACAAGGATAGAGCTAACTCTAAAGGACCTGGAACTGTTATAGGAAAAGCCTGGAGAATCTTTTCATGAATACCTCACCCGATGGAGGAACAGAGTCATGGAAATGAAGAGCAAACCTGACACCCCGGACCAGATCTGACTGTTCATTCGGAATACCAGCCCTTATCTGAGATATGTATTAAAGATGAAGGGGTTAAGAGATTGGGAGTCTTTGAAAGACATTGCTATAGAGGCTGAAGGAGAATACCTTGCAAGAAGGGTAAGCAGTGAAGCCTACGCCAAGAAAGGCTATACCAATCAGGGGGCCAACAAGTTAGCAGGCTCCAGCAGCGGCGTTAGAAGTGGGAAGACGGCAGAGGTATCGGCAACAGGGGCCCATTAGATGATCAGGATACCACATGAAGGGGAGGTGGTGACCATCAGAGCAGCAAGAGCGAACCAAGTGTCTTCCTTGGGGATTTCGAACCAGCCATTTAGTGGCTTCCATGTATCAGTGATTGGGGAAGAGCATGGTCCAGTGGATAGCCCTCAAGCAGTGAATATGATGAAGAAGATGCACTTTCTCCCGGGAGCTGGTCTGGGTAAACATTCATAGGGACTGCAGTCTGCTATCACTACATGAGGCCAGAAGGATCGAAAGGGTCTGGGGTATAGAGGTGAGTGTGGCAAGAAGAAGGAAGTGTCAAAGGAGATCCGTCATATTTCAAAGAGTTTCGTTCCATCATCCTCTGTCTGTGCTTATGCTGGAGAGGAAGAGCCTCAGTGGGTGGATGGAAGGATTGTACCAGGCTTTGAAATCTTTAACGATGTCTTTCACTGGGAAGTTAGAGTAATCAAATCTGCAGAGGATTTCTGGGATGAAGAGGTGATGATGCTGTGCAATGTCTCAGACGGGGATGAGCCCGATGAGATTGTCACAGAGAAGCTGTTAGCCACCCAATGGAAGGGGAAGGAGAAGGTAACAAAGCCAGATGTGGAGATTGGAGATATGAAGATTTCACCAGGGCTAGCTGAAAAGCCCCCAGCAAGCCAAGAAGCCAAGGCGCAGTCGGCTGCAACATCGACGCCATTGGAAGATAAAGACAATTGTGTTTTAGATAGTCTTTTTATGCCTGAACAGTTTAATGATGACAATGTTAACGTTGTTAATTATATTAATGAGATGAACAATTTTGCTTATTTGTGTGATATTTTTGATGATTTCATTCCTCATGATCATGAGCATGATGCATTCATTTTTGACATTAATTCAACTAGCACAACTACATTTAATCTCGAAACTTTGGAAAACCCAAAGAAAATTTTGATGGCATCGAACATAACTCCTGAACAGAGAATAAAATTTGAGAGAATTTTAAGAAACTATGAAAAGGTCTTTGCCTGGACTTATAAGGACATGCCAGGAATTGATCGAGATATTACCAAACATGCCATCCCGACTAACCTAGAGTCTAGACTGGTTAAGCAAAAGCTCAGGAGACTTAGGCCAGAATGGGCGCAAAAGGTGAAAGAAGAAGTCCATAAGCAGATTGAGGCTAAGTTTCTGGTAGAAGTTAAATACCCGACCTGGCTAGCCAATGTTGTCCCGCTAGCCAAGAAGGATGGTAAAGTGCGCGTATGTGTGGACTACCGAGACCTAAATAAAGCCTGCCCAAAAGACAATTTCCGTTTGCCTCATATTGATGTGCTGGTGGATAGTGCAGCTGCCTGTTTGATGTACAGTTTTATAGATGAGTACGCGGGATACAATCAAATACTCAACAGGATTGTGGATCGAATCAAGACAGCCTTCATTACAGAATGTGGTACATTTGCCTACCGGGTTATGCCTTTCGGATTGAAGAATACTGGAGCAACCTATCAGATGATGGCAACAAAAATTCTTAATGACCTGATTCACAAAGAGGTAGAGGTGTATGCTGACAATATGATTATCAAGTCAGCTACTAGGGAAGGTCACTTCGAGGCTTTGGAAAAGTTCTTTCAAAGGATTGATAAGTATAATTTGCGCTTCAATCCCAAGAAGTGTATCTTTGGAGTTACCTCGGGTAAGCTATTGGGCCATGTGGTAAGTCAAAGGGGAATCAAAGTAGATCCCGATAAGGTTAAAGCCATCCGAGGGATAGTAGTACCCCAGAAAGAGAAAGAGGTCAGGAGTTTCCTGGGAAAACTTCAGTACATCAGTCGGTTTATTGCTAAACTAGCCTCAGTGTGTGAGCCCATTTTCAAGCTTCTCAAGAAGAATCAGCCGGTGGTGTGGAATGATGATTGTCAATTGGCTTTTGATACTATCAAGGATTATCTCTTAAATCCACCAGTCCTAAGACCACCACGTCGGGCTAAACCGCTAATCTTGTACTTAGCAATAGAAGACGGCTCGGTGGGTGCCATGATGGCTCAAGAGGATGAATTTGGAGTGGAGTTTGCCGTTTACTGCCTTAGCAAGAAATTTCTGCCGTATGAAGCCAAATATGTCGAAGTAAAAAAGATTTGCTTAGTGGTAATCTGGCCTTCCAAGAAATTGCGACACTACTTTCACTCTTTTCGCGTGCAAGCGGTTGCTAAGCATAACCCGCTCAGGTACCTTCAGGAGGCACCCTCCCTATTAGGAAAAATGGGAAGATGGTTATTACTACTGCAGGAATTTGATATTGAATATATTACCAGGAAAACCATTAAGGGGAGAGCCGTAGCTGAGTTCCTGGATGAACACCCTATTGAAGGAGACCGGTTTGAATACAATTTCCCGGATAAGGATGTCACGGCCATAGCGGTGCAAGGGTGGCGGATGTTTTTTGATGGGGCAGTTAATAGAAAAGGGGCAGGAGTAGGGATTATCCTCACAACCCCGAATGGAGAGAAGCTGCCATTGGCTAAGAAGTTGAGATACAAGGCGACCAATAATGAGGCAGAATATAAAGCTTGCATTTTTGAATTGGAACCATTGCTGGCTCTAGCGACAAAGACCGTAGAAGTCTTCGGAGATTCATATTTAGTAATCAATCAGATCTGAGGGGAATGGTCAGTCAAGGAAAAGAGACTCCTGCCTTATATGAAGCACTTGAAAATTTTGAGTAGCCAATTCGAAATTTACACTTTTCACTTCGTCCCCATAGATAAAAATCAGTTGGCTGATGCTCTCATAACATTGGTATCCATGTAGGATAATCCAGTAGGGGTTGCTATGAGACCCATCCTGATCTCTAGTGCGAAAAAGCCTTGCTTCGAAACTGAGTAAATAATGGACGTTGAGGTCACCGATGGAAAACCTTGGTATTATGATATTAAGAGTTACTTAGAGAATTCAATTTTTCCAGAGGAAGCCACTGAGAAGTCCTCTCAATTTATTAGTATAAACCGGGATTTGTATAAGAGGCAAGCGGATGGTCTCCAGTGAAGGTGCTTGGCAAAGAAAGAAGCCGAAAGGGCTATGGAAAAGGTTCATGCCGGTGTCTGTGGTGCTCACATGAATGGCCTGGCTTTAGCAAAGAAAATCATGTGCCAAGGGTTTTATTGGCTCACAATGGACGCAGATTGTTCAAAATACGTAAAGCAATGCCAATTATGCCAGCAATACGCGAATTTGAGGCATGCACCGATTTCAGAGCTACATAATCTGACTTCTCCATGGCCATTCGCAGCCTGGGGAATAGATATCATAGGCGAGATACATCCTACCGCTTCTAATGGGCACAGGTTCATCGTAGTCGCCATTAATTACTTCACCAAGTGGGTTGAAGCCGAGTCCTTTAAAAAGGTTGATGCCAGAGACATGGCTAAGTTCATTGAGCGAAACTTGATATGTAGATATGGTCTCCCCCACCACATTGTGTCAGATAATGGGGTACAATTCTTGGCAGAAACCAAACAGATGCTCCAAAAATATGGGGTCCAGCATCACAAGTCTTCCCCTTACCGACCTCATGCTAATAGCGCAGTCAAAGTGGCGAATAAGAACGTTAAAAGAATATAGGCCAGGATGGTCCAAACCTATAAAGACTAGGCAGAGAAGCTGCCTTTTGCACTTTGGGACTATAGAACCACGATCAGAACTTCTACAGGGGCAACGCCGTTCTCTTTGGTATACGGAACCGAAACAGTTTTGCCAGTTGAAGTGGAGCTAAAATCTCTGAGGGTAGTCATGGAAGCCAAGATTCCAGAGACAGACTGGGCACAAATTATTGCAGCTAAATCTATTGGATGAGGATAGGTTGCGAGCGTACTACCACAATTAGGTTTATCAGAAGAGGCTAGCTCGATCCTTTGGCAAGAAGGTCCAAAAGGACCCATTAAAAGAAGGGGATTTGGTCTTTAAGATGATGAGGCCGGGGGTGCCAGACATACGGGGGAAATTCAGGCCAACCTGGGAAGGTCCGTTCATGCTAAAGAAGTTACTGACTTAGGGGGCAGCGATCTTAACAGACAGCGATGGGAATGAATTCGGAGAACCGGTCAATGTCGACAGGCTAAAGAGATTCCATGGCTAAAGACCAAAATAAAAAGAAGAGAATAAACGCCCCGCGGGTCGAAAACCGAAAAAGGCGGCTGTGATGCGCCCGAACCCCGCTCGGGATCCGGTTGGCTCTCGAGAGTCCGCTTTTAGGACCTGAGACCAAATAGAGGTTCATTAAAACTCGTGAAAGCTGGTCGCTTTGCAATGGACAGGAATTTACCCAAATCCATTGTTGGCAATCAACTTACGAGAGCGTCTATAGGGTATCATAAGGCAGGTATCACGGAGTCGCCACCCAATAAAACATTGGGAAATAGATTTTAACCTTATGAGACCAAAACCAGAGAGAGTTCGGGACCTCACTCTTATTCATACCTTTGGTTAATATTATGTGAATGGATTTTTAGGGTCAATTGTTTTATCTCTCTCCTCACACGATTATATAATAAATATAAAGCGCATTACAAGCATGTATAAAAAGCAATAAATAAAGCGATAAAATATAATTACAATTATGCAAAAATAAATATAAAAGTGATAGAATGGAAATACATACATAAATCGGGCTATTCATTGAGACGGGGACATTGGTTCCCAACCACTTATTTTATAAAAAAGTTTAGATTTCTCAAATCGACTTAAAACTTTTATTTTGGGATGAAAACGAGGACATTGGTCCAGTTTTATTAACAAATTTCATTTTGGTAGAAAACATGTGTGGTGGTTCTTTTAAGCGCGGTCGAAAATTCTTTATTATTACTAACCACAAGCGAATAAAAAGAATAAAATAATAATTACATATTTCATCAAAGCTAATAAATCCTAAAATATCCGCCTTGACCGTGCTCCTTGGGTGAGTCATATACCACTCGTGGTTACAGTTATGACGGAAAATAATATTGGTTAGTAATGCATTAAACTAAGTTAGGTGATAAATAAATAAATAATTAATTGAATAAAATAAAATGCAAGTTATTTTGATATAGCAAAAGTAAAATAAATTGATGCAATAAATGAATATAAAACATAAATGATGATAATTATAATAGTCAATGACAATGCTAATAATGATACCGTAAAATAATAATAACTAATAAATAAACGTAAAATAATAATAATAGATAGGTAAAATAATAATAATAATAATAATAATAATAATAATAATAATAATAATAATAATAATAACAACAACAACAACAACGTGAACCAAATAATAATAATGATAATAATTACACAATCACCATAATAATAATGATAATAATATACTAATAACAATAATCATTATAATATAAAATAAACACAAAATACTAATATTAATAATAACAATGAATAATAATAATAATACTAATAGTATAAAATAAATAAACACAACATAATAATAAAAAATAAATAAAATAATAATAAAATGATGATTAACAAAACACAACAATAGATAATAATAACTAAATATATACAATAATAATAATAATAAACACAATAATAATAACAATAAACATAAATTAAATAATATCAATATAACACAATAACATTAATAATAAATTAAATAAATAATGATAAAAATAATAATAATAAAAAAATAATAAACAATAATAAATAACCAAAATAATAAAAATAAAAATAATAATATTAATATTAATATTGATTAATTAATAATAATAATAATAATATATTTAAAATAAATAAATATAAAATAGGACTTACCGAATTTCCCTCGTCGGAGCTGCCGGAAGCCGCCGGTGGTCGACACCGCCCTCACCGCTGGGTAGATCTCGTCGCCGGGAATCCAACACCACTGGTCACGCGCCAGAAGGTTGTCGGATTTGGCCGGAGATCGCGTTGGCAGCGTCCTCTCTTCCCTTGCCGATCTCCTTCACACCGGTGAGTGCCCCTGATCGGCGGCCACCACCCGTTTCATCCGGGCCTGCTCGTTCCACCGGTGGGGCACGTGTGCCGGTCCGGCGTCATGGCTGGCTGGCGACGGCCCCGCCTTTCCTCCCCCTTTCTTTCCTTTTTTCCGGTGCTGTTGCTCTGTGTTTCCCGTTGGCCCCTTCTCCTTCTTTTCTTCTTTCTTCTTTTATTTCTTCTTTGATTTTGTTCCCTTCTATTTGCCTTGATTTCTTGCTCTCTCTTCTTTTCATTTCCATTTTTCTACTCTCTGTTCTTGCTCTCTTTTATTTTCTTTTTTCTTTGTTCGTTGGCTCAGCCCCTCATCCTCCCTCTTGCTCTCTCTTTCTTTTTCTTTTCCCAGCCGAGACCCCCCTTGATTTGGCTTCATCACCTTCCTTTTATTTCCCACACAATTAGGTCACCAAACCCCTCAATAATTCTTCCGTCTTTTTGCTTTTTAATATATATTAATTTACTCAAATTATTAATCTAACACTCTATTAATTAGATACTCTATATTTTTCTACCCTTTTAATTTAATTAATCTACTATACTAACTAGAAAATTAACTAATTGATATTTAATTTTACATATATTTTAATTACCCAATAATATTAACTAATTAATTAAATAATAATATTAACTAATTAATTTTTAATTTTACACACACACATATATATTTTTTTTTCGGAGGAATTATCGAGGACCCAAGATTGCCATTGCCATTTTTTTTAATGTTAAACCTAACTCGGGACCCGGTGTCTACAGTTGCCCCCAATTTTGGAGAAGCTAGTACCTAGACACCTAGGTGAGCCAAAATTTAGAAAAGAGGGAGAGAATTACATACCTTGCGAGGGTGGTAGTGCACCGAGTCTGCTCCAGACTTACAAAATGTGAGGGTTGCTCTCCTGAGCTGCACCGAGTCTGCTCCAGACTTACAAAATGTGAGGGTTGCTCTCCTGAGCTGCACCGAGTCTGCTCCAGACTTACAAAGTGCGAGGGTTCCATTTTCTGATGGTGGTGCACCAAGTCTGCTCCAGACTTACAAAACGCAAGGATTGCTCTCCTGAGCTGCACCGAGTCTGCTCCAGACTTACAAAATGCAAGTTGTTGGTGCGCCGAGTCTGCTCCATACTTACAAAACGCGGGGATTGCTCTCCTGAGCTGCACCGAGTCTGCTCCAGACTTACAAAGTGTGAAGTTGTTCTTCTGAACTCCACCGAGCCTGCTCCAGGCTTACAAAGTGCGAAAGATGCTCTTCTGAGCAGGATGGTCTTCTGACCTGCATCGAACCTTTTCTAGGCTTACAAAGTGCAAAAGATGCTCTTTTGAGCAGGATGGTTTTCTGACCTGCACCGAACCTTTTCTAGGATTACAAAGTGCACAAGATGCTCTTCTGAGCGGGATGGTCTTTTGACCTGCACCGAACAAAGTGCGAAAGATGCTCTTCTGAGCGGGATGGTCTTCTGACCTGCACCAAACCTTTTCTAGGCTTGCAAAGTGCAAAAGATGCTCTTATGAGCGGGATGTCCTTCTTGACTGCACCGAACCTTTTCTAGGCTTACAAAGTGCAAAAGATGCTCTTCTGAGCGGAATGGTCTTCTGACCTGCACCGAAACTTTTCTAGGCTTACAAAGTGCGAGGTGTTCTTCCGAACTGCACCGAGCCCGTTCAAGGCTTATAAAGTGCGAGGTGTTCTTCCGAACTGCACCGAGACCGTTCAAGGCTTACAAAGTGCGAGGTGTTCTTCCGAACTGCACCGAACCCGTTCTAGGCTTACAAAGTGCGGGGTTGCTCTCTGAGCAGCACCGAGCCCATTCTAGGCTTACAAAGTGCGAGGGTGTTCTTTCGAACTGCACCGAGCCCGTTCAAGGCTTACAAAGTGCGAGGTGTCCTTCTGGACTGCTCTTCTGAGCGGCATGCGGTCTTCTTGGATATTTCCTGCAAAGCTATGTGCATGGAAGTATATACAAGAAAATTGTATACATGATATGAGATGTAGATGTTTGTAAAAATGTATGATTATGTCCTGGTGATCAAGGATCCTTTAAGGACGATTTCCCCCTGATAGGTCTTTGTTTGATGTCGGAGTTGTGAAGTGTGTGCTGTGCGTACTATGCATGGACTATGAGTATGCATGGACTATGTGCAAGAAATGCATGCAGGGAATTATGCATATGAAAAAAAAGTCATTATGTTCATAAAGGATATGTAAAGAATCGAGTGTGTGTGATGTGTACATGGATAACTATGTATATGAAACATATGCAGAAAAAATCATATATATATGTGTATAGAATGCATATGAAAAATGTGAATGTGAAATGTATACAAAGGATATGCCCATAAAATAAGTGATTATAAGAATGAAGTTTAGAGAGCTATGTACGCCAAAAGTATCTATGAAATATGCTCGCTAAAAATCTTGTATCAAAAGACATGCACCAAGAATTATACATGTAAAACTATTTGTAATGATGTTTGCTACAGTTATGTGTAAAAACGTTTGCTGAAAGCATATGTGCAAAGAATATTACTGGGAGTACATGCAAAGTATCATTTTCATGAGCAGTGATAAGAAATACCCCAAGATTATAAAATGAGTGCAATCAAATTCGAGTTTTTGCCTATCTTCGAAAGCATTGAATGAACCATATTCGCATCCGATTCGATCTCAGCCAAAGAATCCCGGAATCATTTCCAATGAAGGGCAAGAAGATAAATATGTAAATATCAAGGTTTACTAAACCAACATGTAAAGATAAGGCATACCATGCAATCTCGTGTATATGTGCAAAAAGGCCAAAACATAATTTTTCATCATTTGAAAGCAAATTCTAGATGCAACTTTGAAGACGAGACTCAACTCGAATGCAAATGCACTCGTGGCTTCCCGCTTGAAGCTCAAGAAACACCATACGCCTCTTCCTACGTACCAAACCTTACTAGAAGGTCATCTTCGCTAATTAGATAAGGTCGAACCCAGAATCAATAGGTCTTACTTTGGTTGTAACATTAGGCTTAGGTAGATGGCTATTAAAGGAGGATCAGGTCGCTAGAGAAGAATGACCGCACTATTTACTCCACTGATGGTAGGACCATTCTCAACCCCAATTGCATATTGTCCAAGTGTTTTTGAATTTGGACTTGGTAGTACTTTTGCTCATCAAACTCAGCATAACAATTAAGTTAAAAAAATGATCACTGAAACTCATTAAGGGGTATTATCCTAAACTCTGCTTTTTCTTTTTGTCTCTTTTTTTTCTTTTTTCTTTTTTCTTTTTTTTTTTGGTCTCAAGCTTATGTCTTTAATTACACAAAGAGTTTATCAATGATTTTAACCCCTTTCCCGAAGTGTAAGCTCATCCTCAACAGGGCGATTTTTGGTAACCCAAAAAAAAAATTATCAACGATTGAAAATTGCATCTCGAAGTGTAGACCCATCCTTATCAGGGTGAATTTTTGATAGCCTAAGGGATCACCAATGATTGAAAATCTCCTCCCGAAATGTAAACCCACTTTCACTGGAGCAATTTTTGATAGTTCGAGGGAATGTCATAATATATATCCATACTTACTAGAGCGGCCATTCTTCTAAGGGAAGCCAAAATCATTTTAGGCGAGGGATAGTTTTAATGTGTGTGACAATAAAATCGGTACGCATTTAGCATACCAAAATAAAGGCTCAACGGGCTGGTAAACGATTGCAAAATAAGGATAGGAAATGGTCATTTAGAGAGCTATGCAAAGAAATGGTGCCTAAATCATTTTCTAGATTTAGCCTTATCCAGGGATCGCTTCGACGGGTAATCAGAAAGGTTCTAGTGCTCTTAGTGAGTTTTCATCCAATCCCGTAATTGCAACTAGTTTTTTTCTTTCTTTTATTTATTTTCTCTCTGAATTTCCCTCTCTACAGGAGTTATATCAAATACTATCAAGATTTTCTTTGGGTTCCCCAAAGTTCCAAGATTAGATGTAATCGTATTAATTGAATTAATGTCAAAAAATGGATGCATCATGATCATAAGAAATGAAATCATTAGAAACACCATACAAATAAGCAAAATTGGTCATCATATTAAAATAACGAAACTGTCATGAGCAGTTCTTAAAGTAAAAAGAAACAAAGCATCTAAAATATAGTCTTTTGCATAGGTGCCATAGTCAATGGTCCATTACCATTCACGAGAACCGTCTTCCCCACCTCTCAGCTCCTCATCAATGAGGCCTTGAATAATCTTCTTCAGAGTTTGGCACCCATCAGTCTCATGCCCAGTGTGCTGATGGTAGGCACAATACCAATCTGCTCGATTGTTAGGAAGTCCCTGGCTCTTAGTAGGTCTCACAGGCTTCGGCTGTAACTTCCCCTTATTAATGAAATGAAAGAAATGCTCAGATAAAGACTTATCCCAGATGGAATAGTAGCCTTGAGTAGCTTCAATGGTTGAAACCTTGGCGGCTCCAATATCTCTCACACTGTCATCATCAATACATGAGTTCTCATGATTACTTCCTCCCATGCCATTGCCCCCTCCTTCGAGGATTACCAGCTGCTCGTCATTAATGAGGTCTTGGACCTGACCTTTTGGGGCTAGGCAATCGTCGATTGGATGGCCGGTGTGCTGATGATGGTCTAGTTGCCTCTGACCTCTAGTTAAACTTGGTTGCGGATTCCTCTCTAATGCTTGAGGTGAAGATTTGCTTATGTCGAAACCACTCTTTTGGGTTGTTCTGATTGCTGATACTTCTTCCATTCCCCAAGTACTGACACGGCTGTTACACCCATGCAGTCTACCTCTCTTTTCTAAGTTCACCGAAACTTCCTTGCGAGCAGCCAGGGTAGTCGCAAGTTTGGCCTTTGAAATTTCTTCCTCGAGGACATCCATCCTTCTTTTCAGGCCTCGAGCCGCTACCAAAAACCCATTTTCTGAAGCATGCCCTTTACCTTTTTGCTCAGATGACGGAGCAATAGGCGGTTCTCCTCTAGACTCAGTGGGTGGTGTGCATGCTTCTTTAGTTGGCTCATGCTCTTTTTGGGGCATGATAGGAGCGATAGACTGCTGCCCGATAGGTGGCACTATGGCGGCGACTAAATTCTCCAGGATGGCCGTCGTCCGGGCTTTGAACTTTTCAAACCTCCCTTCTATCCTCTTCCACATTGCCTCCTCAACTTGAGGCATTTCACCCTTCACTGGGGTTGAGTTCTCTAGGTCTTCCTCGAAGAAACCGTCATCAAGTTGTACAACCTCTTTAGGTTTGGGTGCATCCCTAGGCTCAATCACTGGTGGGAGTACAATCACCAAAGGATCCTTTCTAACTGGGTCTGATTTCTCTGGTCCTACTGCAGCAGCAGTTAGTGGCTGCCCAGCGGGCTCGGTCATTGTAGCAATCAGATCCCTCATTATGGCCATCATCCTATTCTTAAATTCCTCTAATATCCTACTTACTTCCTCAACAATTAAAGCACGGATCGCCTCTGTCTCTCTTAAAAGATTAGCCATTCTAAACTCTTTCCAAAGGTCTGAAGGTAAAGTCTCACCGCCCTCCGAAAGTGAATCTGAACCCCCAAACGGATACCTTTCTTGGCAACTCAAAGATAGGTTTTCTGATCCGCCGTCCGCTAGAATCCCTAGACCACCTAGATGAGTCTATGATGTATGCAAAACCCACCTCTATTAGGATGATGCATGATTTAAAGTGCAATGCATGGTCGTGCTATGTAGACAGTCCTTAATGAGTGAAAGATCAATAGATTGCAATGATATGATGCAATGCATGGAAAAAAAATCATATGCAAGATGGAATGTACATGTGGAAAAAAATAATATGCAGATGAAAGGATATGTACACACGCAACATGAGAGAATATATATTATTATCCATATATATATATATATTTATTTATTTATTATTATTATTATTATTATTATTATTATTATTATTATTATTATTATTATTATTATTATTATTATTATTATTTTCGACATGCATGAATGACATGTAATGCACAAACATGTTGTGCAGTATTTACAATCACATGCAAGCAGATAGATCCTTCTAACCTTATTTCTCCCACACACGAGGTCATGCGGTCTCTTTCCTAGGTGGGCTTTATCCAAGAGTTAATAGGGAACCCATTGGACACGTATAATGCACAGCGAAAAACCGATAGCACAACATCTCTTGCCTAATGTACATACGTATGGGTGTTTGGCCATTATGTATTTAAATAATTCAACTAAATTAAGATGGGCCCACCGGGGCATGAAAACCTTTGATGAAGACCATTTAATTTAATTGACTTTATTCAATATATGATGGCCCAAATAGCAAGCATGGTATTATGGTACATTTTACTTAGTGAAAGTATCTATTGTCTTTTCATGTGCTTTGGTCAAAAGGTGGTGTTACTTTAAGGCTACTCAAGCATGGTCCCTGCCAATAGCTCATCACGAGCATAGCGACCAATTGGGTCTCCATTTGATATACCATTTGATGGTACAAGACTTGGGTTGGTGATTATCCCGAGCACTTTCCTACAATGAGTGAAAGTAGGGTCTTGTTTTTGGAACGCACCGAAGTAGATAAGGCACCAACTATCATAATTCAAAGGCCCTAATGTATGCAATGCTATTTCGATTAGAAATGGAATTTTTGATTCTTAACAACTCAATCATAATTTTAACTTAAGTCACTTTCGAAGCGAAGTTTCGATCATCCCCAGCGGAGTCGCCACTGTGACGCGCTCCGAAACCAGCAAGGCCCTCATTGAGCTTGCCTTTTAGGGTTCAAGGGATTGGTTCATGTCTTTTATAATCTTGAGCACTATGAGTCATTTTGGATGCCTTCTTTCCAATAGAACATTGGAAAGGAGGATCTAGACCCACGACGCCTTTAGGCACCTTTGAAGTATTTTGGAGTCGTCACCCAGTTTACGAAAAATTGGAAAAGGTCTCTAACCTCCATTGGTCTAAACCAAAGAAGGTGTTCGAAACTTCACTCTTATTAATGACTTAAGTTTTATAAATGAGTTGTTAAGAAATCCAAATTCCATCTCTTATCTCACGTGGTAATGCAATAAATTAAAGCGCATTCATTCACATTAAAAAGCGATAAATAAAACGATAAATAAAAAATTACAAAATAAAAATTAGGACAGAACAATCCCCCAAAATAAATAATAAATAAAAGGAAATGGGATAGAACAATCCCCCAAAATAAGAAAATATAAACAAACAAATAAATAAACGCAAAAAAAAAATTAAAATGCAACATACATAAATCGGGTCATGAATTTTAGGAATATTGGTCCCCTTTTTTATTTATTAGAAAATTGGAGAACTATTTTTGTGGTGTTGATTGGAAAAAACCGGAATGAGTGATCCCATTTTATAAAAAATAATTCTCCATTTTGAAGGTGAGGTTTTATTGGTTAAAAATAGGACATTGTTCCAATTTATTAATAAAAATCCCAAATTATTGATTATCTAAAGAAATGTGATTTTCTATAATGCGGATAATTAAAACATATATTTTACATACAAAACAATAATAATAACATAATAAAAATATAAAATAATTAATACACAAACCCTAAGTTTGGATGGCATCTAATTCCCCGATCTTCCGACCCGAGCACGCGTGTAACTCGCACAATCATACAAGCATTGAAGCGATAAAATAAATAAAATGAAGTGTTAGTAAAATGAACTAAATAATTGATATAATAACAAAAATAAATTAATTAATTAACTAAAATTAGCTTAATAAAATAATTAATTAAAGTGATTAATAAATTAATTAAATAATAATAAGAAAAATGACAACAATACTAAGACATATAATAATAAAATAATATTAATAATAACATTTAAAACCTCTTAATATGAAATGATAAATATAATTAGGCTAGATAAATAATAATAGTAAATTGAAATAAAATAAAATAATAAGACAAATGAGGACAAAATAAGAATAAGGAATGAAAATTAAAGTAAGATGAATTAAGGCATCACGTGATTAACTAGACTAAAAGACAAAGAGTGGCCAAAGTAAGGGAAATTGAAAATGGAAATGAAATGTGAAAGTGGAAAAGAGGGACAAAACCACTCATGACTTGTGAATTTCATTCACGAGTCGTGAAAGGCATTCACGACTCATGAATGCCTTTCACAAGTCGTGAATGCCATTCACGAGTCGTGAATGCCATTCACGAGTCGTAAATCGTGAATGCCATTCACGAGATTCACGACTCGTGAAAGCAAATGGGACACGTCCGATCGGAAGGAGGGAAAATAAAGCACAATCCGACCGGCAAGGGTAAAATTCGATCGGACAACCACAATACAAGTAAGAACAAAGATAAAAATCGATCCAATACCACAAATCAATCAAAATAGAATCACAACTAAAAAACCGAAAAAACAGAGGTAAACAAAGGGGGTTCAACTAACATACCAAAAACACGATTAAACATACATAAAGAAGCAACAAACACAATTATCCGATCATCACAACAATGTACATGCAACAAGCAGATTAAAAAGATCAAACAATATGCATGTACAATATATACGATATACACAATATACACGAAGAACAACACTTACTGGTTTAACAAAACGAAGAAGAAGAGGAGGTAAACAGAAAGAAAGAAAAGAAGAAAAGAGAAAGAAAATAAAATAGAAGTAGCTAGTAAGTATTTACCCTCAGAATGATATTTGATCTGCAGATGATGAAGCTCTGGTTTTCCTCTTTGATTTTCATAGGATGGAAGTTAAAACAGAGACTTGAAAAACTCTTGATGAAAGTTACGTTAAAAGAAAACAAAAGGTGATTGAATCTCCAACTCAAGAATTGGTTCCCTGAGCTTAAGAGACAATCTGAGAATGCCTATTGAGAAACCAGAATTATTTTCTTGCTCTCAAAGTTTTTCTTTGTGTTTTCTTTCTGGTTTTTTTTCGTGCTCTCAAAAACCATCCCCCCTTCCTCCTCTTTTTTCACTCTCCCCTTTTCTCAGACATGCCCCCCATGCCTTTCAAACCAATTCTCCACAAAAAGCGGGCGAAGGGACGCTGAGGGGAGAGGCAGGTGAGACGTCCATCTCACCTATGAGATGGGCCTCACTAACATGAGGCCTCATCTAGCGCTAGTGAGGCTACCATCTCTCTTAGTGAGATGGGCCTCACTACCCAAGCCCTCGAAAACGGCCCATTAAAAAAAAAACTTCCTTTTTTTTTAAAATAAAAGTGAAAAACATATTTTTCGAGAAAACCATTACTTCTATCTGTCTCTTGCCCGTGAACAGGCATCATTTTCATCATCGGGTAACTTCAGGCTAAACTGCCTCAGGACCAGTGTCTATAGCAGCCTTGCTAAAATTGGGCGCCCTGCTAGGGTGCAAACCGAAAAAAAGCATCCTGGGCAAAAATTAAGGGCCGAGAGAAAATATTCAATCGAGAAAACCCGAGAGGGCCGATTGATAACGGGGGTTTGATGCTTACAATATTTACTCTGAGATTAGGTTTAGTCTCGTGCTTTTGGATTCTTGTTAAATGCGGGTCATGTATGATGAAATCATATAGAAATGTGCACAATGTTGCAATAAATAAAAGAATTTAGTTTGCATTTTCATTAATCTTAGTTCTATTTTAAAAAGAAATCTATCATTTATCTAATAACCATTGTCTAATTGTTTCTGTTAAAAAGCATTCAAGCCAATATGCGCTGATTCACACTCAAGGGAGGTTCTGATAAGGGTCTTCACATGTTGAAAAAAAAAGCCGCTGGATTGGATTGGGTCCATTCCAGGCAAAAGGTAGGCACAGGGTTATGTGAAAATCCGTAAAGGATGAATTTCCCGCTAAGAAAAGCTAGTGTGAAAATCCGCAAGGGACGCACTACCTTAAAAGAATGACTAAAGGCATCGAACAAGAACCTGGCAATCCCAAAGGTACAAAATTTGAAGGTGACTTCGAAAGGCATTAATCTTATCGCAGACTACAGCCTATCCAACTATGACCTCTAGACTCACTAAGATGAACACTTGTCTTGCATTTCTGCATGACTCATGTATTTCACTTGCATGCTTACTATTATTTTCTTGCATGTTTGGCTTTCTAAGTCTTGCAGAAGGAGAAAATTGATACGAACACCGATAGAAGCCGAGTGACAATGCCAATCTAAACAATCAACCTCACAGGGGGCACGCTTCAAATATCAGAGGGGTTAGCACGATGGCGGCACTACCATTCTACAGAAGGTTAGCACGACCACGAGACTACCAAGTCACAACAGTTAGCACGATGGCGGCACTACCATTCTACAGAAGGTTAGCACGACCATGGCACTGCCAATTTACAACGGTTAGCACGATGGCGGTACTACCATCCTACAGGAGGTTAGCATGACCACGGCACTATCAATTCAGAACGGTTAGCACGATGGCGGCACTACCATCCTATAGGAGGTTAGCACGACCACGGCACTACCACGTTATAAAGGTGAGCACAATGGCGGCACTGCCAACCTACAGGAGGTTGGCGCGACCATGACACTACCACATTACAAAGATTAGCACGCTGACGGCACTATCGCTCCATAAAGGGTTAGCACAATCACGTCACTACCGCTGCAAAAAAAGACAAAACGCCGATAATATGGCGACAATTGCTACAATAACACTATTTCACTCTGGGGAAGCGACCGCCTTAGGTACGCATCTCTTCTCTTCTTTTCTGAATTTTGGCTCACTTAGGCACCTAAATTCTAAGTTCCCCAAAATTGGGGGCAACTGTAGACACCGGGTCCCGAGTCGGTCCAAGATCAGGATTACCCGATAATAAAAAGGATAATTGCCACCGGTAAGCGTGTCAAAAAATGATATTCTCCTTGTCGAAAACTCCCTTCGTTCCTCTAAAAATTTCAATGCGAAAATTTGCATTTTTACTCTCATTTTCCTATTACTCCTTTTTTTATTTTTTATTTTTTTTTACTTTTTTATTTTTGTGCGTCATGCTTGCGGGTCGTGCCCGCTGTGGAGGCAGCGCTTGTAGCCACACACGCACCCCATTAGGAGACTGCATGCCCCCTTGGGCCGCATCTCGCGCGAAGTTGGGCAAGTCTCGCGGCAAGCGCGCACACCCATATGGGTGCGTGTTACCTGCCTCCGCACGCTGGCATTTTGCCTGCCCGATCACGCCTGCAATTTTTTGCATTTTCTTGTGTTTTCTTAGTCCGTTTTTATCGATGTTTTCACGTTTTTGTGCTAGTTTCGATTAACTAAAATGAAAGTATTATTTATCTCTTTCCATTTTTGGGGTGAGACAATAAATCAAAGGGGCAGCTAGTCTTTCATTTTAGGGGATCGAACGTTTTGACTAAAAAAAAGAGAAGTCTGCTTTCTCTCAAGAGAAGAAAAACAGTAGGGGTCTTTTGAAAAAAAAAAAAAGAAAACAGGGTTTTTCAGGTTATTCAAGTTGGGATTTTTATTCTTCTTCCTTTTTTCTTCAAAGGATTTTCAGTCGGAGAGCTTCTTCAAGACAAAGATAAATTTATTTTCTTTGTTTTGCATTGTTCCGACAACATTTTTCCCAGGTTGTATTTGTGCAACTCAGTTGTTTTACAAACATTTTTTTTTCTTTGATTTTCTACCTAAATCTCGGCAAGGGAATGTTCAAAGCACCTTATTTTCCAAATCTACACCTCTGAGGGTAAACACTTGGAAACGCTCTCATTTATTTTTGTATATTATTTACCGTTATTAACATTTTTGTTTTTTGTTGTTAATATCATGTTTATTGTCACTCTCCACTGTTGATGTTTTGCCTACTCCTTATTTGATTTTCTTGTGTCTTGTTTGCTTGATTTTATTATTGTGATCTTACTCCCTTTTTATTTGCTTTCCGACAGTTTCCCTTGTTGTTACTTTTTTTATTATTATTATTATTATTATTATTATTATTATTATTATTATTATTATTATTATTATTATTATTATTATCATCATCATCATCATCATCATCATCATCATCATCATCATCATCATCTTGTGTTATTATTAATGCTATTATTTCATGTTTATACTATTATTATTGTTGTTGTTGTTGTTGTTGTTATTATTATTGTTCTTATTCTACTGTTGGGGTTGTTACCATGATGATTATTATTATTATTATTATTATTATTATTATTATTATTATTATTATTATTATTATTATTATTAATCATGTTGTGATGGTTGCTTACCTGTTATCAATATTAGGGTATTATTATTATTATTATTATTATTATTATTATTATTATTATTATTATTATTATTATTTGTCTTCAATATTTATAATCATTAACATTAACATTATCATTATCATTTTATTTATTATTATTCTGTGTTTATTTACTTTATGCTTATTATTGTTTATTATTATCGTTTATTATTATTATTGTTGTCATCATTACTATTATTATTTTATGGTGTTAATATTATTAGTATTGTTATACTATGCATAATCTATATTATCATTATTTGATATGATGATTTTGTTTGTGCTTCATTATTATTACTATTATTACTATTATTATTATTATTATTCTTATATCTTGCATTTGTCCGATTAATTTGCTTGGGATTGTCACTAATGTTTTAATGTTATTTTTGTCTGAAATTAAAATATGACTTGCACCATATGAGTGTCCCCGTGACTCCCCGAGTGGGTTACGACGCGTAGAGGATCACATCGATTTGGTGAGACCTTTATTGTTTCCCTCTCTTCATGTTGTGCTTATTTGTAAATAATTATTTTATTTATGCACGTGTGGGATAAAAGGTCACAAAAATATTTCTATAATTAAATTGGAATTTTCATTAATAAAATTGGGACCAATGTCCCTTATTTTAGCCAAGGAATGAAAAATATCACAAATAAAACGAAGAGTTAATTTTCTCCAAAAATGGGATCACTCATCCCGATTTTTCAACCCAACAATCAAAACAACTCTTCGAACCCTTTTTAAATAAACGCAAAGGAACCGATATTCCTAAACCTTTAAACAAGTGCGAAGGAACTAATGTTCCAACCCAAAACAAATATCCCGATTTATGTATGTCTTTTTCATTTTTGATTTTATTTTTTTGTGTGTTTAAATTTACGTTCATGCATTTCGGGCCCTTGTAATTAATTTTGGGGCAATGTTATTTAATTAGGGATTGTATTCCATCCCAATTTCCCCTTTTTATTTTCTTCTATTTGGGGGTTGTATTCCGCCCTTATTTCCCTTGTAATTGTGTGCTTGGTGTGTTTATTGCTTTCTTTTATTGCTTTATTTATCGCTTTCTTTATTGGTTTCCTTTTACGCCTTTAATTAAATGCATTAATCGCGTGAGAAGAGGGGTAGAATTTTAGGATGCTAAAACTCATTTATAATTAACCAAAGCATAAACAAGAGTGAAGTTCCGAACACCAATCTCTGGTCTAGACCAATAAGAGGTTAGAGACCTTTTCCAATTTCTTGTAAATTGGGTGGCGACTCCAAAATACCTCAAAGGTGCCATGGGGCCAGATGTCCCTTTCCAATGTTCTATTGGGAAGGAAGCATCCAAGATGTCTCATGGCGCTCATGATCAAAAAGATATTAACCAATCCCTCGAATCCTAAAAGCGGGTTCAACGAGGGCCTTTGCTAGGTTCGGCGCGCGTCACAGCAGGAGCAGGGATTATTCTTAGAAGTTGTCGTTAGCCAAGAAGTTGAGGTACAAGGTGATCAATAATGAAGCGGAATATGAAGCTTGCATCTTCAGGTTAGAAGCATTGCTTGCCTTGGGGGTAAAGACCTTAGAAGTCTTCGGAGATTTGTCTTTAGTGATCCATCAGATTAGAGGGGAATGGTCAGTCAAGGAAGAGAGACTGTTGCCTAATATGAAGCACTTGAGGATGTTGAGTAGCCAGTTTAAAACTTGCACTTTTCACTTCATTCCTAGAGATGAAAATTAGTTGGCTGATGCTCTCGTGATGTTAGTGTCCATGTGGGATAATCCAACGGGGGTTGCTATGAGACCCGTGCTGATATCTAGTGTAGGGAAGCCTTGTTTTAAAACTGAGCAAATAATGGATGTTGAGGTCGAAGATGGAAAGCCTTGGTATCACGATATTCAGAATTACTTAGAAAAGTCAGTTCTTCCAGAAGAAGCCACTGAGAAAGACCAAAGAATGATTAGAAAGCTATCCTCTCAATTCATCAGTGTGGACAGAACATTATATAAGAAGCAAGCGGATGGTATCCAATTAAGATGTTTGGCATAGAAAGAAGCTGAAAGGGTTATGGAAGAGGTTCATGCCGGTGTTTGTGGAGCCCATATGAATGGTCTAGCCTTGGCGAAGAAGATCATGCGCCGAGGATTTTGCTAGCTCACAATGGATACTGATTGCTCAAAACATATGAAGCAATGCCAGTTGTGCCAGCAATACGCGAATACGAGGCATGTGCCTATTTCAGAACTACACAATTTGACATCCCTATGGCCATTCGCAGCTTAGGGAATAGATATAATAGGAGAGATACACCATACAGCATCTAATGGGCATATGTTCATCATAGTTGCTATTGATTACTTCACTAAATGGGTTGAAGCTGAGTCTTTTAGGAAGGTTGATGCTAGGGACATGGCCAAGTTCATCGAGTGGAATTTGATATGCAGATATGGCCTCCCACACCACATTGTGTCAGATAATGGGGTGCAATTTTTAGCAGATGCTTCAAAAGTATGGAATCCAACATCATAAGTCTTCCCCTTACCGACCTTAAGCTAATGGAGCGGTTGAAGTAACGAACAAGAATGTCAAAAGAATATTGGCCAAGATGGTTTAGAGTTATAAAGACTGGGCAGAAAAGCTACCTTTGGCACTTTGGGGTTATAGAACCACAGTCAGAACCTCAACGAGAGAGACACCTTTCTCTCTGGTATATGGAACTGAAGCAGTTCTGCCAGTTGAAATTAAGCTGAAATCTTTGAGGGTAGTAATGGAAGCTGAGATTCTAGAGACAGAATGGGCACAACAGTGATTATTGCAGTTGAATCTGTTGGATGAAGATAGATTGCGAGCTTATTATCATAATCAAGTTTATAAGAAGAGGCTAGCTCGATCATTTAGCAAGAAGGTCCAAAACACCCATTGAAGGAAGGGGATTTGGTCTTTAAGATGATGAGGCCGGGAGTGCCAGATATAAGAGGAAAGTTTAGGCCAACCTGGGAAGATCCTTTTGTGCTGAAGAAGTTACTGACAAAGGGAGTAGCGATTTTAGCAGATAGTGACGGCAATGAGTTCAAGGAGCCAATCAACATTAATAGACTCAAGAGGTTCCATGGCTAAAGATAATGAAAATCAAAAGAAGAGAATAAGAGCCCCGCGGGTCAAAAATCAAAAAAAATGCGGCCTTGCTAAAATTGGGTGGCTCGTCAGGGTGAAAACTGAAAAAAGGCATCCTGGGAAAAAATTAGAGGCTTGAGAGAAAATGTCCAATCAAGAAAATTCGAGAGGGCTGATTGGTAATAGGAGTTTGATGCTATCAGGATTAGTTCCATAATTGAATATAGCTTTGCATTTTGAGTTAGTGTTAAATGGTGATCATGTATACTGAAATCATACTGAGATTTACACAATTTTGTGAAATAAAATGAAACTGAATTTATTCATTTACATTGTTTTCTAGTTCTGTTTTAAAAAAAAAATGAAAAAAAAAATGAAATGAAAAAATGATAAAAAATAAATGAATGATGATAAAAAATATAAAAAGAAAAAAAGAAAAAAAAGAAAAGAAAAGAAAAGGGAAAAATGATAATCATGAAAAAGTCGCTAGATTGGGTTGGGCCCATTCCAGGATAAAATAAGGCACAGGGTTATGTGAAAATTCGAAAAGGACGCATTTCCCGCCAAAAAAAGCTAGTGTGAAAATCCACAAGGGACGCATTACCTTAAAAGAATGACTACAGGTTTCAAATGAGAGCTTCATAGCCCCTAAAGGCATGAAATTCAAAAACAATTCCAGGGGACACCGATCCTGCTGCAAATTGCGACCAAATCGGCTGTCGCCTCCAAATCCACTTGGATGAATTCTTGTCCTGCATTGTTGCATGACATATGCATTTCACGTGCATGCTCACCATTTTGCCTGCATATTTTATTTTCCAGTTTTGCAGTGAGAAAGATTCTATGTGGACACTGACAAAAGCCGAGTGACGACATCAGTCTGAACATCAATACGAACAATCAGCCCAAGATCTCTCAGGGGGCAAGTCAGCCAAAGACCTCTCTGGGGGCAAATCAAACCAAGACCTCTCAGGGGGCAAGTCAGCCAAAGACCTCTCCGGGGGGCAAAACAACCCAAGACCTCACAGGGGGCAAGTCAACCAAAGACCTCTCCGGGGGCAAACTAACCTAAGACCTCTCAGGGGGCAGTCAATTCTCTAAGTCCTTTCAAGAGGCAATTCAAAAGGTTAGATACCGATCCGCACAGGTTAGATGCCAAAACGAGGAAGGTTAGACACCACTTCAAAAGGTTAGATAACGACCCGGCTGAGGCTAGACACCGCATAGGTTAGATGCCAAAACGAGGAAGGTTAGACACCGATCAAAAGGCTAAACACCACACAGATTATATGCCAAAAATGATGAGGGTTAACGCGTCGACAAGCAGACGATAACTACCCTGATAACTTCATTCGGATCAAGAGGACAGTTGCCTCAGGTACGTGCCTCTTCTTTTTTCTTTAAGTTTTGGCTCACCTAGGCACCTAAGCACTACGTTCCCAAAACTGGGGGAAACTATAGACATCGGGTCCTGAGGCAATCCAGACCAAAGTTACCCGATAAAGAAAATTGTACCTATCCGCGGGCAAAATCCAAATGTAAGTGATGGTTTCCTCGAAAAAATATATGTTTTTTTCGTTATTAAATAAGAAAAATATTTGAAGTTTTTAGGTGCCCTGTGTAGTAAGGCTCGTCTCACCCTTGTGAGATGGGACCTCACATTGGTGAGGCCCATCTCACATGAGCGAGAGGCAGCCTTGTGTGACGCGCGCCGGATCCCGATGCGCCGCCCTTTCGGACCGCCCGCACGTGGGCGATCTGGGCATTTGCGGGTCCGTTGGCATCTTGCGATGAATCGCAAGTGCGTCTATGTTGAGCAACACGGAGGTTTCATGGAGTCGTCACCCAATAGAACATTGGGAAAGTTTCTCTCGCCTCGGAGAGCCTAAGACTGCGCTTGGTATCCATTTTGGGCCATCCAGAGAGATCATGGAAGGTGAACTCCTCACCCTAAGGAGCCTAGGATTAGCGCTAAAGCCTCGTGACTCAAGAGGTATCTTGAAGGATGACCTCTAACCTCTTGAGCCCAAAGACCAGAGCTGGGTCCGGGATTTCTCATCTATTTCTACCTCAATTATGTTATGATCAAATTTTAATTATTATTGATTCGCTCTCTCTCCACGCAATGCAATTAATCAAAGGCACATTTATTCACATTCAGAAAGCAATAAATGAGCAAAATAAATATCAAAGCGATAAATTACAATAATACTAGGAGCGGAATACAACTCCCATTTATAAATGTACTATACATGCATAAATCGGGATATTCATTTAGATGGGAACATTGGTTCCAGACTAATTATTACAAAAGATATAAGATTATTGAATAAATTTAAATCTTTGTTTGGGATGAGAACTAGGACATTGGTCCAGTTTTGTTAACCAATATTTTATTTGGTAGAAAACATTTGTGTGGTGGTTCTTTTTAAGAACGGTCGAAAATCATTTTATTATTACAAACCACAAATACGTAAAATGCAATAAAATAGTAATTACATATTTCTAAATAAATAAATAAATTGATACATAAATAATTGCATAAACAAATAATAATAATAATAATAATAACAATAATCAATAATGATAATATGCTAACAACAATAATAATAATCACACAACAATAATAATATCAACAATTAATTAATAATAGTCATATAATAGCAATAATAATATTAAAAATATAAATTAACAGAAATTAAATAAATAATAATAATAATAATAATAATAATAACAGAAATATAAATATTAAATAATATAATAAAAACAGAATTATAAATAAATATTAATAATAATAATAATAATAATAAATAAATAATAATATTAATAAATATTAATTAATAATATATTAAAATAAATAAATATAGGCTCACCGGATTTCCCTCGCCGGAGAGTCGTCGGAGCGGCCGTTGGGGGCACCGCCAACACCGGATGGTAGATCGGAGCGCCGGGAGTCTCGCGCCGGTGGTCACGCGCCGGAATGTCGCCGGAGGAGGCCGGAGCTCGCCTTGAAGCCGCGGGGTTCTTCCTCGCCGATCTCCTCCACGCCGGCGCTGATGGCTGATCGGAGACCGTCTTCCGGTGCGCCGGGGTCTGCTCTCCACCGTGGTGGGGCGCGTGCGGCGATCGATGGCCGGAGCTGGCCGGCAGAGGCCTCGCCTCCTCCCTCTCTCTTTTCTCCTTTGTGTCGTCTCTGTTCCTCCCCGCCGATCTCCTCCACGCTGGCGCTGATGGCTGATCGGAGACCGTCTTTCGGTGCGCAGGGGTCTGCTCTCCACCGTGGCGGGGCGCGTGCGGCGATCGGTGGCCGGAGCTGGCCGGCGGAGGCCTCGCCTCCTCTCTCTCTCTTTTCTTCCTCTTTCCCTTGGTTCCGGCGTCGTTTCCTGCGTTGGCTGGTCCCTGGTCTGCTCCTCTCTTCTCTCTTTCTTTTCCTTTCCTTTCCTTTTCTTTTCTTTTTCTTTCTCTTTTCTTTCTCTTTTCTTTGGCTCTTTCTTTCTCTTCTCTCTTGATCTGCCGAGCCCCCCTCTCCATTTCCTTGTTCTTTTCTTTTTATACCCCTCAATTAGGTTAGGTTTGGGTGCAATGGTAATTTCCTCCATTTTCTCATTTTTTAACTTTAATTAGTTTAACTTAATTCAAATAAAAGACACTAATTAATTAAACATACACATTAATCAATTAAACATTCTACTAATTAAACATTACCTATTTTCCATTTTAATCTAATTAATCTATTTAATATATCATATAATTTATCTAATTAATTAAACACTCTACTAATTAAATATTCTATATTTTTATACCTATTTAATTTAAGCTCACATATATTTTATCTAATCAAACCCTATATAAATTTCATTTTTTCATTTTTAATTATCCTAAAATATTAACTAATTAATCAACTAATCTTAATTATTAATTTAACCTACCTATTTTATATCGAATATATATTTTTTTGGAGGAATTATCAAGAACTCGAGATTGCCATCAAAATCTGACTCAGAACCAGGTGTCTACAGTTGCCCCCAATTTTGGAGAAGTTAGTGCATAGACACCTAGGTGAGCCAAAATTCAAAGAAGGAAGAGGGAGAATTACATACCTGAGGATGCCGGACCTTACCTTGCTAGCGTAGGTACATGTGCCCTTACCGGTCTCGTCTCGACCTGCACGGAGTTTGTGAGATGCAGCACTCTCTGACTACAACCTCGATCTATGGTCTGTTCTACCACGAGTGTTCCGCTAGCCTCGTCTCGGCCTGCACGGAGTTTGTGAGATGTAGTGCTCTCTGACTACAATCCCGATTTGGTGAAGAGCAGTGTTTCTTCAACTGCAGCTTCGATCTGTGAGATGCAGCATGCTTTGGCTACAACCTCGGTTTGGTGAAGGGCAGTGTTTCTTCAACTGCAGCTTCGATCTGTGAGATGCAGCATGCTTTGGCTACAACCTCGGTTTGGTGAAGGGCAGTGTTTCTTCAACTGCAGCTTCAATCTGTGAGATGCAGCATGCTTTGGCTATAACCTCGGTTTGGTGAAGAGCAGTGTTTCTTCAACTGCAGCTTCGATCTGTGAGATGCAGCATGCTTTGGCTATAACCTCGGTTTGGTGAAGGGCAGTGTTTCTTCAACTGCAGCTTCGATCTGTGAGATGCAGCATGCTTTGGCTACAACCTCGGTTTGGTGAAGGGCAGTGTTTCTTCAACTGCAGCTTCGATCTGTGAGATGTGAGATGAGGAGACCCCGCCGGGTTCCTTGTCCCAAAAGGGATCTTTTTAATCGATGTCTGTGTTCAGATCGGTATTTCTCTGTACTTGTGACGGCTTTTCACCCTCCGTGCCTTTTGCCGGTTAGACCTCATCTCGATCTGTTCGGCGATGCGAAGGTACCCCCATCGGTCTCATCTCGACCTGTAGGGCTTGGTGAGATGCAGCATGCTTTGGCTACAATCTCGGTGTGAAGAGCAGTGTTCTTTAACTGCAATTTTGATCTATGAGATGCGGTACTCTCTGACCACAGTCTCGATCTGGTGAAGAGCAGTGTTCTCTAACTGCAACTTCGGTCTGTGAGAAGCGGTACTCTCTGACCACAGTTTTGATTGGTGAGATGCAGCACTCTCTGGCTACAATCTCGATCTGGTGAAGTGCGGCACTCTCTGACCACAGCTTCGATTGGTGATTGGTGAGATGCAGCACTCTCTGGCTACAATCTCGATCTGGTGAAGTGCGACACTCTCTGACCACAGCTTCGATTGGTGAGATGCAGCACTCTCCGGCTACAATCTCGATCTGGTGAAAAGTAGTATTCTCTAACTACAACTTCGATTTTTGAGAAGCGATACTCTCTGACCACAGTCTCTGCTTGTTGGCATTCTCTGGCTAACCCCCCATCCGGCTAGTATAAAGTCTGATCTGCTAACCTCCATTCGGCTAGTATAAAGTCTGATCTGCTAACCTCCATTCGGCTGCAAGGTACGTAGCAGTCTCTGACTATTGTGTGAACTGTGAGATGTAGCACTCTCTGACTACAATCTTGGTGTGAAAAGCAGTGTTCTCTAACTGCAACTTCGATCGTGAGATGCGGTGTTCTCTAACCACAGTCTCGAGGTGAAGAGCAGTGTTCTCTAACTGCAACTCCGATCGTGAGATGCGGTGTTTTCTAACCACAATCTCGAGGTGAAGAGCAGTGTTTTTCTAACGTTTTTCTAACCGCAGCTTCGATTGTTGAGGAGCAGTACTTTCTGACCACAATCTCTAGGTGAAGAGCAGTATTCTCTAACTGCAACTCCGATCGTGAGATGCGGTGTTTTCTAACCACAATCTCGAGGTGAAGAGCAGTGTTTTTCTAAGCACAGCTTCGATCTGAAGTTCCCTTGCTAACCCCCATCCGATCTGCAAGGTACGTAGCACTCTCTGGCTGCCGCATGAACTGTGAGATGCAGTACTCTCTGACAATGATCCCACCTTGTGAGGTGCAGTGTTCTCTGACTACAACCTCGATTGTGAGACGCAGTGTTCTCTAACTGCAGTTCTAGTTGCGATCTGCTCTATCGCTGATATTTATCTTGAACTATCTTTTTTTTTCTGCAAAAAAGGAAGACGCAAATTTGTAGGGTAAATTATAAAAGAGATACGTACCTGTAACGGCACCTGCCTGTTGGGGTCGTCGTCAGTTAACGGTCACTGGGAGACTTGGATGCTCACCGAGAGGCTTTGACGCTCATTGGGAGGCTTTGATGCTCACTGAGAGGCTTTGATACTCACTGGGAGGCTTTGATCGAGAGGCTTTGATACTCATTGGGAGGCTTTGATCGAGAGGCTTTGATGCTGACTGAGAGGCTTTGATGCTCACTGGGAGACTTTTGATGCTCACTAATTGGCCCCCGGCACAGCGTGTATAGGCTTGCTTTTCTGGGTAGTGTCTGACAACATTGAGCTGAACCCATCATTTGGGTCACTTTTAAGCATGGGTTCTATTTGGACCTTTCCCCCGAGTCACGTACATGACAATATATACAAAATATTGTGTGTGTATGTGAGCATGTGTGTAAAATGTATATATACATTCGAATTCGAATTTTGTACACTTTGTGTGATGTGTGTGAGCGTACAACTTATGATAGAAAAAACTTACCTGCTTGCCCCCGGCATGGCGTGTAGGAATAGGCTTGCTTCCTGCTCAAAGGCTTTCAAATTTCGCCTCTTCAGAGAATTTTGAGATCTTTGCTTCCTCAGAGGACTTAAAAATTTTGCCCACTCAGATGACTTTGAGATTTTGCCTACTCAGAGCTCTCAGATTTTGCCTCGCCCCCTCGGAGGACTTAGAAATTTTGCCCCTTCAGAGGACTTGAGGGATTCTTTCTATGCCTCTTCAGAGGACTTTGAGAGGAGTGTCGAGCACCATGTATGCATGGAATGCATGTGAGAAGCTATGCATGCAAATGTTCAAGCATGAGAAATGTATGCAGAGGGATAAGAATCGCCTCTTGAGAGGACTTGGGTTGACTTGCCCCCAAAGAGAATTTTGGTTGATTAAGAATTGCCTTTTCAGAGGGCTTGAGAATTGCCTTTTCAGAGGACTTAAGCTTGTCTACATGGGACTGATGTATACTATCTAGTGTGCATTGGACACCATGTATGCATGGAATGCATGTGAAAGGCTATGCATTTATGAAATGACATGCAAATGACTATGACCCTGAAATGCTTATGCGTATGTCATATATGCCAATGGCTTATATCCATGTGGAAGATTATGGAACATGTGCTAAGAATCGTTATTCTAACGTGTTTGCAAATGATCATGAATGAGAAGGACATGCAAAAGTTCATGCATGATAAATATATACAAGGGATTATGTATGCAAACTATGTGCAAATGACCATGCATGCAAATGATCATGCATGTGGTAAAGAGTCATTCATTGGCATAGATGTAAAAAAATCATATGCAAACACAGGTGGGATATGTTATATACATGAAAGTTATGTAGAGGATTGGGTGTGTGCGATGTGTGCACTTACGACTATGTGTATGAAACATATGTAGGAAAAATCACATATATGTGTATTGAATGCATGCGAAAAATGTGGATGCAAGATGCTGGCAAAGGATATGCCCATAAAGAGCCACATGCGTCAAAAGCACTTATGAAATGTATTCGCTAAAGCTCTTATGCCAGAAGACATGCACCAATAATTGTACATGTAAAACTATTTATTGAGAATATTTGCTACAATTATGTGTAAAAACATTTGCAAAAAGCATGTGTACAAAAAAAATATTGTTGGGAGTGTACGCAAAGTATCATTTTCATGGGTAGTGATAAGAAATACCCCAAGATTGTAAAATGAGTGCAACCTATTAGGTACCTCAAACTCGAGTTTCTAACTGCCTTTGAGCATATTGAATGAACCACATTCTCAACTGATTCAATCTTAGCAAAAGAATTCGGGAGTCATTCCCAATGAAGTGCAAGAAAGTAAACATGTAAGTATCGATGTTTACTAAATCAGCATGTGAATACGAGGCATACCATGCGATCTCTGTGTGTATGTGCAAAAGGCCAAAACAGAGTTTTTCATCACTTGAAAGCAAATTCTAATTGCAACTTTGGAGACAAGACTCAACTCGAATGCAAATGCACTCGTGGCTTCCCGCTTAAAGCTCAAGAGACACCATACGCCTCTTCCTACGTACCAAACCTTACTAGAAGGTCATCTCCGCTAGTTAGATAAGGCCAAACCAAGAATCAATAGGTCTTACTTTGGTTGTAATGTTAGGCTTGGGTAATTGGCTATCAAAGAAGGATCAGGTCGCTAGAGAAAAATGGCCGCAACGTTCATTCGACGGATGGAAGGACCATTCCCAACCCCAATTGCATACTATCTAGATACTCTTGAATTGGAATTCGGTAATACTTGATCTCATCAAGCTCAGCATAAAAACTAAGCTAAAAAAATAGCTATTGAAACTCATCAAGGGGTATTATCTTGGGCCCCACCATTTTTCTTTTTTTCTTTTTTTTCTTCTATTTTTTTCTTCAATTTTTTTTTCCTTCAATTTCTCTTTTTTTTCTTCAATTTCTTTTTTTTCTGCTTCTTTTTTCTGTTTTTTTTTCTTTTGTTTTTCTCTTCGCAGGCTCATGTCTCTAAATACACAAAAGGTTTATTGATGAATCAAACCCCTTTCCAGAAGTGTAGCCCAAAGATTATCGATGATTGAAAATTTTTCAAGGGGTAAACCCATCCTTATCAGGGTGATTATTGGTAGCTCAAAGAATTATCAAAAATTGAGGCTCTTTTCCTCAAAGTGCAAATCCATTTTCATCGGGGCAATTTTTGGTAACCCCAAAAAAATTATCGATGATTGAAATTTTCTTCTCGAAGTGTAGACCCATTCTTATCAGGGTGAATTTTTGATGGCCCAAAGGATTGCCAATAGTCAAGTCTCGAAGATCATCAATGATTAAAAATCTCTTTCAGAAGTGTAAACCCACTTTTGCTGGGACAATTTTTGATAGCTCAAGAGAATATCGCAATGTGCATCCATCTTTACTAGAGCGGCCATTCTTCTAAGGGGAAGCCAAAATCATTTTAGGTGAAAGGTAGTTTTAATGTATATAACAACAAAACTGGCACGCGTTTAGCATACCAAAATAAAGGCTCAAGGGGCTATCAAGCGATTGTAAAATAAGGGTAGGAAATGGTCATTTAGAGAGCTATACAAAGAAATGGTGCCTAAATCATTTTCTAGATTCAGCCTTATCGACGAGTCGCTTTGACGGGTAATCGGAAAGGTTCTAGTGCTCTTAGTGAGTTTTCATCCAATCCCCAAATTGCAACATAGTTTTTTCAGTTTATTTTTAAAACGGGCCAAAAGTGCTCTGAACTTAGAAATGACATGGTATGATCAAATATCTTCACGTGATCTAGCTCTTAAAGACCAAACATATATACTCCTTACTTAATTCAAAGTGGAATAAAACTCATATTTCTAGAGTTAAGATCAAATCCATTCATAGTTGAGAACTAATTAAGCAGAGTCAATTTTTGAATCAGAGGTACCTTAATGAGGTGCAAACATGTCAACGTTTTAGGATATAGCTTAACACAAAAATATTTTTAACCTATCAAAAATGTATATGCACAAAAATTATGTAGGCACAAAAACTCTTTTTTTTCTTTTCTTTTTGAATGTGCACAAATTATGCGTTAAAAATCATGTATATTGAATGGCATATGCAATAGCGTCATGTACATTAGCAATGCGCGTAAGGATCTGTATGTGCGAAACATGTATAAAAACATTTGTATAAAAAATGCGTACATGAAATATGTGCAAAGGTGTGTGTGTAAAACACCTGCGAAAAAATATGAGTGTGTAAACACTGCATGATAAATGATGTGCATGCATAAATTTGCAATGTACATGCATACGATGAAAGCGTGAGTACAACCTATGGCACAGTATGGGGATGAATGTTCATAATATATGGTACATGTGAACATGGCATGATTTAGACATGATAGAGATATGTATGCAAGATGACGACGTGATGTAGAATGAAGATGATCTGGCACGAAAATGTGCGCCAATGAGTTCGAGGAGTGGCAAAACTCATATATATAGAAGTGCAGAACATATACAAATAATGCACATGAGATGGGACACAGCATAAGAATGATTGTGTACAGTGAGCGGAGTATGCGTGCAATACAAGGTATGTAATGAAAGTGTCTGCACGAAACAAATAGCATTCACAAAGTATGAGTATTTACATGGTATGAGCATGCAAGACATGCATTGGTATATACAATGACTAACATGCATGATGAAGAAATTATATGTACATGGCATAATTCACCTATGATAGTACATGTTCATGATATGGTGTACAATGTGAAAAATGCAAGGTATTTTCTGTGTTTGATGTCTAGTCTAATGAAGTATGCTAATGTGTGCACACTATGACATGCAGCAGTATATGTATGTTCCAGGGCACAATATCAATGTACATGTGTAATGTGAGCATACGGATATGTACATGCTATGACACATGGTGAATGCACTTTTTTGATTTGTTTTTTTTTTTTTTCATTTTTCTTTCCATTTTTCATTTTTTTTTTTTTTGTGTCACGGGGACAGTATGTCTATACTTGCTATAATGCATGTTAATATGTACATCTGATGATGTATGCTGTGTATACAGATAATGGCGCACAATTGATGTCATAAAGAATGTTAATATGTATGTATTGCGACAAGCATTATTATGTACATGCATGACAAATGTGTTATATTTATATTCACAAATTA
This sequence comes from Excoecaria cochinchinensis, assembly GCA_947683425.1. Classification (NCBI taxonomy): domain Eukaryota; kingdom Viridiplantae; phylum Streptophyta; class Magnoliopsida; order Malpighiales; family Euphorbiaceae; genus Excoecaria; species Excoecaria cochinchinensis. Next base: position 17,267,427 of record CANTUQ010000013.1, read on the forward strand.
TGATACAGGCAATTTATATACAGAGTGCACGGGTTATAAAAAGAATCACATGAGACAAAATGCATGTGTTTTATTTATTATTATTGCTCATAAACTCATCAGTCAGAAGGTTCCGCTCTTCCTTGACTCTCCTATCCAGCCCATAATACCTGTCTACCGCCGAACCTACTAAATTGAAGCAAGAATACTCCCCCGCGCCCTTCGTCGCTAAAGTGTATTGCTTGATATGGGCAGAAGGGTCTGAAGTACTATCAATCTTCGGTAGCTCAAGCATTTTAAATTTCTGATGCAACAATTCTTCATTTCTTGAATCTCTGTCCTCAAGATTGATCTCCTTCCCAACGGATGGCAAAAATATTCAAATTGTTAGAATAATGCAAGGATAATAATATACAATGCGCGAGCATAAACAACCACATGCAAGCACGTAGAGCTTTTCAACCTTATTGCCCCCACACACGAGGTCGTGCGGTCTCTTTCCTAGGCGGGATTAGCCCATGGGTTAACAGGGAACCGATGGATGCGTATGGTGCGCAGCGGAAAACCGGCAGCATAACACTCCTATGCTAATGTACAAGCGGATGGATAATGATCGCCACGTATTCGGACGCTCCATAAATTTCGACATGGCCCTACCGAGGCATGATAACCTTTGGCTAGGTTACCAAGCGAGACATTTGGACTCATCCAATACATGAGGATCCATACAGCAAGCATGAGATTACGGTTCATTTCACCTGTGGAAAGTGACTACAGCCATTACATGAGCTTTGGACAAGGGAGATGTTTCTTTGAAGCTACCCAAGCATGATCCCTGCCGACGGGTCTAGCTCATCACGAGCGTAACGACCGATCGGGTCACCATTTTGATATACCATTGAGGTACGTGGCTTGGGCTGGTGATTATCCTTAACACTTCCCCAAATTGAGTGAAAATGAGGAGGTGCTTCAGGAACGCACCGGGGCTAAAAGAGGGACCAAACTAGCGTATTCTAAGACTCTAATGATATGCAAATGCAAATTTGAGAGAAAGCGAATTTATGAATTAAATTTTAATCATAAATGTTAAAAGAGGTATTTTCAAATCGAAATCTCAAACCATAAACGTCCCCAGTGGAGTCGCCACTGTGACGCGCGCCGGATCCCGATGCGCCGCCCTTTCGGACCGCCCGCACGTGGGTGATCTGGGCATTTGCGGGTCCGTTGGCATCTTGCGATGAATCGCAAGTGCGTCTATGTTGAGCAACACGGAGGTTTCATGGAGTCGCCACCCAATAGAACATTGGGAAAGTTTCTCTCGCCTTGGAGAGCCTAAGACTGCGCTTGGTATCCATTTTGGGCCATCCAGAGAGATCATGGAAGGTGAACTCCTCACCCTAAGGAGCCTAGGATTAGCGCTAAAGCCTCGTGACTCAAGAGGTATCTTGAAGGATGACCTCTAACCTCTTGAGTCCAAAGACCAGAGCTGGGTCCGGGATTTCTCATCTATTTCTACCTCAATTATGTTATGATCAAATTTTAATTATCATTGATTCGCTCTCTCTCCACGCAATGCAATTAATCAAAGGCGCATTTATTCACATTCAGAAAGCAATAAATGAGCAAAATAAATATCAAAGCGATAAATTACAATAATACTAGGAGCGGAATACAACTCCCATTTATAAATGTACTATACATGCATAAATCGGGATATTCATTTAGATGGGAACATTGGTTCCAGACTAATTATTACAAAAGATATAAGATTATTGAATAAATTTAAATCTTTGTTTGGGATGAGAACTAGGACATTGGTCCAGTTTTGTTAACCAATATTTTATTTGGTAGAAAACATTTGTGTGGTGGTTCTTTTTAAGAGCGGTCGAAAATCATTTTATTATTACAGACCACAAATACGTAAAATGCAATAAAATAGTAATTACATATTTCTAAATAAATAAATAAATTGATACATAAATAATTGCATAAACAAATAATAATAATAATAACAATAATCAATAATGATAATATGCTAACAACAATAATAATAATCACACAACAATAATAATATCAACAATTAATTAATAATAGTCATATAATAGCAATAATAATATTAAAAATATAAATTAACAGAAATTAAATAAATAATAATAATAATAATAATAACAGAAATATAAATATTAAATAATATAATAAAAACAGAATTATAAATAAATATTAATAATAATAATAATAATAATAATAATAATAATAATAATAATAAATAATATTAATTAATATTAATTAATAATATATTAAAATAAATAAATATAGGCTCACCGGATTTCCCTCGCCGGAGAGTCGTCGGAGCGGCCGTTGGGGGCACCGCCAACACCGGATGGTAGATCGGAGCGCCGGGAGTCTCGCGTCGGTGGTCACGCGCCGGAGGAGGCCGGAGCTCGCCTTGAAGCCGCGCGGTTCTTCCTCGCCGATCTCCTCCACGCCGGCGCTGATGGCTGATCGGAGACCGTCTTTCGGTGCGCCGGGGTCTGCTCTCCACCGTGGCGGGGCGCGTGCGGCGATCGATGGCCGGAGCTGGCCGGTGGAGGCCTCGCCTCCTCCCTCTCTCTTTTCTCCTTTGCGTCGTCTCTGTTCCTCCCCACCGATCTCCTCCACGCCGGCGCTGATGGCTGATCGGAGACCGTCTTTCGGTGCGCCGGGGTCTGCTCTCCACCGTGGCGGGGCGCGTGCGGCGATCGGTGGCCGGAGCTGGCCGGCGGAGGCCTCGCCTCCTCTCTCTCTCTTTTCTTCCTCTTTCCCTTGGTTCCGGCGTCGTTTCCTGCGTTGGCTGGTCCCTGGTCTGCTCCTCTCTTCTCTCTTTCTTTTCCTTTCCTTTCCTTTTCTTTTCTTTTTCTTTCTCTTTTCTTTCTCTTTTCTTTGGCTCTTTCTTTCTCTTCTCTCTTGATCTGCCGAGCCCCCCTTTCCATTTCCTTGTTCTTTTCTTTTTATACCCCTCAATTAGGTTAGGTTTGGGTGCAATGGTAATTTCCTCCATTTTCTCATTTTTTAACTTTAATTAGTTTAACTTAATTCAAATAAAAGACACTAATTAATTAAACATACACATTAATCAATTAAACATTCTACTAATTAAACATTACCTATTTTCCATTTTAATCTAATTAATCTATTTAATATATCATATAATTTATCTAATTAATTAAACACTCTACTAATTAAATATTCTATATTTTTATACCTATTTAATTTAATTAAGCTCACATATATTTTATCTAATCAAACCCTATATAAATTTCATTTTTTCATTTTTAATTATCCTAAAATATTAACTAATTAATCAACTAATCTTAATTATTAATTTAACCTACCTATTTTATATCGAATATATATTTTTTTGGAGGAATTATCAAGAACCCGAGATTGCCATCAAAATCTGACTCAGAACCAGGTGTCTACACCTTGCTGACAGAGGCCCACTTCTTTTGTGAGGGTCGCCTCACGTGTTTCATTGCCCCAACACACTTCTTCTTCCTAGTTTCAAGAGATTTGGTTTAAAAACCAGGGTTTACGTGGGATTTGATAAGGAACTAACTAATCCTGTCAAATTGCATTAAAAGAGTTAAAAAATGAAGGAAAAAGGGGGAATGATGGGAGAAAATAGAAAAAAGGAGAGAGAAAGTATACAGAGAGAAAACTTAGAGAAAAAAAGGAGGGGGAAGAAAATTCGGGAATTGTTTTAAGAGCGTTCTGAAATTGGTTTTGAAAAAGAAAAGAAAGAAGTTTTTAACGTGAGAAATCCATCACTTTGGATCTGGTTTCTAAAATGTATTTTCCATTGGAGTTTTTAAGTCTCTGTTTTAACTTCCATCCCAAGAAAAGCAAAGAGGAAATCAGAAACTTTGTTTGCCGATCAAATATCAAGTATCTGAGGGTAAATATTCACTAGCTACCTCTGTTTTATTTTCTTTCTCTTTTCTTCTTTTCTTTCTTTCTATTTACCTCTCCTTCTTCTTCGTTTAGTTAAACCAGTCAGTGTTGTGCTTTGTACATATTGTATATATTTGTCGTCTGATTTATTTAATCTGATCGTTGCATGTACATTGTTGTGATGATTGAATAAGTGTGTTGTTTCTTTATGCATATTTAATCGTGTTTTTTGTTTGTTGGTTTGCCTCCTCTGTTCACCCCTGTTCTCTGGTTCTTTGAATCGTGAACTTTATTTGTGCTTGATTTGTGGTTCCCGATCAGTTTTTACCTGCGTTTTTTATTGCTTGGTGGTTTGCTTGATCGAATTTTGTGTTTCCCGGTCGGATAGTGTCGTTTTCCCCTTTGCCCGATCGGATTTTTTTGGTTTCCCAATCAGATTCATGCTTGCATTGCACAACTCGTGCAATGCATTCACGTATCGTGAATGCCTGCAAGCCGTGCTCTGGCTTCTTTCCTTCTGCTCGATCGAGTATTTCCTCTTCGTCCGTGTCGTGACCACTGTCCCTTTTCTTGCGATTCGCATTTGTTTCTCCCCGTTCGGGTTGTGCGTCTTCGCTGCCGCCTTTGACCTTCACAACTCTTGCGTCTCTTGCATGAGTCGTGAAGGGCTTGCACGACTCGTGCAAGTGTGCACGAGTCGTGCACTTTGCTGTCGTCTCTTCTTTCGACTCTTCCTCCCTTGTTTTACTTGTCACCTTGCTGAGGAAACACAGCTGTGTTTCTTAAGAAAATACAGCTGCGTTTTCTTCTCTTTTCACTTCCTACATGCTTTGTGTTTTTTTTTTAATGAACTGTATTATGTTTCCTTATTTGCTTAATTATTTTGTATTTAATTATTTTAATTGATTATTTATTTTTCCAATTAATCTAATTGTCTGTTTAATTATTTTATTTAATTGTTTGATACATTATTTATTTAATTTATTTGACTAACATTTTATTCATTTTTGTTTTCTTATTTCAAAATTTCTTTATTTTGTTTGTGCGAGTTGCACTCATGCTCGGATCCGGGTCTAAGATATCGAAGACCATCCAAATTTAGGGTTTGCATTTTTATTGCATTTTGTGTATATTGTTTTATTTTCATTTTTATTTTGTATACCAAAGATATATTTTAATTATCCGCATTATGAAAAATCACATTTTTTAAAAAATTAATAATTTGGGATTTTTATTAATAAAATGGATCAATGTCCTATTTTAACTAATAAAACCTCACCTTTAAAATGGGGAAGTAAATTTCCATAAAATGGAATCACTCATCCCAATTTTTCTCAATCAATGCCCTAAAAATAGTTCTCCAATTTTTTTTTAATAAATAAAAGTGAACCAATGTTCCTAAAATTGAATGAATAACCCGATTTATGTATGTTGCATTTTAATCTTTTTTATATGTTTATTTATTTATTTACTTATTTATTTTGTTTATTTATATTATTTATTTTGGTCGATTGTTCTGTCACATTTTCCTTTATTTATTTCTATTATTTATTTTGGGGGATTATTCTGTCCCAATTTTTATTTTATAATTTATTTATTTATTTTCTATTTATTTATCACTTTTCTATGTGTATGAATGCGTTTTAAATTTAATGCATAATCGCGTGAGATGAGAGATGGAATTTAGATTTCTTAACAAACTCATTTATAAAACTTAAATCATTAATGAGAGTGAAGTTTCGAACACCATCTCTGGTTTAGACCAATAGAGGTTAGAGATTTTTCCTAGTTTCTTATAAACTGGCTAGCGACTCCAAAATACCTCAAAGGTGCCTAAAGGTGTTGTTAGGCTAGATGATCATTTCCAATGTTCTATTAGAAAGGAGGTGTCCAAAATGTCTCACGATGCCCAAGATCATAAAGATGCGAACCAATCTCTCGAACCCTAAAAGTGGATTCAAAGAGAGTCTTGCTGGTTTCGGTGCACGTCACAGGGTCCCATGAATAGTGACAGCATCTTTGACTGGATCTATGAATAGTAACTGTTGGTCCTATGAATAGTAACTATAGGGCCCATAAAATAGTGACTCTAGGGTGTATAGTACCCAAAATATTTTTTATTTCACCATCAAAAAGAGGATGTTAAATGGAGTATACTGGTGTAATTTGCTGTAAAAATAAGGTCAAATAAGCCCCCAAAAATCAGTCTGAAGTTCCTCTGGTTTGGTTCGATTGAACCAAGGTTTAACCGAACTTTAACCGAATTTATATAAATGGTTAGAGTGGATAAATGAGTCTACTGTAAGAGGATAAAATGGTTAGAATAATTTTTAGAAATTTTTGACAGCATTAGAATTTTATTTTTACTACAAAACCAGACTAAATCGAATTAGACCGACTTAAGTGAATCGGATCCCAAACGGAATCCGATTGAGCTAAAATTTTGTAGGGAGACTAATTTTAATATTTTTAGAATGATGGAATTAGTTGGGAGTAAAAATGAATTCATGAACATTCAATTTCACCAAAACTGTGAAAAATGACCCGAAAACTAAAAATCGAACCAAATCGGCTCAACCACTTTGGTTGGACCCGGTTGGGTCCAATTGTACCCATATAAATACACCTATAAATCTGGAATCCCCTAGGATTCCATTTCATTTCCGCCTTCTCCTTCTTCCTTCTTGGTTGAATTCACTCTCCTCTCTTTCTCACTATTTTTCTTTCATTTTTTCTTCATCTCACCTCAAAATAAAAGCTCTCAAACATAATTTAGCTCATCTAGAATCCATTGGGGGTCTTAGAATTTCATTTGAAAGAGTAAAAGTGGGTGAAATCTAGACTTGAAGTTTAGGTGCAAAATTGAGGTAAGTGATTTAAATGTTTTTAATTTGGTTTTAAGATTCCTAAGGGTATATTAGGATGTAAATTAGATGTTTATTAATTTTATTTGATGAAAGGAAATTTAGTTTTGATTAAATCTTAATTTTTGTATTTGGACATAATTATGTCCAATAGGTGAGGGAACCTCTAATTAAGCTAAGGGCAAGGAAAAGAAAAATTGAGAAGTGTGAATCAAGGATTTGAGGTTTGTAATTGCAAATTCCATTTAATTCCATGGTAAAAATATGAATTTAGGTCATGTTTAATTGAAATTAACATGATATTAATGCTTAAGGATGTTAAAAATAATGGTATGGATGATTAAAATGAAGAAATAAATTTTGTGTGACAAATTACTTCTTTGGTCGAATGGTAAACATGTGATTTTCATGTGTTTACATGATGTTTTATGTATATTTATGATGGATATATAGTATTTGGCATGTGAATTAATGAATAGTATGTGTTAAAACATGTGAAAACATCATATGTTATGTGATGCATGTATGGCCGTATGTATATCATGTGCAAAGTCATGCTTTTGATGTGTTTTCATGGTAATTGATGGTATGGTGATCTTATACATCATGAAATTGGCCTAAATAAATGATAAAATTGATAAAAAGAATTAACGTGAATAAATTGGTATGTGGGCCGTATCCATGTATGTATGTATGCATGTGTACCATGATAAAATGATGAGTTTGCATGGCATGTGATGATGTAATGATGATAATCACATGTAAAATGATGAAATGGTATGAAAAAGAATAATATATTATGATGATATACTATGAAAAATATGTATATCACATTAATAATGTGAAAAATAAAATAATATTGCCCTATATAGTGATCTGGTAGTCAAGTCTAGTTCAGGATATGTTGGCATGCCATAAGGACATAAGACCGCGGGTGTGAGCATGGCGTCTCACTTTTTAATAGGCAATGATGGTCCTATGTTTCTGTATCTGAAAATTGATTGTACTATACTATATTTAAAGATAGTGATGGTCCCACAAGACTCCTCTGGTATTTCTGTGAACTTCAGGATTTTACATCTCGTTTATCCTATGCGTAGAGTCTGCCAGTGTGTTACAAGGGCATAATGGTAAAAATGAGATTAAAATAGTTAAAATGTGATTAAAATAATATTTATGTGGAAAAATGGTATAAATATTATTATATAATAAATTTGATGGCAAAATGGTAATTTTGTGCATATGTATGTTAAAGATGTGTAATAAGGATAAAAATGTAGATAAATGGTTAAATATGAAAATTGACCACTTTTTAAGGGTAAAAATGTAATTTATCATGAAAATAGTAAATGGAGGGTAATATTGTAATTTAGTATGTAAATTAATGGTAAAATTGTAATATTAGTGAAAATAAGTAAAATAGTGGCATAATTGTAATATTAGTGAAATTAAAATAAACTAGTGGCAAAATGGTAATATTGTGAAATTAAAATGAGTTAGTGGAAAAATGGTAATATTAGTGAAATTAAAGTGAACTAATGGCAAAAATGAAATTTTGGTGAAGTATAATTGAACTAATGGCATTTTTGTCATTTTGAAAAAGTTTAAGGGTATAAATGAAATATTACCATAAATTAAGGATAAAATGATAAATTATTTATTTATGTGAATGAATTGTGTGATTGCCTAATTATGTGATTAAAATATTTAAATATAATATTACATGAATAATTGAAAATTAAATGTAATATGCTTAATTATGAATATTCAAATGTTATTATTTATTGAACATTATTCATGCATGTGAAATTAATTTAGTGAAAATTTATGGAATTGCAATCACCACTGAGTATATCTAATACTCAGCACGTAGTTTATTTGACTTCGTATAGATACTCCGTAGGATTGGAGCGAAGCATACCTCACATCTTGGAAGTGGTAGGGAAGATACTATTTAGAATATTAAGTATGTTAAGAAGTTTGGCATGTATATGTCTTCTAATATTTTATTCTGGGTTTTGGTCTGTAATAGATTATTAAAGTTAACACCAGTATAATTGTGATTGGCATGTTGTGCTTAATTGGTAGAAATTAAGTTAATATAATTGATAAAGTAAAATGTAGGTTTTCAACTTAAAAGGAAACTGACCAAATGAATAATAAGTTAAACAGATATAGGTCAATTAGTATAATTGAAAATGAAATAAAATAGGAATATTAAGTTCATTGATTAATTAATAAGTATTAATAGACTTAAGTAAATTGATTATTTATATAGTACTATTTATACATTACTATTCATAAGTTACTATTCATGAGTTACTATTCATACAGTACTATTCACACGACACTATTCACAAAAAAAATTACCAGTTTTAATTAATTATTTATTTAATAACCTAATTAGTTAAATTAGGCAACCGTATTAAAATGAACAGTTAAGTAATCGAAACGTAGGGCGTCACAAGTAGTGGTATCAGAGCTCCGGTTTAGGTGATTCTAAGATCGGAGTGGGTCAATGGGAATAGTATAAGTACATGTACATGCCAATTAATTTTTGGACAGTATAGATATGTGAGGTTAATGTATGCTTGCTCCTTGTAATAGATTGTGAGTATGGCTTCAGATGAAGGTCGTCGTGATAGTGATGTGGAGAGTGCCGCATCAGTTAGTATGAGTTGATCGAGGTATTGCCATCAGGCTGCTCCGTCGATTGTTCCTCCTCCTCAGCAGCAGCCTGAGGTTATGAACATAATTGCATATCCTGGTTCTACGCATTCCTATGTTAGTACTGTGGTTGCTCAGGATAAAGGATTGCATGACAGTCAGTTAGACCAGGATATTTTAGTGAGTAATCCTTTAGGCATAGTGTAGTGGTGAACAAAGTTTATAGAGATTGTTCGGTTAGTGCTTGGAATTTTGTGTTTTGTGCTGATTTAATTGATCTCCCGTCCCTAGAGTTTGATGTATTTTTGGGTATGGACTGGTTATCCACTCACCAGGCCACTGTTGACTGTAAGAAGAAGAGAGTAACTTTAAGAACTGTAGACGATCAGGAGATTGTCATTGTGGGTGAAAGATCAGATTTTCTTTCTAATATGATTTCAACTACTGCAGCTAAGAGACTTATCCGAAAAGGGTGTGTTGCCTACTTGTGCTATGCAATGGAGACTAAAAAGGATGAACTTAAGGCTTCAGACATGTCCACTGTTCGAGAGTTTCAGGATGTTTTTCCTGAAGAACTTCCAGGTTTGCCACATGATTGAGAGCTATAGTTTACTATCGATTTAGTACCTGGTACTGCACCTATCTCTATTTCTCCTTAACGAATAGCGCCTTTAAAACTCAGAGAACTGAAGATTCAGTTGCAAGAACTAATTGATAAAGGCTTCATCAGACCGAGTATTTCACCTTGGGGCGCACCAGTACTCTTTGTGAAAAAGAAGGATGGAAAACTTCAATTATGTATTGATTATAGATAGCTGAATAAAGTCACCATGAAGAACAAGTATCTACTGCCTTGGATTAATAACTTATTTGATCAGTTGAAGGGCGCGGGCGTGTTTTCCAAGATTGATTTAAGATTTGGCTACCATCAGTTAAAGATTAAAGACTTAGATGTGCCTAAGACAACTTTCCACACCAGATATAGTCATTACAAATTCATGGTCATGCCTTTTGGATTGACAAATGCTCCTACAGCTTTTTATGGATCTGATGAATAGGGTTTTCCACCCATACTTGGACCAATTTGTGGTTATTTTTATTGATGATATTTTGGTGTATTCGAAGACTCCAGAGGAGCATGATGAGCATTTGAGGATTATTCTGCAGACTTTGAGAGATAAACAACTTTATGCCAAGTTCAGTAAATGTGAATTTTGGCTGAATAAGGTATCATTTTTGGGTCACGTGGTATCAACAGATGGTATTAAAGTTGATCCTAAAAAGATTGAAGCGATCCTTCAATGGAAGGCACCCAGGAGTGTTACTGAGGTTAGGAGTTTTCTTGGCTTGGCTGGTTATTACAGAAGGTTCGTGAAGGGTTTCTCTTCGATTGCAGCTCCTTTAACCAAGTTACTGCAAAAAAATGTCAAGTTTTAATGGTCAGATAAATGTCAGGAGAGCTTTGAGAAGATTGAGTGTATGCTGACTGAAGCTCTAGTGTTAGTGCAACCTGAATCTAATAACGACTTTGTGGTCTTCATTGATGCTTCCAAAAATGGTTTGGGTTGTGTATTGATGCAAGAGAGCAAGGTGATTGCTTATGCCTCTTGACAGCTTAAGACTCATGAGAAGAATTACCCTACTTATGATCTTGAGTTAGCAGCAATTGTATTTGCATTGCAGATCTAAAGGCATTACCTCTATGGTGAGAGATGCTACATCTACACTGATCACAAGAGTCTAAAGTATTTGCTTACTCAAAAGGAGCTTAATTTGAGACAGAGATGTTGGCTTGAATTGATCAAAGACTATGAGTGCTTCATCGACTATCATCCTGGTAAAGCTAACATTGTAGCTGATTCTCTCAGTAGGAAGTTCATGGCTTCTCTACGGGCTATGAATGTTAGCCTGGACTTATCAGATAATAGAGCTTTGATTGTAGAGATGCAAGTTAAACTAGATTTTCTCCAGCAAGCGAAAAATGCTTAGAAGCATGATGATCTATTGTCCACCATTATGTCTCAGGTGAAAGATGGCCATGTCAGTGATTATTCATTGGGTTCAGATGGTGGGCTATATTATAAACAGAGATTGTGTGTTCCTAATCAAGCTGATCTAAGAAAGAATATTCTGTCAGAAGCTCATGACAGCAGCTTTGCTATGCATCCTAGTTGTAACAAGATGTATCAGGATTTGAAGATACTCTATTGGTGGCCAAGCATAAAACATGATGTGACAAAATTTGTGGGTAAATGTCTGATTTGTCAGCAAGTCAAGGTAGATATCAAGTTCCTTCGGGTTTGCTTCAGCCTATTGTCATTCCTGAATGGAAATGGGATAGAGTAACCATGGATTTTATGTCAGGGTTTCCTCTCTCCAGAAAGAAATATGATGCAGTTTGGGTAATTGTTGATCGACTCACTAAATCAGCTCATTTCCTGCCTATCAGAATGGATTATTCATTATCCAAACTGGCAGAGTTGTATATTAGTGAGATTGTAAGATTGCATGGTGTTCCTTCCTCCATTATTTTAGATCGTGATCCGAGATTCACTTCTCAGTTTTGGAAGAGACTTCAGGAAGCTTTGGGAACTAGATTACATTTCAACACAGCTTTCCATCCTCAGACTAATGGTCAATCTGAACGTGTAATTCAGATTCTGGAAGATATGTTTAGATGTTGTATATTAGAGTTTGGTAATTGTTGGGAGAGGTATTTGCCTTTAGCAGAATTCGCCTATAACAACAGTTATCAGACCAGTATCAAGATGGCTCCTTATAAAGCTTTGTATGGTAGAAAGTGCAGAACTCCTCTTTATTGGACAGAGCTCAATGAGAGCAAGATTGTGGGGTCAGATCTGATTCGAGAAACTAAAAAAAAGGTTCGAGTGATTAAAGACAGACTAAAAGAAGCCATAGATTAACAAAAGTCTTATGCTGATCTGAAGAGGAAAGATATTGAGTTTCAAGTGGGAGATAAAGTATTTCTGAAAGTTTCTCCATGGAAGAATATTCTGAGATTTGGAAAGAAAGGCAAGCTGAGTCCGAGATTCAGTGGCCCTTATGAAATTATTCAACGGGTTGGACCAGTTGCTTACAAACTGAAGCTTCCACAAGAGTTAGAGAGGATTCATGACGTCTTCCACGTCTATGATTCGAAGGTACTGTTCAGACCCCAATCATGTCATCAAGCCTTAAGAAGTTCGAGTTCAGCCAGACATGACTTATGAGGAGTATCTAGTGAAGCTCCTGGCTAGAGAAGTCAAATAGCTCAGAAACAAACAGATCCCACTTGTGAAGATTCTCTGGAATTACCACAATATTGAGGAAGCAACGTGGGAACTATAAGAGACTATGAGACAATAGTATCCACAGCTATTCATTTCAGGTAAATTTTGAGGATAAAATTTTTAATTGGTAGGGGAGATTGTAATAGCTCCAATACGTCGTAAATATTATTTTCCAAGAGTGAATAGTGCTTTCGGGATGAATAGTACTTATCGGAATCAAAAAATATTTTATTGGACCATTGGATAGAGCTCATCAATACGAGTTCGTAGGCGCAAATTTTAGGTTAATTGGAGGTTAAACGAGTCCGGAATGGTCCAAATACTTACTCCATTGAACAGTAAAAGTAGGCCCAGGTGGGCCCATTAAATAGTAAAAGTGGACACAAGTGGGGCCCACTGAATAGTAAGAGTGGGCCAGGTGGGGGTACATGAATAGTAGAAGTGGGGACAGGTGAGGCCCATGAATAGTGAAGGTGGACCCCATGAACAATAATGTCATCATTGACTAGGAACCTTATCATTGACTAAGTCCCATGAATAGTAACATCATCATTGTATTAGGAGCATCATCATTGACTAGGACCCATGAATAGTAACTTCATCATTGGTTAGGACCCATAAATAGTAACATCAACATTAACTGGGTCCCATGAATAGTTATAGCATCTTTGACTAGATCTATGAATAGTAACTGTGGGTCCCATGAATAGTAACTATGGGCTCATAAAATAGTTATTCCAGGGTGAATAATACAAAAAAATTTTATTTCACCATCAGAAAGAGGATGTTAAATGGAGTATACTGGCGTAATCTGGTATAAAAATGAGATCAAATAAACCCTCGAAAATCAGTCTGAAGTTCATCTGGTTCGGTTCGATGGAACTAAGGTTTGACTGAACTTTATTTCTATTGTATGAACATTAATTCTTCAAGACTTTTGGATAATTTATGCCTTACTTTTAATGTCCTAGCCAATCTTTTGCTTTAGTCATTTATTTTATACATTTTTCATTATTTTATTAACCATACTTTAATAGTACTAATACCGTTATCAGAATCCTTATTATCTGTACTGTTAACTTAACATTAATACTATTATGTTTAGTCTGTTAATTCAATGACGTGTTATATTAATAATATTTGCAATTATCTTATTAACAAATTCATTTGTTTTTCATTGTTTGTTTATAACTTATTTACATCCGTTATAGTCCACACTTGGTACAGTACAAGTTACTAACATATCTATTAAGCAGTCATCATTACTGTTATTAACAGACAGAGTAATCGTTATCATTTCCTTTATATTCTTAATATTTCTGTTACTCTTTCAGTTACATTAATCTTTTTGTTGCTATCTTTCACCTAACCATTTCTTTTATTGAACCATTTTTAAAACTATAAACATAATATGTTTACTCTATTCTCCTACTTAATTTTACTCAGTTATATTTCATATTATATACTTGAATTGTCAATACTATTACTTAATCCACTAACTTATTTGTAGGCTTAACATCATTATTCTCTTAACTTTATACATAATTTCTATTAACCTTGCTTCATTAAATATCTATCGATACTATTTCACATTTAATATCCTTGTCATGGTGACTAACAGTACTATTATTATACTAGTATCTAGATTACTCATATTATTTATTTATCATTATTCCACTATTAACTCTTAACATTTAATGACAGCTTTACTTTCTTTCATGCCTTTAGTTCCACTACTAACCCTTTTAGGTGACCCTATTATTTAATTCTACATGTACAATATTATAAAAATATTAATTATCATATTTTACACTTTAGATGATTAACCCAATCTATAATATTTATATCAATTCTATAACAATGTCTTTTACATATTCTATTACACACTCTTAATTTATTGTCACTTAATTATAAAATTCATAGTATTCAGTTAAATTTACCTGACACATTATTATTTATCTTAATTACATACTCCAATTTAATATTATAGATTTAAATCTACATATCGGTTTTTCCTAATCAGTAATAATAATCCTTTAATAGTCCAAAAACATTTTCATTTTTTATTAATGCTAATATTACTCATCTATTTTTCTTATATTTAATGCTATTGCCATTTCTATGATATTAGCATTAACTGTAATATTTCTATTAATATTAACATAAATATCATTGTTTTCTCGATTGTTAATTAGTTATACAATTACCTTCAAATTACCTATCAATTATTTTTAAAATCCCTCATTTACCTCGTTATTGACAAATTTACATTTAAATTCCTAGACTTCCATCAATTTACAATTTTACCCTTTACTTTTCACTTATTTACAATAATACCATTAGTTAACTTATTATTATCCTTATTTTATTATCTAACATGCAATATTATTCTTAATGTCAATTAAATCAATCATTTAAGGACATATATATATATATATATATATATATATATATATATATAGTACACATAAAATTATATATTTACATTTAGCCCCCTTAACTATGATATAATTACAATTAGATCCTCATATTATATCATATTTACATCTAGGTCCTTTAACCATGTCATATTTACACTTAGGTCCATTAACTATGCCATATTAATACTTAGGTCCTTTAACTATGCCATATTGACACTTAGGTCCATTAACTATCACCAAATTTTGATTTTACCCTTATCTTTCTCATATTTACAATTATGCCACCAAATTAACTTATCAATCTATTTAATTCATTATTTAACAAGCAAATTACCATTAAATCACTTATTTAAAGGCATATTCCCATTAAGCACATATAAAAGTCCTTAACTATAATTTAGTCCCTAAATATGGTAAAGTTACAATTTAATCCTTAAACATTACCAAAATTACAAAATGGCATTAGTTCATTCTTTTTACCTTTTCAATCATTATTTAACATGCAAATTACATTTTGGTCCTTAAATTATCATTTTCATGCCAAATTATATTTTAGTTCTTAAATAATAATTAATTTACCTAATGAGCTATTAAATTACTTTTGTTTATTAAGCCTTGTATAACTAATTAGGCTTAAATTACCATTTTACCCTTAAACTTTTTATTTCCTTCAATTAAGTCCTTTTTTACTTCAATTTCCATCTAAACTTCAAATCTATCATTTTAATGTCATTTTTATCATATTGTCTCTGCCTTTTACATAATTACCATTTAGTCCTTAAAGTACTGTTTCAATTCAAATTTCATTTTAATCCTTATCTTTATCTTATCTTATCTTATCTTTTATCCTTATCCTTATCTTTATCCTTATCCTTATCCTTACCTTATCTTTATCTTTATCTTTTCACTTACTTGTATATCCATTTAATTATTCATTTTTCCATGGTTACCCTTATTAACCTTTTTATGGTCAAAATTACTATTATGCCCTCAAAACTTTTATTTATTCCAATTAAGTCCATTTTCACACAAATATCATTTTAATCACATATTAACTATTTTTAAGCTGATTTTCTTACCAATTTACCCCAGTATAAAACTGGTAGAATTTTATGAACGGGATAAATGAGACGTAAACCCCAAAGGCTCACAATAACCTGGAGAGACCTTGAAGGATCTCTCCAGTACATTCCAATATATTTTAATACTTTTCAAACATTTTAGCTGGACCCCGAAGGACCACCCCTGTCTTTTAATACATTTCAATACATTGAGGTAGGACCGTCATTAGCCTACAATAAGTGAGATGCCATGCTCACAACCCATGGTCATGTGTCCTTATGGTTAGCCATTATATCTTGAACTAGACTTGACTACCATATTACTATAAAGGGTATCATTATTCCACTTTCATGTTTTCAAGTTACCATTCATACATGTCACGGAATTTCATCATGATATTCATTCTTTTTCATTCAAATAAAGCACTATACAATTAGTTGCCATTCATATGCCATTTCATGCCGTAAAATCCATTAACTCATCAAAATATACATGGATACATACATGTATCCCATTCGACCATGATATTAATTTTTCACAATCAATTCTTTTCATCCCCTTTAACATTTATTTCGTTGATTCACATGTTAAATAACATAGCCATGCCATTATTTCACATCAAAACACATTAAAATCACAAATTTACATACATAATAAATTCGGACAATATGTACATCATTCATTATGTGAATTTTCTTCCCTAATTCATTCCATTAGTTAGATCGCATGTTAATTTATCTAGTTATACCATTAAATCACATTAAAACATATAAAAATATCATTTTTACATGCATATACCATTCGGCCTATATGTTGTCCATGGTATATATTTTATTTTTATTCATTTTAATCATTTAAAATCTCATTTTTAAGCTTCCTAAATATGAATATATGGCTTGATTCAATTAAACATGCATATTTCACATACTTTATGTTCAAACAAAACCAAAAATCATACTTTTAACATGGAAAAAGGAGGATATTGTATCCACTAACCTTATGTTCATGCTCTCCACACTTAGATCTTCCATTTATAGCCATAGCTCCTTAAATCACCATCACTTTCCTTAATTTAACACGTAAACTTTTTTACTTATTTTCTCCCACTGCTAGCACTCAAAATATACTCATATCACCATCACCAGATTATAGAGAGGTTTAACTTTGTTTAGAAGGCTTAGATGTGAGGAGAGATTGGAATAAAAATGAAGAAAATAGAGGAAGAATGGAAAAATATCACTTTGGCCAAAGGGAGGAGGAGGGAGGTCGGTTTCTCTAGGGTTTCTCTAGAGAAATCTGGTGGAGAGATGTATTTATATGGGTAAAATTGAATCGCACCAGGTAAAACCAAAGTGGTCGAACCGGTTTGGGTCAATTTTCGATTTTTGAGTCATTTTTCACTGTTTTAAAGTAACTAAGTGTTCCTCAACTCATTTTCACTCCCAATCCATTCCATCATTCTTAAAATACCAAATATAGCTTTCACGCAAAATTTTAGCTCAATTAGAGTCCATTTGGAGGCTGGTTCATCTAAACTGGTTCAATTCAATACTGTTCGATTCTACCGTATAATATAAATCTAATGCTGTCAAAAATTTTTAAAAATTATTTTATACCTTTACACTTTCCACATTACACCCTTTTAAGCTCAATAACTATTTTTAAAAATTCTTT
This sequence comes from Excoecaria cochinchinensis, assembly GCA_947683425.1. Classification (NCBI taxonomy): domain Eukaryota; kingdom Viridiplantae; phylum Streptophyta; class Magnoliopsida; order Malpighiales; family Euphorbiaceae; genus Excoecaria; species Excoecaria cochinchinensis. Next base: position 17,285,313 of record CANTUQ010000013.1, read on the forward strand.
AATTGAATCGAATTAGAGGCAAACTTCAGTTTGACTTTGGAGACTTATTTGACCTAATTTTTGCACCTAATTTTACCACTAGACTCCTGACAGTCCACAGATCAATATTACCAAATAGAAATTTTTCCATAAGTACTGTCAATTCTTACTGTATAGCTGTCCCGAGGTCACCCATCCCAGAATTGCTATACCTTAAGCATACTTAATTTTTTAATTCTACTGTAATAAGAGATACTCAAACCATCACTCTTTATTGAAATCACATAACAGACTCCATAAAATTTACTGAATACTACTAACCCAGTATTTAAGCCATTATAATTCTCCCCCACTATAAAAATTTCATCCTCGAAATTTTTTTTATTTACTATAATGGCATATCACCACCACTATGCTCTGAGAATATTCAATTCAGGAGATTCATTTACTTTCCATCAGTCGTCATACCTTACATCCTTTATAATTCAGTAAACTTAAGCTATCCTAGTATTTCCTTAAATACATTCAATCATTTTTGTCATCAATACCTATTCATGGCATGTATACATATCATTTCGTCCTCATTATACTATCTCCAATCTTAGGATTGCCTAAACCTTTACTCTGATACCAATAAAAATTATAACACCCTATACCTGCAAATGGTATGAATATCGGATGTCACCACACTACACTGTAATGCACTTATCAAATTCAGTGAATTTTTTTTTCTACCATCACAAACATACATATACAATAACATAACAATTACACTAACACACCATTCATATACTTATCCTGTACAATCTCACATTCATCCATTGCAGTCGTATACATGCCATGCTTAATTCTCCATACCATTGCTTTCAATTCCAATCTCAATTGCGTCAAATATCGGCCACTTTAAACTTCCAATCTTTCTATAACCTGAACGCAGTAATCACACTACGCATTGAACATTGAAATGCCCAGTGATGGATACATATCCTAAATTTTTCATACTATTACTACGTGCATGCACACACAAGCATATATCTTTATTTCTATTGTATGAACATTAATTTTTAAGACTTTTAGGTAATTTATGCCTTACTTTTAATGTCCTAGCCAATCTTTTGCTTTAATCATTTATCTTATACCTTTTTCATTATTTTATTAACCATACTTTAACGTTACTAATACTGTTATCAGATTCCTTATTATCTGTACTGTTAACTTTAACATTAATACTATTATGTTCAGTCTGTTAATTCAATGACATGTTATATTAATAATATTTGCAATTAACTTATTAACCTATTCATTTGTTTTTCATAGTTTGTTTATAACTTATTTACATCCATTACAGTCTACACTTGGTACAGTATCAATTACTAACATATCTATTAAGCAATCATCATTACTGTTATTAACAAACTGATTAACCGTTATCATTTACTTTATATCCTCAATATTTCTGTTACTCTTTTAGTTACATTAATTTTTTTACGTTTCATATTCATGTTGCTATCTTTCACTCAGCCATTTCTTTTGTAGAACCATTTTTAAAACTATAAACATATTATGTTTACTCTATTTTCCTACTTAATTTTACTTAATTAGATTTCATATTATATGCTTGAATTGTCAATGCTATTACATAATCCACTAACTTATTTGTAGGCTTAACATCATTATTCTCTTAACTTTACACATAATTTCTATTAACATTGCTTCATTAAATATCTATCAATACTATTTTACATTTAATATCCTTATTATGGTGACTAACAATACTATTATTATACTAATACCTAGATTACTCATATTATTTATTTATCATTATTTCACTATTAACTCTTAACATTTAATTACAGCTCTACTTTCTTTCATGCCTTTAGCTCCATTACTAACCCTCTTAGGTGACCCCATTACTTATTTCTATCACTACAAGAAAATTATCAAATAACAATGGAAATTAGCAATCGAATTTGTTGAATTTCCGTTGCTAATCAAAATTAGCAACGGAAAATAGCAATAGAAAATTCGGTTTCTATTATTATTCTCTTTCTGTTGCTATATTTAGCAACGAAATTTAAATTCTGTTGCTAATTTTAGCAACGAAATTTAAATTCCGTTGCTAAATTTAGCAACGGATATTTTTAACATCAGAAATTGTAAACTTTTAATCAAATTTTTTATTTGTAAATAAATATAATCCAAATTCATAAAAAATTTCTTATTAATAATATAACTGGGATAATATATACTTAGCATTTCATAAATAGTTAAATGTCAATTACAATTGTGCCAAAAATATACATATATAAATATTCCTCTGGTTTAAAAGAATAAAAAATTGACTTTGGGACTAATTATAGTTACAAATATTTGCATTCTTCTATAAGCATGCAGTTAAGCTTGCAGCGATTAGTTCCACGACAGTGATAGATATTGATCCAATTAATTGAGTACCTGTTCAAATATAAACAGATTCTCTTAATGTTTGTCTCATTTTCAGCATATAAAGTAAATAGGAAAGATTAATCTATAAAATGTGACTTGTAGCAACAAAAATAGCCGAGGATTTATTTTAATATATATATATATATATATATATATATATCCAGGAAGCACCAAAGAGACAACAAATTGCAAGAATTTGTGCAATTACATAGGAAGTAATGCCCAATAAATTGACAGGTAAAAAAAATGGCACAGAAATAACCACAACTTACAGGTGGATGATTAAGCATCATTTTGATCTATCTTGAAGAAACCCATTTTTTTTCCTTTTTTCCTTTTTTCTTCCAGTTGCTTGGTCCAAAACTTAATGCTCCATCCTAGTCTAACAACATTCATACACAAGCTGTTAATAGCTAAACTGAAACCCACAAAATAATGAAATAAACTTGGGCGTGTGTTCAGGAACTTACAAAAGCTGTCATATCAGCAGTACTCCACTTTGGATCTTCACCATCATGGCCGTCCTGCCAAGTAGCAGCCAATAAAATTTGACATGAATTGATAACATTAACAGAAAACAATAGAAGTTGTTACATAATAAGAATCGAACATGCACAAACGATGCAGAGGAAAGGAAACCATTCACAGGTTTAGATGAGCTATCAAGAAATTTATGTTTTCCAATTGAATTCCAAAAAAATCAAAGCATCCTCTCCACAATTTTGATAATTAGCAAAATAGAACCTAGCCACAGTAAGTAAAGCTCAAAAACTTTAGCAGTTGTCTAGGTAAAATTAATCTAGTACCAGACGCTCAGGAGTTGATATTATGTAGAAGCATCTAACTTAAGTTCCACTTCATTTACCAATATACCATTCTCCCTTTTGGATTGATATAAACTCTCAATAAAATCTCAAGAAAAGAATATGTCTACCATGCAAACTCGCAGAAAGTAACAATCTCAGTGTTCATAATTGTACTGGCTATTCCATTTAGTTGATCTTTCTCAATAATAGAAGGAAGCAACTCAAACACATTTACATGTCAGACATTCAAGATATGGATACTGTTTGCAAAATTCCCACAAACCCTAACGTTATTTTCATCCTGCAACACCAGTTTGCCTCCTGGGTTTTGCATTATTTAAAAAATGTAATAACAAAAGCAGTTTAAAAGCATTTGTTCCACATTCAAACACACCCACAAAATTTTCAAATCAGCTCAACTCAATGGATACACCTATACGTAATTGCAAATAGGGATTGTGAGCTTAATAACCAGATCAAACAATTTCCATCCAACTACCTGGTTGCTTGGAATAACAAGCCAATCCAGGAGGCAAACCACAACCATTCGCTTTAAATCTTAACCAATTTCAACGACTTAAAACATGGCAATCACAAATAATCACATGATTCCCGAGTAGGAGAGAAATTAAAATCAATTCACACAAACCAAACATTGCCCACCGAAGCATTAAATACTGGATATTAGCATTCCCAATCCATCAACATTCAACAGATCTCAACCCCATTTCTATTCAACTATGCCATAACTATTCGATTAGGAAGAGGAGAAAATGGACGGCATTCTTGAATTATATGTTAAATAAGTTGAAGATATAAGATTTGAAAATTATGTCATTCAATTTCATAACGAATCTCAAAAAAATTAATAATGAGCAAATAAAAACAGTGTTGATTCTTTTGATTCCTTTTCTTTTTCCTAATTCACTAAGGATATAGAAAATGTTAAGAGCAATTACCATTTTGAAGCTTTCGACTGGTAAATTGCTTTGAACAGTTCGATTTGCAGAGCACAGCAGAAGGAAGCGAGGAGTTTGGTTAATTTCTGGAGAGAAGAGAAATGGGGATGTTCGTGCAGTTTGAAGATTACCTAATTACAGACTTCACCCACTCTGGTTTTTCTATTTGTAGATGAGAACTGAGAAGCATGAGTAAATCCTGAATTCAAGGGTATATTTGGCATCAAGTTTTTTATGCGGATCTAACCAACCTACAAAAGTAAATAATGCAGCTCCAAGAAGAGGCACCTGCAAAAGTAAGAACGACAAATCATAATCACACCCACACAATAGCAATCATTCAATAATCAAAACAAATTGATAAAAGAATTGATGAATACTTGAGCAAGAATGCTAATCATGGTGTTCTGTTACTTGGACAGAGGCATAGAGCAATAAAGCTTGCCCGCTGGGCATTTGAAGGGAGAGGGACAGAGAGACGGAGAGGGCGAGGCACAGGGACAGAGGGTGAGGCAGAGGGAGAATTAACAAGGAGTATTTATACCTTTGGCAAGAAAAATAGCAACCGAATATTATTTTCGTTGCTAAATAGCAACGGAAAATATATTTCATTGCTAAATCGCAACGAAAATTTTATTTCGTTGCTAACGAAAATTTTATTTCGTTGCTATTTAGAATCTAATTTTTTCAATTTCAACATTTAGAAATTGATAGCAACAAAAAATATATTTCGTTGCTAAATAGCAACGGAATACATTTTTCGTTGCTATTTTAGAATTCAATTTTTTCAGCCTGAATTTTTAGAAATTAATAGCAACGGAATATAATTTCCGTTGCTGAAACTATATTCCGTTGCTATTTAAAACCCGATTTTTCCAGTTTCAATATTTAGAAATTGATAGCAACGGAATATAATTTCAAAATGTGTTCCGTTGCTAAATAGCAATGGAAAACATTTTTCGTTGCTATTTTAGGACCCAATTTTTTCAGCCTGAATTTTTAAAAATTGATAGCAACGGAATATAATTTTCATTGCTAAATTGCCACGGAATTTCTTATCCGTTACTAAAAGTAGCAATGAAAATTCTCCTCCGTTGCTAAATTAGCAACGGAAACTATATTCCGTTGCTATTTTTTGTTCCAAAATTTTTCCCCCATGTGTTGGCACATTATTTAGCAACGGTATAAAATTCCGTTGCTAATTTCCGTTACTAAATTTTGGCGCTAAAAATTCCTTCCACTTTTAGCGACGGAATATCACCAAATATATTTTCGTTGCTAAATCTTCAAAATTCAACCAATTTTAACTACGGAAATATTTTTTCATTGCTAATTTAGAATGGAATTAATTCCGTTACTATTTTTCCGTTGCTATTTTCATATTTTCTTGTAGCGTATGTGTACAAATTAGAAAAATATTAATTATCATATTTTACACTTTAAATGATTAATCCAATCTATAATACTTATCTCAATTCTATAACAATGTCTTTTACATATTCTATTACACACTCTTAATTTATTGTGACTTAATAATAAAATTCAGAGTATTCAGTTAAATTTACTTGACATATTATTATTTATCTTAATTACATTATCTTATCTTATCTTCAATTTAATATTATAGATTTAAATCTACATATCGATTATTCCTTATCAGTAATAATAATCCTTTAATAGTCCAAATACATTTTCATTCTTTTATTAATGCTAATATTACTCATCTATTTTTCTTACGTTTAATCCTATTGCCATTTCCATGATATTAGCATTAACTGTAATATTTCTATTAATATTAATATAAATATCATTGTTTTCTCTATTGTTAATTAGTTATACAATTACTTTAAAATTACCTATCAATTATCTTTAAAATCCCTCATTTACCTCGTTATTGACAAATTTACACTTAAGTTCCTAAACTTTCATCAATTTACAGTTTTATCCTTTATTTTTCACTTATTTACAATAATGCCATTAGTTAATTTATTATTATCCTTATTTCATTATCTAACATGCAATATTGTTCTTAATGTCAATTAAATCACTCATTTAAGGACATATATATATAGTACACATAAAATTATATATTTGCGTTTAGGTCCCTTAACTATGGTATTACAATTAGGTCCTCATATTATATCATATTTACATCTATGTCCTTTAACTATGTCATATTTGCACTAAGGTCTTTTAACTATGCCATATTTACACTTAGGTCCTTTAACTATGCCATATTTACACTTAGGTGCCAAATTTCGATTTTACCCCTAACTTTCTCATATTTACAATATTGCCACCAAATTAACTTATCATTCTATTTAATTCATTATTTAAGAAGCAAATTACCATTAAATCACTTATTTAAAGGCATATTCTCATTAAGCACATATAAAAGTCCTTAACTATAATTTAGTCCCTAAACATGGAAAAATTACAATTTAATCCCTAAACTTTACCAAAATTACAAAAATGCCATTAGTTATTCTTTTTACCTTTTTAATTATCATTTAACATGCAAATTACATTTTGGTGCTTAAACTATTATTTTTAAGTCAAAATATATTTTAGTCCTTAAATAATAATTAATTTACCTAATGAGCCATTAAATTATTTTTTTATTAAGCGTTGTATAACCAATTAGGTTTAAATTACCCTTTTACCCTTAATTTTTTTTATTTCCTTTAATTAAATCCTTTTTCACTTCAATTTCCATCTAAACTTCACATTTATCATTTTAATGTCATTTTTATCATATTGTCTCCATCTTTTATATCATTACCATTTAGTCCTTGAAGTACTATTTCAATTCAAATTTCATTTTAATCCTTATCTTTATTTTATCTTTTATCCTTATCTTTATCCTTATCCTTATCATATCTCTATCATTATCTTTTCACTTACTTACATGTATATCCATTTAATTATTCATTTTTCCATGGTTACCCTTATTAACTTTTTATGGTCAAAATTAGCATTATGCCCTCAAAATTTTTATTTATTCCAATTAAGTCTATTTTTCACACAAATATCATTTTAAACACATATATACCATTTTAAGCTCTTTTTTTTACCAATTCACCCCAGTATAAAATTGGCAGAATTTTATGAATGGAATAAAAGAGACATAAACCCCAAAGGCTCACAATAACCTGAAGGGACCCCAAAAGATCTCTTCAGTACATTCCAATACATTTTAATACTTTCCAAATATTTCAGAGGGACCTCGAAGGACCACACATGTCTTTTATACATTTTAATACATTGAGGTATGACCGTCATTGGCCTACAATAAGTGAGACGCCATCCTCATAACCTGTCATGTGTCTCTATGGCTAGCCATTATATCCTAAATTAGACTTGACTACCAGATTACTATAAAGGGCATCATTATTCCACTTTTCACATTTTCAAGTTACCATTCATACATTTCATGAAATTTCATCATACTATTCCATTATTTTTCATTCAAATCAAGTATTATACATTTAATTTCCATTCATATGCCATTTCATGCCATAAAATCCATTAAATCATAAAAATACACATGGATACATCCATTCGGTCATGATATCAAATTTTCACAATCAATTCCTTTCATGACCTTTAACATTTGTTTAGGTGATTTACATGTTAAATAACATAGCCATGCAATTATTTCACATCAAAATCATATGTTTACATACATAATCAATTCGGCCAACATGTACATCATTCATTATGTGAATTGTTTTCCCTAATTCATTCCATTAGTTAGATCTCATGTAAATATATCTAGTTATATAATTAAATCACATTAAAAAAATAAAAATATCATTTTTACATACATATACCATTCGGCTTACATGTTGTCCATGGTATATATTTTATTTCTATTCATTTTAATCATTCAAAATCTCATTTTTAACCTTCTTAAATATGAATATATGGTTTGATTCAATTAAACATGTATATTTCACATACTTTATGTTTAAATATAACTAAAAATCATACTTTTAACATGAAAAAAGGAGGATATTTTATCCATTAACCTTATGTTCATGCTCTCCACACTTAGATCTTCCTTTCATAGCCATAGCTCCTTAAAAGTCCATCAATTTCCTCAATTTGACACATAAATATTTTTTACTTATTTTCTCCCACTTATAGCACTCCAAATAGACTCCAATCACTATCACCAAATTATAGAGAGGTTTAAATTTGTTTAGAAGGCGTAGATGTGACGAGAGATTTGAATAAAAAAGAAAAAAATAGAGAAAGAATGGAAAAATATCACTTTGGCCAAAGGGAGGAGGAGGGAGGTCAGTTTCTCTAGAGCAATCTAGTGAACAAATGTATTTATATGGGCAAAATTGAATCAAACCAGGTCCAACCAAAGTGGTCGAACTGATTTGTGTCAATTTTCGGTTTTCGGGTCATATTCACTATTTTAGGGTAATTAAGTGTTCCTCAACTCATTTTTACTCCTAATTAATTCCATCATTCTTAAAATACCAAATATATCCTCTACACAAAATTTTAGCTCAATCAAAGTCCATTTAGGGTCTGATTCACCTAAACTGGTCCAGTTCAATACTGTTCGGTTCTGCCATAAAATATAAATTTAATGTTGTCAAAAATTTCTAAAAATTATTTTATGACTTTACACTGTCCACATTAGACCCTTTTGAGCTGAATAACTATTTTTAAAAATTCTTCAATTGAACCGAACTAGAGGCAAACTTCAGTTTGACTTTCGGGGACTTATTTGACCTCATTTTTGCATCAAAATTTACCACTAGACTCTTGACAGTTCACAGATCAATATTACTAATTAGAAATTTTTCTATAACTACTATCAATTTTGACTATATAGCTGTCCCGAGATCACCCATCCCGGGATTGCTATAACTCAAGCATACTTAACTTTTTAATTCTACTGTAATAAGATATACTCAAGCCATCACTCTTTACCAAAATCACATTACAGATTTCATAAAATTTACTAAATACTACTAACCTGGTACTTAGGCCATTACAAAGAACTTTAGGCTCGTCAAGAGAATCATACATTGGATTTGCTTCCTTGTCCTACTGGTATTAAGCCTATTAGTTATAAATGGGTATATTTCATTAAGCTGCGATCTAATGGCTCACTTGATAGATATAAAGAAAGGTTGGTTGCTCTCAGTAATAGGCAAGAGTATGGTCTGGATTACGAGGAAATATTTGCACCTGTTGCCAAAATGACCACTGTGGGACTTATTCTTGCTATTGCTGCTTCCAAGGGGTGGTCCTTACGACAAATAGATGTAAAAAATGCCTTTTTGCATGGTGATCTTAAGGAAAATGTATACATGATCCCACCATCTGGATTTTTTTCTTCTCCTTCTTCTGATGTTTGTAAGTTAGAGTGGTCTCTCTATGGATTGAAATAGGCTCCTCGGGCTTGGTTCAATAAATTTTGTGATACTCTTCTTAGCTTCTTTTTTGTTCAAAGTCGGTATGATTCATCTTTGTTCCTATGAAAAAAATCTAAAAGAATTGGCTTGCTTCTGGTATATGTTGATGACATTGTCATTACTGGGATTCATTTTGAATTGATTTTTTAGCTTTAAGAGCGCCTTCAAGGTGTTTTTCATATGAAAGACTTGGGTCCTCTACACTATTTCTTAGGTCTTGAAGTGTTCTCTACATCAGATGGTATTTTTCTACATTAACATAAGTATACTCAAGATCTCATTTCTTTATCTGGTCTTCAGGATGGTCGTTCTGTTCATACTCCCTTGGATGTAAATGTTAAATATTATCGTGATGAGGGTGATTTTCTATTTGATCCTACTTTGTATAGATGTCTTGTCGGCAACTTAAATTATCTAACTATTACTCATCCAGATATTTCTTTTGTTATTCAATAGGTGAGTCAATTTATGCAAGCACCCAGGCATTTTTATCTAGCTACTGTCCGTTGGATCATTCGTTATTTGTGTGGTATCTCTGTGTGAGGTTTGTTCTTTCTAACCAACTCTTCTCTTCATCTTGTTGCTTATAATGATGCTGATTAATCTGGGTCCCCTAATACTCGACAGTCCATTACTGGTTGGTGCATGTTCCTTGGTTCTTCACTGATTTCTTAGAAAAGTAAAAGCAAGATCGCATCTCTAAATCCTCTACTGAGTCTAAATAAAGAGCTATGTCATCTGCTTGTTTAGAAATTCTTTGGCTTCGAGGATTTCTGGCTGAGCTTGGTTTCTAGCAAATCAATCATACACCTCTTCATGCTGATAATACCAGTGCTATTCAGATTACAGCTAATCCAGTTTTTCATAAGCATACAAAGCATATTGAAATGGATTATCACTCTATTCATGAGGCATATAATTCTCATATCATCTCTCTACCAGATATCACTACTGAGCATTAGACTGCTGATATATTTACTAAGGCACTTTCTAGTGGTCGTCATCAGCTACTTGTTAACAAATTGATGCTTTTGGATATCCAAGCATCAATTTGAGGGGGATATCAGTGTATATAGGTTTTATATTTTGTACAGTTGACTTTTCTTGTATAGATTAGCTTTATCTTAGGCTAATGGATAGTTAATTAGTTTCCTAAACTTAGACTAATGGATAGTTAATTAGTTTCCTAATTTAGATTGGATGTTTAGTATACATTTTGAGGTTGTCTAAGGAGAAAAGGAGAGAATTTTGGCAAGCTATTTTGGTTATCTTTCTATATTTTATCACTATTAGCTATGGAAGTTATGAATGATGTTTCTATATCTCTTGTAACTTCTTGTTTGATTAACCCAATTGCATGTTCCATTAGCTCAGCCTTGCATGGCAGTGTACGGTGGCCATTGCTTGGCAATCTGAATTTGCCTTCAGCCATGTTGAATAGCTCTCTAATAATTTCACCATCACTATTTTTGATAGCAAGAGATGCTGATAAATAAAAAACAATGGAAGAAATAATACTGCGGGAAAATGATAATTACATAGATAATTATCCTAGCAAAATGGCACTAGGCGCCAGCAAATCCCTTGAAAATTCGAGCAAATCTAAGCAAATGATGTTGTGATGCAACCTTTGGTTCTGCTTATATTAGAGTAAGATCACAATGCAAGCAAACATCACAACCAACAAAAATAAATACAGGCAAAGCACATATGAGTGATAACAAGTATTACATGAAATGTGACTAGTTTCACATCTCAAATTTCAATTTATAAAGCACAAATGTGACCATAATATTTAAATATGATCATTCATTCATAAAATATCTCTCATAACTAATCATTTAAGTAAACAGAGATTTAGTTACGAAACTCTAGATCTTATTAATATCTTCATTCTCCAACCTAATATAATCACCCCCAACACCATCTTACTCCTCATCAAGACCTCCAAGTAATCTTTAAAATAATAAAAATACCATACCAAATAATATACAATAAGTACACGAACAATATATAACAATTATAAGTAAAGTATACAGTAAGTACATGCACGGTACACAGTAAATACACATGGTATACAGTAAGTTCACAAACAGTATACAAGTACACTCACAGTATATATCAAGTACATGTGCAATTTACATTAAGTACACGTATAATATAAATTAAGTATACGTAAAATATACAACAAATATATGAATAACATATATCAAGTATGCGCACAGTATACATAAAGTATACACACACAGTATACAAGTACACTCACAGTATGCATCAAGTACACGCGCAATATACATTAAGTATATACACAATGTACATCAAGTATATGTACAGTATAAAAAAAATACACGAATAATATTTATCAAGTATGCGCACAGTATACTTCAAGTCTACACACACAGTATACAAGTGCACTCACAGTATATATCAAGTACACACATAATATACATTAAGTATATGTATAATATACATCAAGTATATGTACAGTATACAACAAATACTCGAATAATATATATATCGAGTATATGTACAGTATACATCACGTATACACATAATATATATCAAGTATACCCATAGTATACAATAAGTACAAGAATAGTATACTATAAGTAGATACACATTATACTTATCAAATGATATAGTTAAAAATAAATGAGGCTCCCAATAAACTGATAAGCATATAATATATGTAGTCTACAAAGGAAAAACACCAATTATATTCCATATCCTATAACAAAGATTATAGGCCTATCTAAAATCATCAATAAATATCACCATCACTATTCCTCTTATTCTGTGAACATAATTGAAAACCACTCTAAATTAATTAGCTTCCAAGTTCATTTCTTACATAATGTGCTATGCTTAGTTACTGCACAGACTATGAGTATACATTTTCAAGTTATATGAAACTCAACCTTAAAAAGTGTAAGATACCAAAAAGATCATTTACAATTTAACTGTTCCATGAAAAAAATAGATTCTAATGCCCTATGCCATAACTGATATAGTGAAGAGTCATTCACAAACCACTAATGAAATTCTCAAGTAACCCAATGAGATGAAAAGATGATTGCAACATCAATTAGTAGAAGAAAATGCAAAAATATTTCCCTATAGGGACAACATCTTGCTTTGACTATTATCTTACGTCAAAGACAAACTTGTCTAGAGATGTATTATCTGGTACAGAATCCCTACCCTTGCATCTAATCTGGTTCAAGAAAACATAGAATGTATTAGGATTTAGCTTCAACCCATTCAAAGTAATAAGAGCATAAATTTAAGATGAGAATTTGAATGCAAACCTTTATGTGTCTTATTCCTTCCTTTGACCATGCTGATAAGGGATTGTATTGATTAGTGTTTGTTAGGTTAATATCAAAACCAAGCTAAAAATTACAAGATAAACATTAAGATGACTGAAGCTATTTATTACCGAAATGCGAATAGCTGTAGAAAATATATGCTAAGTAGTTACATGCACCGTTCTAAAAAAATCACATATTAAACCTTTGTATTTCTTAGAAATGCTGCCGCAATAAAGAGCATATATCTCTTTTTCACACATGAGCGAGAACACACATGTGCACATGTCATATTTTGACACTCTTCTTTTCATGTCATCTTATTTGCTTTAGAAACAAGCACACAAATAATATGTATCGAGTTTAATATCGACACTTTATGGAAAACAAATTCTTATGCTAGTATTCTAAAAACCATCACTTGGTATACTTAAAAGAGATTAGAAAGGTGAGTTGTGCTTTCAATTAAAATAAACAGGAATAAAAAAAAGTTTAGAAAAAAGAAAAAGAAGAAAAATAATCAGTGTGTGTGCAAGCGCGGACGCGCATCTTCTTTGGTCAATATATACATCTTATATGTATTTTTCTCCATATGCAAATTGTATAGTTCCCTTCCTATCTAAGCAAATTATTGCTTCACAAGAAGATAACATAATTTAAGTTTGAACATACTGAATGTAAAGAGTCCAAATAATTAGTAGTGTATCTACTCACTTCTCTTCCAAGTAGTCTTTGTTCACAAACCACATGTTTAGGTGTGTATCTTTTGCCAGAAATATGTTTATTGAATGACTCACTAAGTGGAACTTTTGAAGGAATTATATGATCTATAGCCTGACCATGTGCAGGACAATCCAACCAACCTGCAATAGAAAGAAAATAACAACCATAGATTATAGAAAAGGGGGGAAAATACATAAATTTCCATATAGTAGACAATGAGGTAAGTAACCGTAGACCTCAGATTATAGTAGAACTTTCAGGACTAGGCATTTTTGGGTTTAAAGAAACTACCTTTGAAACAGATAAAATAACAAAAATAGGAATTAAGGATATTAGAAGGCAACCAAACCCTACTCCCAATAACCTGCCTGCCTAGAATAATTCATCTACCTCCTATGCTAATCCTTTATGGACACAATATCATACAATATGTAGTAAGACACATTCAAGATATGGAACTAAATCCATGCATAAAAAGCACAAAACACACCAGGAGGAAGTATACTTCCATCATAGGATCCACGGTTTCCAAACTGTTAATCACGTGTATATGATGAAGGGACACGCACTTGATCCTCACCTAGGAATTTCCTTTTTGTCCTCCACTATCTTCTTTCACTGCCCTAAGGATAGATTACTTAAGATCAGTGATGAAACACAAAAACTAAAACAAAAAGTTAAAAGCATGTGCACTCAAAATATTTAACAAGTTTTACCCTTGATATACCTCTAGAAATAAAACAAAAAATGTGGAGCTAAGAAGTAGAACAAACAAATTAAATTGCAATGCCAAGGTGTAGAAATTGAGATAAGAAAGAGAAAATAAAAGGTACATACTGCTACTTCAAAATGTTCTCGCCCTCCATTATCGCCTAAAATACCTTTTCTGCGATTATAATTTTTAGGTGGCTGGAAGCCATTAAACTCCATAGCAAAATAACTCAAATTATCCACTATAAGCAGTTAGCAACTTGAATTCGTGACTCTGTTGGATAATCAAACAAACTAATTGGAAGTAGATAGCATTAGATACATGAGCAAAAATAGACTATAAAAAGCTTCCCCATATTGAATCAATATACCAACCCACCCAAGTTCTATTGCAGAGAAAGAATAATGTTTTATGAAGTGATGAATAGAATTAGAAATAACCTAGGAAAGGATAGCGACTCTGCTTTGCAACCACCTACCTGTTTAACTGTTTTGCTACCGTCTAGAACCACCTAGCGATGGGCATTAGGCATATAAACTGGTTGGATTTGAGAATCGAATACATATTTGACAAATCTGATCTTAACATATTTTACTTTCTCTCAATTTATATAAGACTCACTTATTTTAAAAATTTATATAATAACAATAGGATATAGTATAAAAAAATATGAACGCTCAAAAAAGGAAAAGAAAGATGCTGGTGACATGAGACGGAGAAGATGATTGAGAATAGAAGGTAGAGCAGAGAGGGTGGAAGAAAAAAAGTTGCATTTTTTAAAATAAAAATTTGAAAAATGAGATTTACAAAATGCTGTAAAAAATTGCATTTATGAAAAAAAAGTTAAAAAAGTTGTATTGTGTGTAATTTTCTCATATTTTTTTGCAAAAGGGTCAGGCCAGTACCTAAGCCTATAAACATGTCTAGCCTGAAGTAATAAATTTCTAGCCTTCAAAATAATTAATGCTTGGTGCTTTAGTAAGTAAAAAAAATTCCTTATTATTTTAGCATTAACTATTTTAAGTCGAATATTATACTTCTTGTTCAAGATTCCACCAGAAATTATGGGATTTCAAAACCTGCAAAACATGATTGTACATAATTGTGACAATCTCACACATATTTTCAATGCTCATTTGCCCAAACAACTAGTGAAACTAGAATATATACAGATTTGTTCTTGTGAGAAGACGGAAGTTATTGTATTTCCTCAATTTAAAGTGTTGGAACTTGAAGAATTGCCTAATTTCAAGAGTCTTATAAATTCAAATATTTAATAAAAAAAATTCAATTATAGTGTTCAATTTTTTACTATTATTACTAAAAAAAAGTATTAAAATAAATAAAAAATTATGAATATATTGATATTTGATATTTAATGGGTTGTTTAAATATATTTTTATATACCATATTTTTAATTTTTTTTAATAACTATATTTAAAAGAAATAATAAAAATTATGTGTCAAACAGATTCAACCAGTTGGCTTTTGACTCAATTGACAGACCGAGTGAACATTTAGTTCGATTTTAAAAACATTGGCTTTAAGCAAGTGGTCAAATGGGAGCACAGGTAGCCAAATCGAGAAATATTTTGATCTCTGACAATGTTTGCATAACTCACTGCCACGTGGTGCTCCCTAATCTATTTCTTTTTATTTTTTTTTTCTTATAGGTGTATATAGCAACTTCATGTTTATGTTAGTAGTTGGTTTATCTTATAGATAAATAAATTTATATATAAATCTATCATTTGCCATTGTTTTTATGTGATGGCTGTCAAAACTATCAAAAATAAATTTTAACTTTTTTTAATTAATTAAATTGCAAATAGGGTAAGAAAGTGTCAAATCCACATACACTAGTATCAATTTAACTTGTAGTAACCAAAATTTCAGCAAAGAAAAATAAATAAGAAATTTTAATGGCCAATAATTTAAAAATACTGAAAACAATAAACTAAAATTGAACAAAACTAATTAAAATAAAATCAATTGATGAAAAATTTCAGTTAAAGGTATTCGTGGCAAGACATTCAATTTACTGATTACAGATGAATAGATAACTTTAAAATTATCCAATGGACAGGTTATAGTCGTCAGGTTAGCTCTCTCGACCAATCTTTCCTTACTAATCAAGTAAAACTTTAAATAACCTTTAACCAATAAACAATCATCTCTCATCGATAGAATTTAATTTATTGATAGTTTTATGAATTAGAAAAATCCAATCCAAGTTAACTAATTTCTTATCGAGATTAAATTAAACTAAATCATGCATTTACTTAATAAAATAACCTTTCTCAGTGTCGCTATATTAATTGCCACTTAATATTAATTTTATCAAACAATTGCGGATTTAATAATCTAAATTAGTTATATGCCATTTAATTAAATGCAAAACAAGCTCATATTGCACATAAAACAAATAATAATAGAGATGGAGTTTCTCTAAATTGCAGTAAATAACATAAACATTGCACAAAAATTAAAGAGAATAATAAAGTGAAACAATCTCACAGCATATGAAGAACCTTGGGCTTGAATTAACCTTTAACGAGAATAAATTAATTTAGCCACACATAATTAATGTCAAAAACATAATAAAATTAAATTAAGAAATAAAACTCCCTGTTATAGCCTTTGGAAAAAAGCAGAAGAAGAAAAAATAGAGATGATGATTCCCTTCACGTTTTTCTCTAGTTGTTTTAAAAGACTAATCCTAGATAACTTAGGAATATCGTTGATTCATATCCAAACTTGGTAAACAAAATAGATATATCAAAAGCGATTCAATATTCCTAAAAACGCTACTTCTAATCTCTTAAATTAAACCCCAAATATTGCTAAAAATAAAGTGGAGTACAGATGGCTGCTAGGGCAACTTCAAACTTAAAATTATAAAGTTGAAACTTTGCTCTCGTGAATCCCTTAGGTAAGTCAACTGCTTACCCTTGCCCCTTAGCTAGGGCTGTGCATCGGTCGGGTTCGGGTCAACCCGAACCGAACCCGATCAACCTGAAAACCGAAATATGTCCCATATCTCAAACCGAACCGACCCTATATCTTAGTAGGGCCCCGAACCGAATACACCGATAATTTTCGGGGCCCAACCCGATTAACCCGATCTCCCCCTCTGTTCCTCTTCCTTTTCGCAAATCTCTTCATCTCCCTCTTTCTATGGTTTTCCAACAAAATAAACAAGTTAACAACAAATCATCAAACACAAACCCCCAATCTCTCACAGATAAATACATCCATCAAAGATTCAAAATCAAATACAAATCCCATAAAAAAATTAAAATCAAATTTGAAGAAAAGAAAAGCGATTGAAATTCGAAGCAGGAAAAGAAGAAGATGAAGAAGGAGAAATAAATTCTAAGGGAGAGATCGAAACTCGAACAAGAAGAAGAGGAAGACAGAAGGAGGAGACATTAGATCTGAGGGAGAGAATGAAGTTCGAAGAAGAGAAGACAAAGACGAAGGAGAAGGAGAGAGAGAGGGAACCGGAGCTTGATCTTCAGCGACGGAGGAGAAGCCAGATGTCGGCGATGGAAGAGAGAGGGGTAAAGGGAGAGGGCGAGATCGGAGGTAGGTGGGTGGGGGCTGAAGAGAGAGGGGCAGAGGGAGAGGGATATCGTGAAGAGGGGAGGGGCAAAGAGAGGGGGGAGGCAGAGAGGGTAGGGCAACTGGGTAAGGAGTAAAAAAAAAAAGAGTTTATATACTCTTTCGGTCGGGTTCGGGTTTTGTAGGTTTTAACCCGACCCGACCCGAACCCGAACAATCCCATTTTTTCATAACCAAGCCGACCCTAATTATCCGAATAACCCTGCTCGAATTAGCTATTCGGGTCGGTTTATTCGGATTTTTCGGGTCGGGTCGGTTCCTGCACACCCCTACCCTTAGCCTTGAGCAAGGTAAACTCCAAATTCAGTTTTTACTCTGAACTTCTCTAAATCTTCAAGACTGCTTCAAATCTGCTCTATTTAGCTCCAATTTGCTCTCTTCTTACTACTTTGATCTTGCAATGATAAAAATCATAAAACAAGTAAAAAGCACAAAAATAGGCTAAAATCAAGTGCACAAATAATTAACATGCAAATTTAATCACCCATCAAATTTCCCCACACTTATCCCATACTTGTCCTCAAGCATAAATCAATCCTCAAATCAATCTGCCAAAAGTTCTTTCACCCAAAAATAGGTCCCAATTCCACAAGATTTAACCAAGTCAAGACATGAGGCAAATTAGAGAAAATATCCAAAACAACTTACCATAATTTTATTTCAAAACATTAATTCCTCAAGTATCTTTACGAGTTGGAATCAACAAGGTTTTATATATTAATCAAGCAACAATTTGTTTCCCACTTCAAAAATTAAATCATTACATAAAGGTAGCTTATCAAACCATATCAAACAACTCAATTACACACTTTGTTGAATAAAGGAAAGAAAAAACCAGGAAACTCTTCGTTTTTCTCTTAACTTTCACTTTCTTAGATTAAAGTGGATGCGACGGTACCCGATTCTGAACTGCATACACCCGATTTTTCTAGCCTAAGAAAGGAATTAAAAGCTTACAAGGAATATAAAGGTCCTTTTTACTCGAGGGTACCCAGTTTTTACCCTCATACATCCGATTACTCAAACCACACAGTTTCAAGAGGCAACTAGCTCTACTCTTAACAAGTTTTTGAGTGGATAGTGGAGTAAAAATTACTATTATTACTATTGTTTTTATATTTTTTATATTTTTTTTTTGAAGAAGAATCTGGTGACTAATTTCCTAAATTCTTGGGCATGAAATACAAGATAGGTGTCCCAACCAGTTTTAACCAGTCTCTAAAACACAAAGATTCCAAATTTAAGAGCACGCAAATATTATATTTCACCTTTTATTTCTAACTTTGATTTTTCCAACTCAAAATAAAATTAAGGTTCCCATAATTTGTATGCAAAAAGAAGGAGTTATTACAGATACTTCTTAATCTTATCTAAAATCTTAATAGGGTGAAAACTAAATAGTCAAGGAATTAACTCTGGAAAAAAGCTTTTCCATAGGAATGAAAGTGAAGCTCAATAAAATGCTAAAGGGCACAAAATCAGAATAGACATGGGATAAGTGAAACAATTGCACACACAATTAGCCAAAATTAGAATTTTAGATTTTTTTTTTTTAAATTTGGCACAAAATCCTTCCTTAATTGTAGACAATTAAACACAATTACAATAAAACAGCATCAACTCTTAAAAAAAATTCAGCAGAAATCCAACCAAAAATAGCCACATAGCACCAACAACCAAACAATACCAGCAAAATATCATTAGCAAGCATATACTCAATATAAACTCAAAACTTCAATCTCCCCTATACTTACTTCTCGCATTGTCCCCAATGCGGATCAACAATACAAATGTAGGTTAACACAAAAGTAAACAAAAGATAGGATTAAGAAACTACCTTGTGAGGAAAGGTGCATGATCCTTAGTCAGTTTTGAGTATATTGGGGTTATGGGATCCCCAAATGCTGGAATAAAATGGCTTGTTGCTGTTTGAAGTCGTCGGTAAACTGCTAGAGATCAGTAGATAGTTTATTGATTGTAGATGTAAGATCAATAACAGTGGTCTCTAATTTATCCAAGCATTCCATAACAGTAGGAGCTGGATCAACGAAAGGGTTAGTGGTGGCATGAGAGTATGAGATGGATGATCCTTTAGGTGGGATTTTTCTATATACCCATTGGTCAGGAGTGGATAGGGTACCTGCATCAATAAAAGAAAGTTTTTCTGTTAAAAATATGTTTAATTTGAATTTTAGAATTTCTAGAGTTCCCCTTGAAATGTTTTATTTTAGAATTATAATGTGATATTTAATAAGTTAGGTGGAAAGTGGTTAGGTAAAAGTGATTAGGTGAAGTGATTAGGTATTCAATAAGTTAGATAGAAAGTGGTTAGATATTTAAGTTAGGTGGAAGGGTGTTAGGTATTTAATAATTTTTAATTCTAGTGTGATCCCAAAACTCCCTTTAAATACTCCTTGTACCAAGTGTTTTATGCAAGCCAAATATTTGAGTGTTATATCCTTCTCTCTAATTCACTCTCTCTAAATTCTCTCTTCCACCTTCTAACAAAGTGGTATCAGAGCCAAGTTTCTTTCTTAGTATGCTCTGTGGTTGCAGCATAGTCTGATCTTCCACATCAGAAAAGAATTTTCCTTGGGCTATTGTGAGTGTGTGAAAAAAAAATAGAGTGAGTAAGTTGTGAAAAAAAAAAGGAGAGAGAGTGAAAAAAAATGTCCAATTTTGATATGATTTCATTCCAATACCCTCGTCTTACAAAAGATAACTATGAGAGTTGGTGTCTTCGAATCAAAGCCTTACTAGGCTCACATGATGCATGGCAGATAGTAGAGAAAGGATATGAGAAGCCACACGATGAAGGAGTATTGTCTCAAAATGCAAGAAATGAATTGGTAAAGACAAGAAAGAAGGATCAACAAGCCCTCACCATCATCCACCAATGTTTGGATGATTCAATGTTTGCAAAGGTGGCCGATGCAACTACCTCAAAAGAAGCTTGGGAGATCTTGCAGAAGTCTTTCCAAGGAGTAGAAAAGGTAAAGAAAGTAAGGCTTCAATCTCTAAGAACGGATTTTGAAGCAATGAAGATGAAGGAATCCGAATCAATTTCGGATTATTGCTCAAGAGTAAAGGCGATAACAAATCAAATGAAGAGATATGGCGACAAGGTGGAGGATGTTCGTGTGATGGAGAAAATCCTTCGAACTCTCACTCAAAAATTCGATTATGTGGTGTGCTCTATTGAAGAATCAAAGAATTTGGAGGAGATGACTATTGAACAACTAGAGGGATCCTTACAAGCCCATGAAGATAAGATTAGTAGAAGACAAGGAGAAGTATTAGAGCAAGCTCTAAAAGCCAAAGCTTGTTTGAAGGAAGATAGAGGAGAAAGCCAACAAGGACGTGGACGAGGAAGAGGACGAGGCCATGGACGTGGCCAAAGTGGAAGAGGAAGAGGTAGCCAATACAATTTCAATAATGAGGCAAGAAATTTTCAATCAAGTAGAGGTCGTGGAAGTGCAAGAGGTAGAGGGCGAGGCCATAATTTGAAGACAAATGAAAGGAGGTATGAAAAATCCAACATTGAGTGCTACAATTGTCATAAGTTGGGCCATTATTCTTGGGAATGCTATAGTTCCTTGAATAATGGTGAGACAAGAGCTAATCTTATGGATGGCAAGGAAGAAGATGAAGATGAATCAACTTTATTGCTAGCACTCAAAGGGGGAGAGAAGGATGACAAGAGCTCGTGGTATTTAGACAACGGTGCAAGCAATCATATGTGTGGGCTAAAGGAAAAGTTTGTGGAGCTCGATGAAAATGCACGGGGTAATGTGTCTTTTGCGGACTCATCAAAAATTCAAATTGAAGGCATAAGTACAATTATCATTTCTTCCAAAGATGGTAGCCATAAGCTTGTTAATGATGTCTACTATGTGCCCAAGTTAAAAAGCAATATTTTAAGCTTGGGATAACTCTTGGAAAAGGGGTATGATATTCACATGAAAAATAATTGTCTTTGGCTTCGAGATCAAAATGATACATTGATTGCCAAGGTCGCTATGTCGAGGAATAGAATGTTCACATTGAATCTCAAGACACTTGATGTAAAGTGTTTGAAAGCTACGATAAATGAGGAAGCATGGCGTTGGCACATGAGATTTGGGCACTTGAACTTTGGCGCACTCAAAGATATGGGGGAGAAGAAGATGGTGAAAGGGATGCCTTTAATCGATCATCCCAATCAAATTTGTGACGCATGTCTTCTTGGCAAGCATGCAAGAAAGAGTTTTCCAAAGGAGGCCACATCAAGAGCAACCAAGCCACTCCAACTTGTTCACACCGATGTTTGTGGGCCAATTGATCCATCATCATTTAGTGGCAACAAATACTTCATCCTCTTTATTGATGATTTTAGTAGAAAAACATGGGTTTACTTCTTGAAGCAAAAGTCTGAAGCATTTGCTGCATTCAAGATCTTCAAGGCTCTTGTAGAAAGGGAGAGTGGCTACAAAATCAAGGCTCTAAGGTCCGATAGAGGAGGCGAGTTCACCTCAAAAGAGTTCAACGAATTTTGTGAGGCTCATGGGATTCGACGTCCTTTAACAGTCCCTAGATCATCACAACAAAATGGCGTTGCGGAAAGGAAGAATAGAACAATTCTTAACATGGCACGAAGCATGTTGAAGGCTAAGAATATGCCTAAGGAGTTTTGGGCTGAAGCTGTCTCTTGTGCAGTGTACATATCTAATCGCTCACCAACATCAAGCATCAAGGATCGTACGCCACTAGAAGCATGGAGTGGACATAAGCCTAGCGTGAATCACTTGAAAGTGTTTGGGTGCATTGCTTACAAGCACATCCCGCAACAAGAGAGAAGCAAGCTTGATGATAGAAGTGTCAAACACGTCTTTATTGGCTATAATGCAAACTCAAAGGGCTACAAGTTGTACAACCCAAACAATGGCAAGGTTGTGGTGAGCCGCGACGTAGAGTTCAATGAAGATGGAGCATGGAATTGGGAAAGAAATGAAGAAAGCAACTACGACTTCATTCCATACTTTGTCGAGGAAGAAGAGGAAGCCATGGCACCAACACAAGATGCAACTCCACCTCCTACACCCACTCCCAATGATCAAGGTGAAAGTTCAAATGAAGGGCCAAGAAGAATGAGAAGTCTTGATGATCTTTATAATGAAACCGAAGAAACAACTCTCGGTTTGCATTGCCTCTTAGCCGACGGTGAGCCATTAAGCTTTGAAGAAGCAACGAAAGAGAGAAGATGGAAACAAGCTATGGATGAGGAAATCAAGTCGATTGAGAAGAATGATACTTGGGAATTAACAAATCTTCCTAAAGGTCATAAAGCTATTGGAGTCAAATGGGTTTACAAGGTGAAGAAGAATGCAAAAGGAGAAGTGGAAAGACACAAAGCAAGGCTTGTTGCAAAAGGTTACAAGCAAAGGCATGGCATTGACTACGAAGAGGTGTTTGCCCCAGTTGCTCGCATGGAGACTATTCGATTACTTATCTCAATGGCAGCTCAAATGAAATGGAGAATCTATCAACTAGATGTGAAGTCGGCATTCCTAAATGGTGATCTTGAAGAAGAAGTGTACATTGAGCAACCACTTGGATATGTGGTCAAAGAACATGAGGACCAAGTCTTGAAGTTGAAGAAGACATTGTATGGATTAAAGCAAGCGCCAAGGGCATGGAATAGTCGCATTGACAAGTACTTTCAAGAGCATGGTTTCGATCGTTGCCTTAATGAATATGCTCTCTATGTGAAAGCTTGTCATAATGGAGACATATTGCTAGTTTGCCTTTATGTGGACGATCTCATCTTCACCGGCAACAATCCAAGATTATTTGAAGAATTCAAGAAGGAGATGTCTCGTGAGTTCGAGATGACTGACATAGGGCTCATGTCATACTATTTGGGCCTAGAAGTGAAGCAAATGGAGGAAGGAATTTTTATTTCTCAAGAAAGATATGCAAAAGAAGTATTGAAGAAGTTCAAGATGCACGATTGCAACCCCGTGAACACGCCTATGGAGTGTGGAATAAAACTTTCAAAGTTTGAAGAAGGCGAAAAGGAAGATCCCACTTTATTCAAAAGCCTTGTGGGAAGTTTGAGGTACTTGACATGCACAAGACCAGATATTCTTTATGCTGTTGGAGTGGTGAGCCGCTTTATGAAAGTTCCTACAACAACTCATATGAAGGCAACGAAAAGAATACTTCGGTACTTGAAAGGTACGTTGGAGTATGGATTATTTTATACTTCCTCGAATGATTTCAAGCTTATCGGATATTGTGATAGCGACTTTGCTGGAGATGTTGATGATAGAAAGAGTACTACCGGATTTACATTTTCAATGGGTAATTGTGCAATTTCATGGAGTTCAAAGAAACAACCACTTGTTACGCTTTCTACATGTGAATCCGAGTATGTAGCGGCAACCTCTTGTACTTGTCATGCGATTTGGCTAAGGCGACTATTAAAGGAACTTCACTTGTTTCAAGAAGAAGCAACGAAGATTTACATCGACAATAAGTCTGCTCAAGCACTTGCTAAGAATCCGGTGTATCATGATCGAAGCAAGCATATAGACACAAGATATCATTTCATTAGGGAGTGCATTGCAAGAAAAGAAGTAGAGCTCAAGTACGTGAAGACACATGATCAAGTTGCGGACATCTTCACAAAAGCACTCAAGTTCGAAGACTTTAAAAGATTAAGATCAAGACTCGGGATGAAGAAGAAAAATTCAAATTAAGGGAGAGTGTTAAAAATATGTTTAATTTGAATTTTAGAATTTCTAGAGTTCCCCTTGAAATGTTTTATTTTAGAATTATAATGTGATATTTAATAAGTTAGATGGAAAGTGGTTAGGTAAAAGTGATTAGGTGAAGTGATTAGGTATTCAATAAGTTAGATAGAAAGTGGTTAGATATTTAAGTTAGGTGGAAGGGTGTTAGGTATTTAATAATTTTTAATTCTAGTGTGATCCCAAAACTCCCTATAAATACTCCTTGTACCAAGTGTTTTATGCAAGCCAAATATTTGAGTGTTATATCCTTCTCTCTAATTCACTCTCTCTAAATTCTCTCTTCCACCTTCTAACATTTTCGCCTTTCTCGAAGCATAATTAATGCATTTGGTCTAAAAAGGGTAAATCCAAAGGAGGCATCCCAGAAGCAATGTGCATTGTGGTTGTGCTAGTGTCAAACAAGCCATCATTAACAGCCAAACAAGTGATTGAAGACCATAAAAATAATTTCTTAGGCCTAGTGCATAATTGTTCAAATTTTAATGTAAGCCAATACCCCAAATTTACCTTTTTATAATGAAGCATACACCACATAAAAAATAATTCAGCTTTTTGTGACAACAGTGGTGTTATTGTTTATGGCAGAATGATTAATGGCAAGGAAGCAGTGAATGACCCTAAGTGTAGAACTCCTAAATAAACTGGCTTTGGATTTACTAGGTTAAAAACAATATCAGGCATTCCAGTCAATTCTCTGTAAACATCTTGAGCATCAAAGTCATCATGATAATCACATAACATGTTAATATACTTAGATGTTTCGGAATATTCATCATCAATTAAGCCCGATGCAACATTAAAAGATGCAATAGAGAAATATTGGTAGTCACCTAACAAAAGAAATTGAATGGTAAATGGATTAGCCAAACAAAAATTAGATCCTGATTGTTAAATACAAAAGTGTTGTGGTAAGAGCATCATAGACAGGATAATTAATATTGAAAAATTTACGCCAGCCAATATTATCTATCAGGTCTAAGGTTTCATCTTTCAAGCCAAGAAAATACAAAGCTGTCTCATTAAAAGAACGAGCAGATTCAATCATGATGTGCAAGGAAATAATACCTAGATTTGTCCTACTGCTCAATAAATTCCAAATTGCCTCCTGTTTTATGTGCAGGTGAAGGAAATTAGGATTTACCATGCCCTATTCCAGCATATTTTTGTGTCCTAGAGGTTGCTGGCTCTTCATTCTCCTGTGCTTGGGGTAGCATGGAGGTGAAAAGAATGTACTCGTCATCATTGCTTGTCTCACTACTTGTCTCCGGTAATTGGCTGCCTAGACTTGTAGGTGATTGGTCCCTTATTTTTGCTTGTATTTGCTACTAAAGTAGACT
Source organism: Excoecaria cochinchinensis (assembly GCA_947683425.1). Classification (NCBI taxonomy): domain Eukaryota; kingdom Viridiplantae; phylum Streptophyta; class Magnoliopsida; order Malpighiales; family Euphorbiaceae; genus Excoecaria; species Excoecaria cochinchinensis. The sequence continues at coordinate 17,311,441 of CANTUQ010000013.1, forward strand.
TGGTAGAAGTGGCGTGAGAGGCTAGTGGTAGGTGCTACGTGTCACACAATTTCATGGTGGTGGGAGTAGCGTCGTTCGACGCAGCCGCGATGAAGGGATAGTTGCGATGAGTTGTGCGCTGTGGTGATCCGGTGCTGGGCTCTACTATTGTGGGCTGTGAATCTATGCTGCTAGGTTTGGAACGGCTCAAATCTGCGCTTCTCGGACTGGAACAGCGAGGATCTGGGTGCCCTGGTAGGCTCGTGACTTGTTTGGGGCGATTCCACTTCACGCGTTATAGTGGCTGCAGATCTGCCGTGCTTAGGCTTTACCGCAGCTAGGCTCCTCAATCGGGCCATGGTGTGCTAGGATGGTAGCTTGTGGTGGCTTTGAATGCGAGGCTGATGGATCTATGCTGCTCGATCTGGCATGGATACTATACTGGACTGGTGTGGATGGGTAGAGCAGTGCGGGGGAGGGGAGCGGCGAGCTGTGGTGGCACTGTCATAGGCGGTGGTCTGTGAAGGTAAAAAGAAGAAAAGAGATTAATTATGTTAGGTTAACAGATAAAATAATAGTAAATGGGTTAAAAAAATTTAAAATAAAAGAAACTAGTGAAATAAATCCAATGAAAATAGAATAATAAAAAAACCATGTAAAAATTTAAAGACCGACAAATTAAAAGAAGAACCTATTAAACCCAAGAAACCCACTTTCCCAACGAAAATAAAATGAAACCATTAAAATTGATATATGGTTTAAACTACTCATTATTCCCATTGTTGTGAAAATGGGAAAATTAACCCAGCATTATTCGAATGCTTAGTAGCATGCTAATGCCACCTACAAAATCAATAATAAATTAAGTCAGCCACGTGAAGATGAAGAAGTAAAAAAAAGCAGTAAAAATAAAACAAAATACTGAAATTTAAATATAAATAGTAACACTTTAGCCTTAGGCAAGGCTAAGTATTGGGTTGCCTCCCAAAAGCCCCTCTATTTAACATCTTTGGCCAAATGTTACTACCTTTTAATTCTCCTCTACGGGAGCTGCCAATTGCACATTTTCTGTCCTTTAAGCTTAGAATCCTTCATAGAATGGTTTCAAACAATCCATTGACTTTATAAATTTTTCCATTATCCAGACTTTAAATTTCTATTGCACCACTACAAGAAATAACGCCTTTTATGATACAAAAAAAATGTCATGAAAAGTTTCATTTTCGTCGTTGAAAGGATAAGGTCGAGAATTTTCATCGTCATAGAAAATGTAATGGTAGGATGACACATTTGTATTTATTTAAACAAAAGGTCAATTAAATAAAACGATACTACCTAATGCAAAAAAAAAATTAAAATATCCTAATCCATAATTTAGAAATAAGTTTTGTTGAAACTTCAAAATGTGCATCTTGTTCCTACAAAAAAATATATATATTAAATAAAAAAAACTCAACCATATGCAAAACATTATCCTTTTGTCACACGATATCTTGTTTGAACATAAGTCATGGTACATGTCAAACTTATATTGTTCGAACATATAATTTCTCGATCATTAAGTAGACTGATAAATTCAAATGACATTGATTACACTATCAATTCATTCGAGCACGGCCATGTATTTTACAGTCCTACTTATCGAGGGGCCCAATAGATATCTATCTCATAAAAGAGAGACAAATTCCATCTTGATTATTCACTTTCCTCTGCATAATTCTCATTATGTCTGATCATAAACTTTATAATTATCCAATTAAAGACAATGTTTGATTATGTCAAAACATAATGTTCCTTATGTAGGAAACCGTGATAACTTCAGGTCAAATGATTCAATAACATATCTATTATAAGATCACTTATGAAACTATCCCATATAGTGATCTTACAGTGGGTCTATCCAGTACTTTGTTCTCTAACAAATACCTATAGATTTGATTTATATCATCATATATAATCATCCCATGATTATCAATACAAATCTATACTAGTCTTAATTTATTTTTATGCTCTTTAGTGATAAATAACTAGGGATGACATGAATAACATTGTTATTCATAAACATTGCAATAATATAACATGCCAATAATATTAATGTGAAGAAAACCATTATATATAAATAAAAATGTAATGATTACATCAAGATCCAAATGTTTGGCCTAGGGCATAACCACTAACATTAACTAGCTATTTTTCTTATCCTATAGTGAAATCCAAATTTTTGTCCAGAAATTTAATACTGACAAAAATTCAATCAGAAATTTTATACATATAAAAATTTATTTTCTAAAAAATTATTTTTTGACAAAAATCAGTTTTGATCAAAAGCTCATTTTCTGACTTAAAAATACTTTTATACGACATTAAAGTCATAATGTATATGCAAGGATGGAAATAATGTGCCTCAATTTGATCTTACAATTTAGTATCCTAATTCTTAATAAACTAAGATAGTTTTCAAATATGTCTTCTAATGTCCATGCATGAATGATTTTGCATCAGAAATTGTGTAGAAAATACCTACAGAAAATACTTAGAAAAGAATTCATAATAGAGTTTATTTAAAGTTTGATTATCATCAAAATAAAGATATAGCCTTGAGCCAACAATCTCCCCCTTTTTTATGATGACAAAACCTTAATAAACTCCACTTAAAAGTCTATCTAGGTTAGTCTAAAAAGCTCCCCATGAATATATGCATGGGGTTAGCTTAAAAGATAAATCATATAAGCAGTAAGCAGTTAGCATAAGGTATAAAAGCTAATTAAGCATAGGCACAAAGCAAACTAAAAATATATTGTCAGTATCTTTAATTCTAGCAATATCTTTCTCCCCTTTTTTGTCATCAGCCAAAAAGAAAGAAAAGCAACTATTCTGCACAAAAACATAACTAAAAGTTCCAACACAGCCTGTGACACACACCGAACCCCATGGAAGGGCCCCAAAAACCCACTTTCAGGGTATTCGAGAAAGGTTTATAGAGCTTGTAAGGGTTACAAGGGCATTTACTTTAGGCAATGAAGAGGTGTTTTGGAGTCGCCACCCAACAAAATATTAGAAAGGGTCGTCTAGCCTCACTGAGCCTAAGATAGTGCATGTGTGTCTATTTTTAGCAATCAGAGATATTTTAGAATCCTTCTTCCAATAGAACATTTAAAAGATTCATCTAATCTCGTGAAACCTAAGACGATGCATATACGTCTATTTTGGGCAAGCCAGAAATATTTTGGAATTTTCTTTCCAATAGAACATTGGAAAGGTTCATCTAACCTCGTTGAGCCTAAGACCAGAAAGAGTTTAGGACTTCCCATTTATTTATACCTTGATTAAGTTATAATTGAGTTTTGAAGTTAGAGTTTCATTCATTTTCTCATACAATTCAATGGAAGAATTTAAAGCTCAAATCAATCATGTAGTGGAGGCATTAAATAAAGCAAAGTGAGCATAAAGTAAATCAAAGTACATTAATTTACAATAGAATTAGGGGTGGAATGCAACCTCCAATATATAAATAAACAAAAAATGATAAAGACATACATAAAACGGGATGTTTGATTCGAGATGAGGACATTAGACCTCGCATGCATATTTAGAGAAAAAGAATAATATTAGGATATCTACTTCATAAAAAAATTAAGAAATTGGTCCTTTTTTTTTTTTTAAGAAAATCCCACTTAATTGTAGAAATCCTTTGTCACCTTTATACTAGCGGGCTCAGAAAATAATGTTTACAATAAATAAAAACTGAATAAAATAAATGAGAAAGAAGAGAGAAAGGGTATAGGGGGTAAACAGCGTAGACATCCCCATAATGCTCTTAACTAATTCTCCCTTTTCAACATTCAAAGTTCAATAAAATAAATGAAACTTACAAAGAAATAAAAAAGCATGTCAGTAAGTTAACAAAATAAAGTAATGATAATGAAAAGAATTAACAAAACAAATAATTTTAACAATGGAAAAAGAAGGATAAATTACCTTGAAATGAGTGAAGACAAAATTAAAAGAAAAAGGAAATGAAATAATAAAGAAAGGATGAAGGAGGGCCCAAGGATTGCCCAAATCACACGAGCGACGGGGTCCCTAGGCCGACCGATGTGCAAAGGGGATTTTCGTGATTGCCCGTCACTCAGTTGAGCGATGGCCATTGGTGGACCTTCAATCCGTCGGTCATTCTAGACCCAGAAAAAATGAAAGAAAAACAATTAAAACTATTTTTTTACAATTAAAATCCCATTTTCATGCAATTAATCACAAATAAATTAATATGAAATAGTAAATTAAATTAAAAGTCGATCCAGAATGTTTACCCTCGAAATATTACCTTTTGAAGGAAAAATTTGTGTGGATTTTTCCCCGAATTCTACAATGATCAATTGACAACATACAATTTTGAGGATTTTTTTCTACTGTAAAATCACTATTTTTCAGAATATTTCCAAAATCTTTCAAAATGTCAAATCAAGAGCACAAAATTAATTTTTCTCACTTGATTTTTCGTAATAATCACAAATGTTAAAAAAAGGACAGATCGAAAGAAAATGAATTGATTTTGCTTTTCGGGTTCTTCCTTATTTTTCAAAAATATTTTTGAAAGAAAAGAAGAAAAAGCAAACTTTATAAAGTTTTTAAGAGAATTTTCCAAAATTTTCCTAACCTTGTTTTCTTTTTTGAAGATTACTCCCCTCACCCCTTAAGAAAAAAATCTTAGCTTACTATTTATAGGCTAAGAACAAGAATTCAAATCTTTTTAGTTTTTAAATTTGAATTTGAAAAAAAAAATTGTAAAATCAAATCACAATCACTTGATTTTGGAAAATATTTGGAAATCAAAGCAAATCAAATTAAATATTTGGAGAAGATTTTAGAAAATCATATCAAAATCAATTTGATTTGGAAAAATCTTGAAAATCCAGCAAAATTCTCTTTGGAAATCCCCATAAACCGCCACAGATCAATGACCGACGGGCGTCGGTCGGCTCACCGACGGGCATTGGTCATATGGTAAATCAGTCATTTGACGGATGGGCCACTGTGCGAGGGACAAGCATCCCTCAAGGCCAGAGAGATGGGCATCTCTCAAGCACGAGTGAAAAACAAAATTTCTCAAATAAAAGCTCCTTTTAATGCGCACAACCTTCCCATCATCAAAACCCCTTAATCTTGTGAATTCAAAGGGCGAAAATCTACAACCTTCACTCGTTAGCCCCAATATGGGTACTGATATATTCATTGGGTAACTCTGATCTAGACTGTCTCAAGACCCGGTGTCTATAATTGCCCCAAATTTCGAGGAAACTAGTACACTAGTGTCCAGATGAGCCAAAATTCAGAAAAAAAGGAAAGAAATGCGTACCTGAGGCAGTCCTTACTTTTTTGCTATGTTGAAGATTGTGGCTTGTCGCCATTAAGCTGTAGTGTTTTCTACTACAACCTATTTGCAATTATTTTGCTGACCCCAATTCAGTCTGCACGGAATGTCCTTGCTAGCCACCCTCCGGCTTGCATGACACATGATCGCTACCATTAAACTATAGTGTGTTCTACTATAACTCATCCGATATGCCGTATTTATCTTTTTGGCCTGCATGGTATTGCCCTACTAACCCCTATCCGGTCTGTAAAGCATCTAACTTGACATACCGCATTTTTCTTGTTGGCCACCATCCGGCTTTCACGGTATGCTCCTGCTGACCCCCATCCAGTCTATAAAGCATCTGAATTGACATACCGTATTTGTCTTGCTTGCCACAATCTAGCTTGCACAGTATGCTTCTGCTAACCCCCATCCAGTCTGTAAGGTATCAGATCATTGAATCGTTATGTATTCTACCAAGATTTATTTAATACACCGTATTTATCTCGCTAGCCACTATTCGGCTTGCACGGTGTAACCTTGCTAACTCCCGTTCGATCTATAAGGTATCTGATTTACTTTGGATTATAATGTATTCTACTACGATTCATCTAGTATACCGAATTTATCTCGCTGGTCACCGTCCAGCTTGCATGGCATAACCTTGCTAACCCGCATGCGATCTGCAAAGCGTATGATCTTCGTCGTTGAGTTGCAATGTGTTTTACTGCGACTCATGGGATATAATACCCCAAAGTGTACCCTAGTCGGAATATTGTGTCAATTATATATTAGGGTACAAATGAGATTGAAATAAGTGAGTAATTAAGTGTGCAAGGGTATAATTGAAAGTAAGAAAGTTGTAATTAAAGAGCAGAATTATAGTAAGGGAGTAAATGGTTATTAGCCAAAGGACTGCATGTGAGATTTTGGTGGAAGGGGTGAGTGTAATCCACGTGTGGACTGCACCCCTTGCCAGCCAACTCTTTACATGCAAATGTAAGTGGAATTAGAGGTGGAATGGGGATTTGTGATTCATTTCGACCGGCCATTCCTCTCTCTTCTTCTTCATCTCTGTATTTTCTTCTTCATTCAAGAGTTGAGCTTTACTTATCTTTTAAATTGAATTGATTTCTAAATTGGATTAGTTTGAAGAAGAGAATTAAGAAGGTAAGTGTGGTTAACAAGTTGTGTTATTTCTCCTTCTTCTCAACTCTGTTTTTGGATTTGGATTTTGAGTAATGGACTAAAAGAGAGCATATGTTTGATTGATTGTGTACGATTTGGACAAGAGAAGAGCAAAGGGCAAGGAGAAGGTGTAGTCAGGGATTGAGGGTGCATCAACCTACTTTTAAGGTTTAGGATATATATATGTGTATATGTTGATTTTATTTGAGTATGCATGTTGATTAGTTTGATCTTGATGTGTAATTGATGCATGAGTATGAGACTTGAGATATTGAGCATGACTATGTGCTATATGATGGAATATAATTGAAGTGTTAAAATTGCTATGCGATGAAAAGGAAATCTAGTATGAGCACAATAATGATCAAGCATGAACACTAATTTAGGTGATGTGTTTGATGAACAATTGAAGCTATTGGCATGATATTTGCATGTTGATACATGAATTAAGTGTATGTGGTATGGTTGCAAGTGCATGAGAATTATGGAATTGAGTTTATGATGGTTTGATTAAGCGTGTGAAAGAAGAGTGCATGAGTATGGTAAGTGTACTGTGGAGCACAGCTGTGTTTTGCCAAAACACAGCTATGTAATGGCAATTTTGCATAGGTCATGGTGACAACCAGTTTGATTGCCACCGTGAGGTATGCCGGGATTGCATTCAGTCCGCATACAGTTGGTATGTCACGGTGACAACCAGTTTGATTGCCACCGTGAGGTACCCAAACTAGTATTCTATTTTGGATGTATGTCACGGTGACAACCAATTTGATTGCCACCGTGAGGTACCCTAGAAATGCATTCTGTTTTGCTTGTTCTGTATATGTCACGGCCACAACCATTTGGTTGTCACCATGAGGTATCTTCAACATGTTATTTTCTTTATTTTATATTCTCAAATGCTAATCATGAGGACTATTGACTTTCATACTAAGTTTAGCACTTCTAAATGAGTATCTTAAGCATGATGAACCATGTATGCGAATGTGTATAAACATGCGTGAGTTAATGTGTAATGACATGTATATGTTAGTATGCAATAATATGTATAAAGTGTTTTATGTGGATGAGTTTAGGATGACATGTATGCATGAGTAGTAAGAAATGAAGAAAGTGCATGAATGTTCTATTTGATATAGATTATAAGTTTTATGTGTGTATAGCATAGGTTTAAGTAAATGTATATGTATAGACATACATGCTTTGATATGGAATGATAGTTATAAGCCTAAGATGTTCATACAAGTGGATAGATAGGCATGCCTATAAAGGGTTAGATGTTTTGCAGCTGCTAGATATTTGGCACAAATGGTGTCTATATGTTTGACACCGACGGGTGTCTATATGTTTGGCACCGACAGATGTCTAGATGTTGATACTTACTAGTATCTAGATGTTTGAGACTCCAGTCTCTAAATGACCTGAGACTACGGTCTCTAGATGTTTTGGTCCCATTATTTGGTATCTATATGTACCCGTATCCACTTATGTTATGAAATTAGGCTAATTATAGTATTTAAATGTACAAGAGATGTTGCTTAAATGTACATGAGATGTTATATATAGTAAAGAGCTATAGTAAATGGTTAAAGTATGCGATTATCGAATATCAGAAATGTTTATATGAGCTTACATGTGAATATGAGAAGTTATTATATGTACAAGATGATGCTATAAGTATGCCAAAATGTCTAAATGTATATGATAGTATATGAGATGCAATGATATGATATGGTGCATGATTTGTACATGACGATATGATAGGTTGCATGAGATGTAGAGACAGGGTATTTTACATGCTATACATTTATGGAAGGTTATGTACAAGCTATTCCATCCTTATGTATATGAACATGAGCATATGTATACAAGCATGGACTTAGGATGCATTAAAAGGATGATACATGATATATTTATATGCCATAGTTATGTTTAGAGGAACACGAACATGACATCGATTATAAGAACTTGTATATATGATGTTAAGCAAGTTTGTAGAAGTTATTTCTTTAGTACGTTATTCGAATAACAGTGTGCTTATTACTGAATTGATTGTTAGTTGTTAATACATGTGACTTCGTTAGAAGTCTTTTATGTGTGATATCTCCACTAAGCGTTATCACTTAGCACGGGTGTTTTCCCATGTAGGTTTACAGGTTCAGAGGGTTGCATATCTGCAAGGTCATGGTCACTAGGAGTATAAGTTGAAGTCTTTTTGTATATGTGGCATAGTTTTTTTTGTATACATGATATAGAATTTTTGTATAGCTTGGCATATGTAAATGTAAAGCAATTTTGTATATGATATGTAATCGAAATGTAAGTGTAAAAAGAATGTTTTGTAATGTATAAAGAATAGTTATATGTTGAGATGTACATGATCTTAAAGTTTTATTTAAGAAATGTCTATAGCTTGTATTTAAAAGATATTCCGTTGCGAGTGTTGTATGTTTTCTATTTTCGCTTCCGCTTGAGTGTTCTTTATGTGTATGCATGTGTGGCGACCTAATATCCTCCCAAGGTATATTGGGGCGTGACATGGGATATCATGGTTATTTTTCTACAATGTGTTTTACTGCAACTCATGGGGTACACGACTATTTTTTTTGAATTTGATTTTTGTGCCGTGAGCTATTGGTATTTTCCCCCTATAATTTTAAAATACCTTGTTAATTTGTTGAGTCAATTGAATTTTTTATAAAGCTTGTACATAAGTCCTTTATTGTTATTTATCATCCTTTGTCTTTTTTATTTAATTTTTTTATTTCACGCTTCGGATTTTTTGAAGCAAATACAAAATATTAACAATCACATGTATATTGATAAAATAAAAAAAAAGCTTTCACAAATAAAAAAGTAAATTTTGTACATCAGTAAACAAATATACAAAAAGAAAAAACTCCCTCAACATCAGCGAGAGAGGGTGATAATCTAAGTGCTCATCCGGGTCCTCGTCATTATCTGCTACATGGATAGGTTGAGTGCCGGATAAAAATGGGCCTACTCTAATGGTAGATGGTATGGCCCTAGATGTAGGATACTGCCTGCTAGGAACTAATGGCCCGGTCTCAGCTGCTAGTTATGGTCGGACGACGAATCGGTGGTGGCTGTGCACTAGTCCTGAAGAACTTGAGGGTCTCACTAACCACTCTGCCCAGCACTGTAAAAGCTTAGACCAAGATAGAGGTCTGTTTCCCAGATGCATCCCCAATCTTGGTCAGCCCAATATCCATTTATTCCCTTAACTCTCTAATGGATCCAGATATCGTCGGTACAGATGCCTCTAGTGCCTCCATCTGGAACCTAAGATCAATAACAGACTGGTCGATCATCTATATGGCATTGTTAATCCTCTAGGTTGCGGCCATCTGCGAGGCACTTAGCTCCTTCCATAGCTCCTCAATCTATCTCTCTTGGTGGTCCAAATGCTCCCCCATAGCTCTGTCCATCTCCTCCCTCCACTGCTCCAGAGTAGCAAAGGCCGTGGTCATCGCAGAGATAATCTCTTGATATGCTGGCTATAGATGTAGCAGTCTGCAGAGATGATCTTCTCGTGATGGATCTAGCTAAGGCTCTATCAGCAGAGGGGCATAGACATTGATGCCCCTGAGTGTCCCGATCGGCTGTAGTGATGGAACCTCTCAGTCTCCCAGACCTCAGACCGTTGGATCCATTGTGGTGGTAGCGGAGTGATTCTCTATGCTCTTTGTGACACCAGGGTCCTTCATCGAACTTATTTTTCTGCATAATTAAAGTGATAAAACATTTATGCATGTGAAAATGCATGAACCATGCAGAAATAAGCCCACCAAGTGGTCAACTGGTTGACTGACGTAAAGGTCATGCCTCAGCCCACCGACGGGATCACAACTTTGTATAAAATGTCCTTCTTTTCTTAAATTATGTGCATCCCTCTCTTTGGAATCCAACCAGAGTTGTTTTTTCCAGTTTTTTTCCCTTTTCTCCTTTTATTTTCTATTTACATTTATTTTTTGCCTCGAAATCCTAAAAGATGTCATCATCCACCCTTAGTAAGATGCACTGGGTTCTAGATGACCCTCGAACCTAGGAAAATACTACCTTGGCCCTTTATTCTAGGCTGAGATTTCTAAAGAGAGTTAGAGTGGACCAAAACCTTCTACTAGCTCTGGGACCACCCTCACTTCCATGTCTTTCGATTTACTTATCAAGAGTTATGCCCCCTATCTGAAGAATTCACTATTATTATTGGAGCGAGGCTTCCACTTGGCACACCACCCTGCATCTCGAGCTGTGGTCTAGTTCGCGCAAGGGACATCGCATTGGCCTTAGGTGTTTCTTCCTCAGCCACTGCTAGACTGGCCCCTCAGGGGACCACTTTTGCTCTAGAGCCCTTGATCTAGGCATTAGAGGGTTCTTTCATATATCCACCTATTAGGCTACTGTTGTCCTATTGTTTTGCCTTTCTTGGTATCTGGCAATGACTTTTGAAGAGTTGATAGGTGATTTTCAGTTGTTTGGGATACTAGATGGCATCCATCATGGACTGACCCCATTCTCCCTGATTCTGACTGAGATGATTCTAGGCTTAGATTTTGCTTGTGCTGATCCTTTCGCTGCTTTCATTAAAAGCCCCTTATTACTTCCGGTTAGTCATTATTTTAAAAGGTAGTGCATCCCTTGTGGATTTTTACACTAGTTTTTCTTGTTGGGAAATGCATCCTTTCTAATTTTCACATGACCTTCCACCTTATTTTTGCCTAAAATGGACTCAACCCACTCCAGCGGCCTTTTTTTACTCTTCTACCTTTCAAGTATGGCTGTAAGAAAAGTTGAAACTATTATCAAAACCTCCTCTCAGGGTGATCGATCAGCACTAACTGAGGCATTTTCTTTCCCAGCAGCGACTATATTCATTCCCATGTCCTGATGAGGGCATTACCCAATTTGGTGAGTTGGCAGATGAGGATATCAACTTCATGTGCCCTTGGCTCCCTATTTTCGCCGTGACCCTGGATGGCCCTTTAGGGTGCATTTCTTAATATGGACTTCACGAGGCTACCTTTTACATTGCGGCCCGTTGTAACCGACAGTTCAGAGGGACTCAAGATGTCATAAGGCATCCCTTATCTTTTCAGGGCAGTGTCTTATCTTCAGCTTTTACTTTTAGATACCATAGCCTCTGGGCACGACTATCGGTGAAGACTGTTATACCCCCTATTGAGGATCATTCCACTACTTCCACTAGTGCATACAAGAGTTGGGTGCTTAGCCCTGAGGTCGACAATAAGACCCATCGACTTAGACATTTGGCTAGCAAGAGTAGCAGTAGAGCATAGTTATTAGATTTACATGCATTCAATAATGAATGACGTCTTTCTTTTTATAAAAGAACTAGAAAAAAAAATGAACATATGAGTTAAATTGCTTTTGTTTTATTTATCTTGTAAAGATTGTGTACATCTCCGTATAATTTCCCAATACATGATCACTATTCAACATTGATTAAAAATGCAAAATTACATTTAATCTCAGAGTAGATCTTACAAACATCAAAACTCCTATTTCTAATCAGCCCTCTCGAGTTTTCTTAATTGGATATTTTCTCTCGAGCCTCTAATTTTTTCCTAGGGTGCCTTTTTTTAGTTTTCACCCTGGAAAGGCGTCCAATTTTAGCAAGGCTGCCTTTTTTCAATTTTTAACCCGCGGGATATTTATTCCCTTCCTTTGATTTTATTCTTTAGCCATGGAAACGCTTGAGTTTATCGATATTGATTGATTCTTTGAACTCATTTCTATCGCTGTCAATCAGTATCACCGCTCCCTTGGACAACAATTTCTTAAGAATGAATGGTCCTTCCCAAGTTGGCCTAGATTTACCCCTTATATCTGGTGCACCTGGTCTCATTTGATTGAAGACCCAATGTCCTTCCTTCAGTGGGTGCTTTCTAACCTTTTTCCTGAATCACCGAGCAAGTCTCTTCTGATAGATCTAATTTCGATAATAGGTCCATAACCTACTCTCATCCAATATGTTCAGCTGTTGCAATCGTTGTTGTGCTAAATTAGCTTTTGGAATTTGCGCCTATATAACTACTCTTAAAGATCTAAGCTCTATCTCAACTGGCAGCACAACTTCCATCCCATATACTAAAGAATAAGTTGTGTCCCCACGTAGAAGTTTTAATAGTGGTTCTATAGCCCCGGAGTGCGAAAGGCAGCTTCTCTTCCCAATCCTTGTAGTTCTGAACCATTTTGGCCAAGATCTTATTAACATTCTTATTGGCTGCTTCTACTGCCCCATTAGCTTATTGGCAGTATGGAGAAGACTTGTGATGCCCGATACCATATTTCTGGAGTAGATTCTTAGTTTCGGCCATGAACTGCACCCCATTGTCTGATACAACATGGTGAGGGAGACCATATCTGTATATCAGATTTTTCTCAATGAATTTGGCCATATCCCAGGCGCCGACTTTCTTAAAAAATTCAACCTCTATCCACTTAGTGAAATAGTTAATAGCAACTATGATTAACCTGTGTCCATTAGAGGCCATAGGGTGCATCTCCCCAATAATGTCTATTCCCCAAGCTACGAATGGCTAAGGTGACTTTAACTATGTAATTCTAAAACTGGCAAATGCCTCAAATCTGCATATTGTTGGCACAATTAACACTGCTTTACATACTTCGAGTAATCTATGTCCATTATAAGCCAATAGAATCCTTGTCTCATGATCTTCTTTGCCATCATTAGACTATTCATATGAGCTCCACAGACTCTGGCATGAGTCTTTTTAATGAACTTCCTAGCCTCTTTCTCGTCCACATATCTTAGCTGAATACCATCGACCTACCGTTTGTATAACACCCCATCCATGCAAATAAACTAAGTAGATAGTTTGCGGATCAATCTTTGGTCCTTTTTGGTAGCCTCTTCTAGGAACTCGATCTTCTCTAGATAATTCTTGATGTCGTAATACCATGGCTTCTTATCTTCTACTTCGATCTCTATGATGGGTTTAGACTCAAAACTGGGCCTCTCAGCACTTAAAATCAAGATGGGCTTCATGGCTACCCCCTCTGGATTATACCATATTGACACCAAAGTTGCGAGGGCATCCGCTAACTGATTCTCATCTCTAGGAACAAAGTCAAAGGTGCACGCCTCCAACTGACCGCTCAATATCCTCAAGTATTTTGCATATGGCATTAATCGTTCCTCCTTTACAACCCATTCACCCCAAATTTGGTTGATTATTAGTGATGAGTCTCCAAACACTTCTACGCTTTTTGCCCCAAAGGCTAACAAAGCTTCTGACCCCGAAAGTGCAAGCTTCATATTCGGCTTCATTATTAGTGGCTTTGTATCTTAGCCTCTTAGCTAATGGGTTTTTCACCCTCTGTGATTGTAAAAATGATCCCTACTCCTGTCCTCTTACTATTTATTACTTCGTCAAAGTGCAACTGCCAACCTTGTACTGCAATGGTTATGGCATCTTCATTTGGGAAGTTAAACTCAAATGAGTTTCCTTCGATAGGGTGTTCTGCTAGGAACTCCACTACTACACATCCCTTAATGGTCTTCTGGGTGACATATTCAACATTAAATTCTTATAAGAGCAATACCTAAGAGAATTCTGCTTCGACAACTTGTATCTTGTAAAAGTGCAAGTAGTGTCTCAACTTCTAAGAGGCCTAAATCACTGCAAGGCAGATCTTCTCCACTTTCACATATTTGACCTCATATGAAAGGAACTTCTTACTAAGGTAGTAGACCGCAAATTCTACTCTGAATTTATCCTCTTGAGCCATTATGGTATTATCCTCTGAATTTATCCTCTCCGCAAATTCTATTGCTAGGTACAAGATTGGCGGCTTGATTGATTGAGGTGATCTCAGAACTGGGGGATTCAACAAGTATTCCCTGATGGTATCGAAGGCTTTCTAGCAGTCTTCATTCCATATTACAGGCTGGTCCTTCCTGAGCAGCTTGAAGATGGGCTCATAAATTGAGGTGAGCTTGGCAATAAATTTGCTGACGTACTGCAATCTTCCTAAGAAACTTCTAACATCCTTTTCCTTCTGAGGCACTGGCATCTCCCTTATGGCTTTGACTTTATCCAGGTCGATCTCAATCCCTCTTTAACTGACTACATGTCCTAGCAGCTTTCTGAAGGTAACTCTAAAGTTGCACTTCTTAGGGTTCAACCGCAGGTTGTACTTGCTGATTCTCTGAAAGAACTCTCAAAGGCCTTGAAGTGACCCTCTCTGGTATCCGACTTGATCATCATGTCATCGACGTACACCTCTACCTCTTTATGAATCAAGTCATCAAGGATCTTGGTAGCCATCCTCTAATAGGTTGCCCTTGCATTTTTCAAACCAAACGGCATTACCCTATAGGCGAATGTGCCCCACTCAGTGATGAAGGCTATCTTAATTCTATCAATTATCTTATTAAGGATCTGATTGTACTAGGAATACCCATCCACAAAGCTATACATCATGCAAGCAGCTGCACTATTTACTAGCACGTCGATGTGAGATAATGAAAAGTCATCTTTCGGATAGGCTTTGTTCAAATTCCGATAGTCTACACACATACGCACTTTGGCATTCTTTTTAGCTACTAGGATGACGTTGGCCAACAAAATCAGATATTGCACTTTAACCAAGAACTTGGCCTTAATCTACTTGTGGATTTCTTCCTTCACTCTCTCTGCCCACTCTGGCCTAAGTCTTCAAAGCTTTTGTTTAACCAGCTTATGATCAGGGTATGTTAGGATGGCATGTTCAATGATTTCATGGTCTATTCCTGGCATGTCTTCGTAGGTCCAAGCAAAGACTTTTTTATATTTTCTTAAAATTCTCTCGAATTTTATTCTCTCTTAGAGAGTTACACTAGATGCTATTAAGATTTACATCAGGTTTTTCGAATTCCTGAGATTAAGTGGAATGGCATCAGTTGAATCAATGCCAAATATAAATGAGTAATGATCATGATTATGCATAGAAAAATAATCAGAAAAATCGCACAAGTAAGCAAAATTGTTAATGTTATTAATTGAACTAGAAAAGTTACAGACATTATTAAAAAGTTATGGCATAAAAAGAAAATGTAAATCATCATTTTCTTCTTAAAAGAGCATCTAAATCATCATCTTTTTCTTTTCTCTACTGACGAATATGTTCCAACCGATAGTTGTGTATCAAACTAGTGTCTTGGAGGCTTCGTAGCAACCCCCGTGAAGCTTCACTCTGTTCCCCTGCAACTTTATCTTCCATCTTCTCTTTCCCCTTTACTCTGGTGACCATCAGCTTCTCTATGATAATATCCTCGGGCACTTCTCGATCCCAGATTATCCCATTAGTCATGATTTCATCATCCGAAAAACCCTCTGCTGGTTAATCAATCCAATATCCCAATCAAATACATCATTAAAGACCTCCAATTCCGGTAAGATTCTTTCATCCATTCATTGAGGCCCAGCTTCTCCCGTATAGGCACATACTAAAGTGGCTGGCTTAAAGCTCTCCTTAATATAAGGGATTTGGTGCCTTCATACCCAAGGCCTTTCCGTCCTTCTGACCCCTCGTAGTAATAGCAGCTTGCGGTCCCTGAGAATTCTTGCCCAAGCCAGCTCCGGGCAGGAAAGACATCTTCTTCATCGTGTTCACCACCTGAGGGCTTCCTACGATGTCTTCCTCTTTGCCAACTATCGCCACATGGAACCCGCTGAAGGGTTGCTTCGCAATCTCCAGTATCGACACCTGATTTTCCCTCACAGCTCTAATCGTTACTACTTGCCCTCATAGGGGATCTTGACCATCTGATGCAAAGTAGATGGCACCGTTCCTAGCTTGTGGAACCATGGCCTGCCTAACAATGCTGAGAAGTTGGCCAGAATAGAGAGGATTATAAACTCCGCCTCTATTTCAACTGGCCCAGTCTTCACCATCGTCTTGAAAGTCCCTGATGCCTACCTTTGGGAGTTATCGTAGACTATAATCGTAAGATCGGACTTGCTCAACATATTTTTTGACACCCCGAAGGCTTCCATTGCCACCAAAGGGCAGACATTTATGGAGGAGCTGTCGTCCACCATAACACAGGCAATGTGTTTCTCATTTATTTGGGCCCTTATGTACAAGGGGCGATTATGGTTATAGCCTTCGGCTGACAAATCAGCACTTGAAAACACCACATTTTCCCCAGCACTTCCCTTTATAATGTCCAACAGTTTCATAGGGGAGATGCTAGTTGCCACTGTTGACTCACATAAGGCTTCTACCAACTTCTGCCTGTGTGATGGAGACTGTCTCAACAGATCCCATATCGATATCTCGGTTGGCCTCTTTTTCAACTGCTTCATTATTAAATCTTCCTCCGACTCCTTTTCTTTTTGAACTGCCACAGGATCTTATGGCTCCAAAACTACCCTTTTGCTCCAGGTTACTACTTCGACTTCCTTCTTCCCATCCTTTTCTCTTCCTCCTCCTCTGAACCCCACGGGTCGACAAATCTTTCATTAATAGAATTATCATTTTCGCTTTCATCAGTGGACCAACAGTCTATCGCTGCCACGGGAATCCCTTCTTCACTTGTCCCCTCAGGGCAAGTGAAAACAGTGTTCTTACTTCCATATAAATCCTTCAGCAAATACCATTCGGGTAAACTAAACCCGATCATGAACATGGATGGGGGCACATTATTGTACCAGGGCTTCTTTTGGTTGCCTCTCTTCTTCGGATCCGTGATCTGCTTAGAATTGATCAGATCCAAGATGACATGCCTCAATACCTTGCAATTATCAGACGTATGCCCGGTGTGCTGATAGTAAGCACAAAATTCATCACCTTTATGCCAGGGTTGTCCTTGGCTTTGGGTAAGTCAAGGTGCTAGGGGTTGTAACTTCTCCTGTTTCATCAATCTTCTCAGAACCCAAGAGAGAGACCTCCCTAGATTTGAGAAGTGCCTTTGGCTAGCACTTGCAGCTAAAATTTCAGTCGTCTTTCCCATTCTACCACTACTGCTAGAACTTGCTGGGCTACTCGTCCCCTGACTACCACTGCTCTTCTTGGTATAAGCCTCATTGCTTGCTCTCCTTGCTAGGTACTCACCCTTAGCTTCAATGGTTATGTCATTTAGTGACTCTCAGTCCTTTAAGCCCTTTATCTTCAGCCCATCTTTCAGATATAGGCTAGCATTCTTGATAAAGAGCCTGATATGATCCTGAGTATCTGGTTTCCTCTTTATCTCCATTACTCAATTCCTCCATCGGGTCAGATACTCATGAAATGACTCGCCAGACTTTTACTGCAACAACTCTAAATCCTCCATAGTCACCTCTATTCGTGTGCTACAGTCATACTATCTGATGAACTCCTCAGTCATAAGGTCTCAGTCTTCTTTAATTCTCTTATCTAGTCTATGGTACCAGTCTACCATTGGACCCATCAAGTTCATGCAGAAGTACTCTATTTTTTGCCTCTTGGTTAAAGTAGTACCCTTTATTACTAGTGAGTATTGCTTTATGTGCGCGGTGGGATACGATGTGCCATCGAACTTTGGTGCATCCGGCATCTTGAAGTTTTGAGGGATTAGATATTCTCCCTCTAGCTCTTTATCTTCGAGGTTCATTCCTCTCCCCCTTATCAGCATTCAAGACATTGCCTTAAACTTCTCCTCCATCTTCTTTCAGATGGCTTCATCTACCTGATGAACCTTTCCTCTTACTAATATAGGCTCTTCAAAGTCGTCATCTTTAAAATCATCTTTTACTTTATGGGCTACTCCTCTTCTCTACCCCATAGATTTAGTAGACCTCATATCCACTAGTGGTGGACGAGCCTCCTCAAGTATGTCTTCTCTAGCCTCTTTTTGTTCATTTTGTCTCATAAGAAGGGGAGCTGGATTTTGTCCTGCTAGCGGGGCCATCATCGCCAGTATGGCCATTATTCTATTCTCAAACTCCTCAAACCTTCTGCAAATTTCTTCGACTATCAAGGCCTTGGTGGCATCTGCTTCTCTCGATGGGTTGGCCTTGTCATTCTCTATTGAAAATTCTGATGTGTAGGTCTCGCTGCTATCTGAAAAAGACTCTGAGGCCCAATATGCCACCCTTTCTGGCAGCTCAAAAATAGGATTACTGACTAGTTGACCCCTTGGCCAATTCTGTAAGGCCCACAAGTCATAATTAGTCTCTAGCAAGACACTATGACTAGCCAAATAATATAAATATTGTTAGTCCGATTTTAACCTGACAACAGAACATGTTATTATCTTTTTATCACACGATATCTTGTTTGAACATAAGTAATGGTCTATGTCAAACTTATATTTTTCAAACTAGGGGTGTGCAAAAACCAACCCGACGGATCCAAAGAACTCGACCCGAACAAGCTATTTGGGTAGGGTTAGTGGGGGATACGGGTCGGGTCAGTTTCTCAAAAAATGAGGTATATCAAGTTCGGGTCGAGTCAAGTTAAAATCATCAAAACCCGAACCTGACTAAAATATTATCACTACAAGAAATTGTGCTTTTTGCGACGGATGAATGACATTCCGTTGCTAATTAGTGACGAAAATGTTTTTTCGTCGCAAATTAGCGACGATAAAAAAATTTTGTCGCTAAAAATAGCGGGAATATTTTCCGTCGCTAAATTTAGCGACGGAATTTCAATTTTCATCGCGAAATTTAGCGACGAAATTTCAATTTTCGTTGCTAAAAATAATATCTTTTATTAGCAACGGAAATTCTAATCCGTCGCTAAATTTAGAGACGAAATTTCAATTTTCGTCGCTAAAAATAATATCTTTTATTAGCAACAGAATTTTAATTTTCATCGCTAAAATTGGTGACAGAATTTCAATATCCGTCGCTAAAATTATTAAAAAATAATATCTTTAATTAGCGACGGAAATTAATTTTCCGTAAATTTCCCTATTAATTCTATATTTTCTCTCTCCTTCCCCACTCTCCTCCCTCTCCCCTCCCTCCCGATCCCCCCTCCTCTACACCTCTGCCCACCGCCGCCCTTTTCCGGCGTGCCTCCACCGGCAGATCCGGCCTTCCCACCGACGTCCGCCGCCGATCCGACCCGGACCACCCACCTCCAGCCTTTTCCTCTCCCTCCCCTCCCTCTCCCCTCTCTCTTCTCCTCCCTCCTCTATCCGCCCAGCCTTTTTTCCCACGGCTGTGCCGCCGTTGCCCTCCTTCCGGCCGTCATTCCGGCTCCCCCTCCCCTCCCCGGTGCCGATCTCCCCTCCCCCTCCCCTCCGGCACCGGTTTCCCCTTCCCCCCTCCCCCTTTTCCTTCCCTTCCTCCCCCGCTCCCCTCTCACGTTTTCCCTTCCCCCCTACCCCCAATCTCCCTCGCCGGCGAGCTGCGGTGGGTGCTACGGTCGACGATACGTGGATCTCCGTTGGGAATTTCTTCTGGTAAATGATATATTTCTTCATGATTTCTTGATATTCCCCCTCGTATCTTTGTTTTGATCTTGTGATATAAGCATATATGACTTATGCCTTGTTCATAATGAGCTTGTAAGAGTGTTTGATTTGTATTCCTCTTCCACTATATATAAAGATATTAAGTTTTTTGTTTTTTTTTTGTTTATGTGATTTTCCTAGATCAGATTCATGATTGTGTTGCCAAACAGTTATTGATCTGGTGTTTATGTGGATCTTTTTATTCTTTTCTCTAAATTCGTTTCAAGAAAATTTTGAACTCTTAGCATTCCTTTATAATTCTGCTAGTTTTTTATGATGTAAAAGTGGAATGTTTATGGCGAACTTAGGTATATGATAGGCAAATAGTGGCCTACAATCTAATATTGCTTAGTGTTATAAACAATAAAAAAAAAATGACAAATTCAAATCACATTTGTTTTACCCACTAAGCGATATTAGATCATAAACCAATGCGAAATTGTTTTATTTTTATAGTCTGCTCAGGAACATTATGCACATTGTTTTTAGTTGTCTATTGCTAATATGGTTGCATCCAATTGATTAAAGGAAATTTTTAATAGATAAAAAGACATAAATGGAGTAGAAGTACAACTGCATTAGTTGTGCATCACTCCTTTTCTGAAGTAACGTGGTGTTTCTTTCTGTATCCCACTGATTGCTTTCATCTCCATTTATTTCTGTACAAATATTGTTACTTTTCCTATTTTCAATTTTCTTAGATTTGGGTTTCTTCGTTTTACTCCTTTCTATTTCAGCTTCTGTTTGTTTTGCTTATACTTTTCAATTCTTCAGCAGCTCCAAAGGATCTGAAGTATGCAGACACACATGAGTGGGTGAAAGTTGATGGGAATTCTGCAACTATTGGTATAATTGATAATGCCCAAGATCATTTTCCTTTATAATGAAATTGCTGTCAAACATAGGAGTAAAAGGCCAAGGTATTGAATTTATAAACTTTGAAAATATTTATTTTTTCCTGGGTTTGTTTTTGTTTATATTGGGTGTCTTAGGATTTTGTAATTTTAGGGAGCAGTTAGATTTACCAAGTTAGTAACCCATGAGAATTTTGATATTTTTTAAAAATGAAGCTATTATTACCCTGCTTTGTTACTGCAAATATTTGGTTATAAAAAAAACAATTATTTGCTGATCTTTGATGTTCTTTCTTCCTCTGTTCTGATAGATTTCTCTTACCTAGTATTTGGTTGCTCAGATATTTGGGGAACATATTGAAGGATATGGAAGATATCATGTGTTATGATTATTGTAATGTTGTGTTTATTATTATTATTATTATTATTATTATTATTATTATTATTATTATTATTATTATGTAATGGGTAGGTTAATTAGTATTATTAAATAATTATCTTAATTATTATTATTGTTATTATTTTTATTAAGAAATTGTGTTAATTTTAGTTATTATTATTATTATTATTGTTAATTGCGTATACTAATTGGTATTGTTATTAGTATTATTTTTTTTTATTTGTAAAAATTCCCGACGAAAATTCTTTTTCCGTCGGCAAATTTCCCGACGAAAATTGAATTTCCATCAGGAATTTTCAGACGGAAAAAATTCCGTTGGGAATTTTGCCTACGACTAATTTGCCTACGGAATGAATTTCCGTCGGCAATTTCGTTTCCCGACGGAAATTCCTTATTTTCTGTCAGGAATTTTCGTTGAGAAATTCTTTTTTTCTTGTAGTGTATATATACCTTTTTTTCACACAGTCTCACTCCCACACAACTCTCTCTCTCTCTCTCTCCTTCTTTTTCTCTTCTTAGATTTGCCCTTTCCCTTTCCCGTCTCTCTCTTCTTCTTCTTCTTCTTATTTTTCTTCTTTAATCCGTCCTTCCTTTCTCTTTTCTTATTCTTCTTCTTCTTCTTCTTCTTCTTCTTCTTATTATTATTATTATTATTATTATTATTATTATTATTTGATCTGCTTCTCCTCTCTCTCTCTTTTCTTCTTCTTATTCGATCTGCCCGCCTCTCCTCTCTCTTCTCCTTCTTCTTCGATCTGCCCCTCCTCTCTCTCTATATCCTTCTTCTTTAATCTGGCTCTCCTCTCTCTCTTCTTTTTTCTTCGATCTTGCTTCTCCTCTCCCTTCTTCTTTTTCTTCTTCTTCTTTTTTCTTCTTCTTCGAGGTCTGCTATTTTGCTTTATTTTTTATTTTTTGGCTGAAGATATGGATTTTTAGTCTCAGATTTGGTATTTTTATATGAAATATGTGCTTTTTTTGCATGAGATTTTTTTTTATTTTTTTTGGTTGGATTTACCTAAGGAAGAATGGTTATCGGATTTTTTGGGTTTCCCTGAAGAACAGATTGCTTTTTATTTTTTGGGTTTCAATTTTGGGTACTTCAGGTGGTTCGGTTCAGAGCCCGAAAGATTTCGAGTAGATCAGTTTGGGGCCCTTCTATGAGTTAGGGTCGGTTTCAGTGATGGTTTAGGTAAAATTTCGGGTTTCAAGTTAATTAGGTTCGGTTCGAGTTGACCCAAACTCGACCGATGCATACCCCTAGTTCAAACATATAATTTATTGATCACTAAGTAGACTGATAAATTCAAATGATATTGATCACACTATCAATTCATTAATCAATGTCATTTAAGCACAGTCATGCATTTCACAGTCCTACTTATCGAGTGGCCCAATAGATATTTCTCTCATAAGAGAGGGATAAATTCCATCTTGATTATTCACTTTCCTCTACATAATTCACATTATGCCCAATCATAACCTTTGTGATTATTCGATTAAAGATAACATTTGATTATGTCAAAACATGATGTTCCTCATGTAGGAATCTGTGAAAATCTTAGGTTTAAAGATTCAATAACATAACTATTATGAAATCACTTATGACATTATGTCATGTAGTGATCTTATAGTATCTAGTACCTTGTTATCTAACAAGTACCTATAGATTTAATTTATATCATTATATATAATCATCTCTTGATTATCAATCAAATTTATACTAGTTTTAATTTATCTTTATGCCCTTTAGTGATAAATGACTACGCATGACAAGAATAACATGGTTATTCATAAATATTATAATAATGTGACATGCTAATAATTTTAATGTGAAGAAAACCATTATATAAATGAAAATATAATGATTATATCAAGGTCCAAATATTTGGCCTAGGGCATGACCACTAACACCTAAAAGAAACAATGACAATATTTGAGGCCAAAGTTAAATATAACAAGTGGTTTAATTTGGCATCTGTACTGTATAGGTAATATTTAGAACTAATTAAGAGAACAATTTAAATTAGGAGCTGTTTACACTTTTGCAGAGCAGATTTAGTATGAACAGTAATGGAATTGCAACAAAATAGAAGATTTGGCATCCAAACTTTTAGGCTAATATGGCGTTAGAGTCAAAATCCAGATTAGAATGAAATTGACACACCAAATTACAAATTTTAAGTGCACAAATAACATCGTCTACTAAGTACACAGAACAAAGAATGAAAATGGGTGACATCTTGATATTAGATAAGAAGAAAAAAATGAACTTGACCACGTTTCAGTTGCACTAAACATAGAACATGAGGCTATTGTTTGCTAATGTTATACTGTTCAAATCATTTTAACATCAGCTTCCATGCAAATAAGAAAGAACTTATTGTTTCTCTACCCTTCACACTAAAGTTACAAGTATATAGGTAACATTCAATCAATTTTCTAGCATAATTCTATACACCATTTTGTGAACAATGCACTCATCTTCCCAGAAAAGTCCAAATTTTCTGTTATTTGTGAAAGGTTTTGATGATAATTGTTGAAAGCTATTGACCAAATAACACCATTTGATGAAGCCATCATGCTTATGACAATACATATATTTGCAAAAGAAAGAAACAATTAAAGACAACAATTAGCATCCCAACAAGAAATATTCCAAGGAGATTTAAAACAAACCTGCATATTGTATGAATCCAGAACATGCACAGTTCAAGTTATGCTTAATAATAGAGAACTTATTCACATTCTCATAGTTCCAAATTTATATTTGTTAGTTTAATTTCGGTTTGGTCGATCCAATTCATCAAACAACACAACAAATTAGCCAAACAAAGAATATAATCTTACAAACTTTATATATAAATAAAATATGCTAAACAAACTTAATTTTTATAAAAATCATATGAAAAGATAATTTTTGTAAGGCACTTACAATTTTTCCACTCAATTCCATCACGGTCAACCTCTTTTGCCGTTCACTTATTGCCGAAGCTTCATCGGAGGAACAACATCATTGTCGGGATGGAGCTTGGACCTTCACAAGCCTGTTAGAGGTAGTCACGCGCCCTTATGTGACATGGTTAGGCCAGAATCTTGGTTGGAAGATCTCGGCTTCTAATTTTTGATTTCCTATTTCCCAGTGAGTAAGAGGGATAGGACGACATCGGAAG
Organism: Excoecaria cochinchinensis; assembly: GCA_947683425.1. Taxonomy (NCBI): domain Eukaryota; kingdom Viridiplantae; phylum Streptophyta; class Magnoliopsida; order Malpighiales; family Euphorbiaceae; genus Excoecaria; species Excoecaria cochinchinensis. The sequence goes on from CANTUQ010000013.1 coordinate 17,335,862, forward strand.
GACCGATTGATGGCCAGTAGTCCGATGATGTCATTCGTGTTGCTATGTGACATCGGAGATGGCTAGAAAATGAAGAAAGAAGTTTCGATTTTAAGGAGAAAGAAAAACAGATCGGAATAGAGGGAGAGACAGCGTAACAGAACTGGAGAAAGAGTCCAACGTCCTTAGCCGGATCCTGGTACCGCCATCCACTCTCTTTCTTTCTCTCTTTCCTTCTCTAATCTCCAATCTCCTCCCTTGTCCTTCTCCCTTCTTTCTTTTTATTTCCCCATCCTTTGTATTGCTTGATTCTTAGCAAAATCTAGACTTAGATTATTTCTTATTTATTTATTATTTACTTATCTATATATACATGCATATATTTATTGATTGATCTATTTATTTTAATTTAGTTACTTATTTATATAATGCATTCATAAATAATACACTTGGATCATATTTGTTGTAACCAGTATTATTTTTTAGTCTGTAAATTGCTATTAACTCATTCAAAATTGGGATTATGATATTGGGTAAGAGATGGAAACCAAAAATTTCTGCCAAAAAACAAAATGTTCCTACCAATTTTTTTTTATGATTTTTGAATTTTTTTTTTAAAAAATCTCTCTATTGGTTTTGGTTTCCTTTATCAATTCATTTCCTTTCTCACCATCGACACTTGATAAAAAATTGAAAAAAAATTGATGTTTAAATATTGTCATTTTAACTGAATTGACCCACTAATGTGATGAAATGCTGGCGTTTCTAAATCACTTGTGGGTAGATAATTGGTAGTTGGAATATAATTTTTACAATTTTTTAATATGCATTAAAATATTTTATTTACATAAATAATTTATTTTATTTTAAATTATTATTATATTATTAATTAATTAACTTTCATATATAATTTAGTTATTTTTGTCAAAAAATAGATGACAAACTATTTTTGGTCATTAAAAAATTTATTAGAGACATTTTTGTTTATAACATAAAATAATTTATTTATAATTTAATTTAGTTGTAATACATTTTTACTACAGTCAATTGTGATAAAATATTATATTCGCACAAACTGATTGTATTATTAATTAACTTATACTTCATCACGATATATTCATTTTTTTGTGATATATTTATTTGTCATAAATTCAATTATTTTTATGACATAATTTATTTGTCGTATATTAACATTACAACCAATTGTGATATAATATTATTATTATCATAAATTAATTGTACTAGTGACAAAATTGTATTTCGTCATAATATATTCATTTTTGTGATATATTTATTTCGAAATAATTTTATCGTCACTAATTGATTAAATTGTGACAAAAATAATTAATATCACAAAAAAATAAGTATTTCATGACGAATTTATGTATCGCAAATAGTTATTTTTTTGTTAAATTTTTTTCCTAAAAAAAATGTTGAAAAACTTTCCTCCATATCAAAGGTGATGAAATTGTATCTCATTACAATATATTCATTTTTTGTGATACATTTATTTGTCATAAATAAAATTATTTTTGGAACTAAAATTTTTTGAAATAAATAATTAAATTTTTTTTCTCGATATCTTATTCATGACAAATTTATTTTATCATCATTAATTTATTTAACTATGACAATTCATCACGAAAAAAAATATTTTGTGATGATTTTATACTTTGCAATAACTTATTATTTTGTCATTAAATTTTTTTCCTCCAAAAAAAAGGTGAAAATTTTTCCCTCCTAAAGAAACCATTACGAAATATATTGTTCGTCACAAAATTAATCTATTAGTGACGAAAATTAAAACACAAACTGACGCAAGACAATTTTGTCACTGTAATAAATAGTATGATGACGTTTTAAAAAAATCATCGTTGTAAGTTATAATTAGTAACAAAATTTTATGCGTCATTAAAAAATTTGTCACAAAAAATCAAAATTCTTGTAGTGCGCCATGAACAAAAATATTAGTGATCACAAAAGATCCAATCCACCTAGATCTTAATTTTCCTAGGAATAATTTCAAATGTGAATGGAAAAGTAAAACTTTCTGTCCAACTTGAAATTCCTTCCTAAAAATCATTTTGTCATAAAATTGCTTGGTTTTTTCCTTATAAATTTTTGAATACTCATAGGCCTCGTTCCTCAATTCTTCCAGTTCCTACAACTCTAATTTCCTATGCTCTCCTGCTGCTTTCAATACCATATTACATCGTTTAATTGTCCAAAATACTTTGTGCTCTAACTCCACAGGCAAGTGGCATGGCTTTCTATAAACCAATCGGTATGGGGACATATTGATAGGTGTTTTATATGCTATCCAGTATGCCAACAGAGCGTCATCCAGCTTAGAACTCCAATCCTTTTTAGTTGGATTGACCATTTTCTCTAAAATAATCTTGACTTTTTTATTAGAAATTTTAGCTTGGCCATTAGTTTGTGGGTGATACACGGTGGATAAATGATGGTGTACACCGTATTTATTCAATAGGGCATCCATAAATTTATTGCAAAAATAAGTCCCTTTATCACTAACAAGTATTCGTGGTGTCCCAAACCTGTAAAAAATATTGGTTTTGACAAAATTGACAACTATTTTAGCATCATCAGCTCTTGTGGCCTTAGCTTTAACCCATTTAGAAGCATAATCTATATCAATTAATATGTATGATATGCCAAAGGAAGGTGAAAATGGACCCATAAAATTAATGCCCCATATACCAAAAATTTTACAGGATAATATGGACGTAAGTGGCATGTGATCCCTGCATCCTAAACTATCGGTCCTTTGACAATTGTCACAAGACATACAGAATAAATAAGCATCATGAAATAAATTAGGCTAAAGCAAACCACACTCGAACACTTTGCGAGCTATTCTCCTTGAACCGAAATGACCTTCATAAGCTTCTGAATGACAGAATTGCAGAATGGACTGCACATCATTTTTTGGAATACATCGCCTAATTATTTGGTTAGAGCAATGTTTTCATAAATATGGCTCATCCCATGCATAATATTTTTCATCTCTTCTCATTTTATCTTTATCAAATCTCGACAAATCATCTAGGATAAAACCTGTAACTAGAAAATTAACCAAGTCAGCATACCAAGGATTAAATGTATTGACACCAAATAAATGTTCATCAGAAAATTTATCTTTCAAAGGCATTGCTTTTTTCATTTATCAATAACCGACTAAAGTGATCAGCAACCAAATTTTCAAAGCCTTTTTTTACCCCTAATTTCAATATTAAATTCTTGCAGTAGAAGTATCCATCGAATTAAACTTGATTTAGCTTCCTTTTTGTTCAATAAATATCTTAATGCTACATGGTAAGAAAAAATAATTACTTTAGTACCCAATAAATATTGACAAAATTTTTTTAAAGTAAAAACAATTGCTATAAGCTCTTTTTCGTAGTTGAATAATTGCTTTGGGTGCTATCCAGCGTTCTTGAAGCATAATAAATCACATGTGGATTTTTATTAATTCTTAGATAGCTCCTACAACATGGTTACTGGAGTCGCACATAATCTCAAATGGAAAAATCCAATTAGGGGGTTCGATTATTGGTGCAGAAATTAGCTTTTCTTCCAGCTCATTAAATGCCTCTCTGCAAGCTTGATCAAACTCAAATGCCACATATTTTTTAGTAACTTACACAAGGGTTGAGTGATTTTGGAAAAATCTTTGATGAAATGCCTATAAAAACCTACATGTACGAGGAAAGAACGGACTTCCCGCACACTCACACGGTAGGGTAAAGCTTGAATAACATCTATTTTTGCCTTATCTACCTCAAGTCCTGTTGCAGACACAATATGTCCCAAAATTCCTTAATTTACCATAAAATGACACTTTTCATAGTTTAACAACAAATTAGATTCCAAACACTGCTTCAATACTTTTATCAGGTTTGAGAGACATTCATGGAAAGAATTACCATAAATAGTAAAATCATCCATAAATACCTCTATAATGTCTTCCATATAGTCTAAAAATATGCCCACCATACACCTTTGGAAAGTTACTAGAGCGTTGCAAAGCCCAAATGGCATTCTCCTATAGGCAAATGTGCTAAAAGGGCAAGTAAAGGTGGTCTTCTCTTGATCTTCTAGTTCAACTAGTATTTGGTAAAAACCTGTATAACCATCCAAACAACAATAGTAAGATTTTCAAGCAAGCCTTTCCATCATTCAGTCAATAAAAAGAAGTGGAAAATGATCTTTTCTAGTTGAAGCATTTAACTTCCTATAATCAATACAAAGCCTTCACCCATTTTGAACTCGGGTGGGTACCAATTCACCATTTTCATTCTTTATCACTGTGACACCTGCCTTTTTTGATACAACTTTGACTAGGCTCACCCAATTACTATCCGAAATAGGGTAGATGACCCCTGCATCTAGAATTTTTTAAATTTCTTTCTTTACTACTTCCATCATTGGTGGATTCAAACACATTTGAGCTTCACTACTAGGCTTGATGTTGTCCTCTAAGTGGATCTTATTTATGCATATGGATGGGCTTATTCCCTTGATATCAGCAATGGTCCAACCTATCGCCTCTTTATGTTCCTTTAAAGCTTGAATTAACAACTTTTGCTCATTTGAATTTAATTTGTTAGAGATAATTACTGGAAGTGTCTTTTTTCTCCTAAGTATACATACTTCAAGTAACCGGGCAGCACCTTCTATTCCAATTTAGGTGCTTACAAAATAGATGGTAAAAGCTTTTGATTAGTACTAGGCATTTCCAAAAGAAGGGGGTGTAATTTACCATTGGCTTCAAGGCTCACAATTCCAGTACTATTTCTTGCAAATCCTCCTCTAGACTAAGCTTTTCTTTAAGTGTACCAAGGTTGTCCCTGGTGACAGTTTCACTCAATGCCGTTAGTAACTTATCATCCCTGCTTAACTCAAATACTTTTTGGGTTAATAGCTCAATTATATTGACACCACAAACAAAAGACACATCACATGAATATTTCATTACATCATAAATATTAAACTGCACTATTTTACCATCAAATTCCACAGTAATTGTCCTTGCATGTACATTTATCTTGGTCAAAGCTATTTTAAGGAAAGGTCTTCCTAATAAAATTTTGAGATGATTCCAAAGATTTGTTATCATCATCCATATCAATGACATAAAAATCAGCTGGAAAAATTAAACTATTAACTTGCACCAAAACATCTTCTAAAAATCCTTTGGATTTAGGCATAACATTAATTGATGTACCTAAAGCACACATTGCCCTTTTAATGATAAAATTACCAATTTTACAAGAAATAGCAAACATACCTCCACCTTTGCATTTTGGAGGCATTTTTCTCTAAAGTATAGCTGAAACATTTTCACCCATGACTACTTTTTCAAATCCAACCAATTTTTTCTTGTTAGTACATACTTCTTTGAGAAATTTTACATAATAAGGTATTTGTTTAATAGCATCGAGTAAAGGAAAAATTACCTCCACCTCTTGAAAGTCTCAAAAATATCTTTATCCTTCTCTCCTTCTTGGAATTGGACAATCTTTAAGGAAATGGGGGTTGAATAACCAAAACTGGGTGCTGTTTTGAATTTTCATCCTTGGGCTGTTCATTTTCCTTAATTTCCACCTCTTTTTTAGCTCCCTTTGTCATTTTCTGATCACCTTTCTTAGGTGAGGGTTGTTTCAATTTTTTTTCACTTCTCAAAACAATCTCACTAGCATTTTGTTTAGAAGTTTTAATGGTTTGCGATGATAATCTCCCTTGGGATTCAAATTTTCTTGCTGAAGTTGCAATTTGTCTCATTTGTTTTTCCAGAAGTTTCATATCCTGATGCATGTTAGTTATTAAAGAATGGATAATTTCATCAAGAGACGAACCTGATTTAGGTGCTATTTGGGAAGGTTGTTGCAATGGTTTCAATTGGAATATTTATGGTGGATTTTGCTGCCTTGCACTAATAGCTGAAGTTTGGATGGTCATGCCACACTGGGTTGTAGGTGTTGGAATATGGATCATACTTCTTGGGGGCTGTCCACCATATCCACCTAAAGCATTCACTTATTCTTGTGAATTATCTTGTAGAGCAGGACACATATCAGTTGGATGTCCAGCATATGCACAAATACCACACACTCATGCTTGTGAAGATGTACATATATAGCCATATTTTGAACAAGAACAATTAGAGCGTTAAGTTTATCTTCAATAAAAGAAAAATTTACCTCATGTACTCTTCTTTGAAGGTCTTCATATTTTTTAAATTTTTGGGAAATAATTGCCATATTTTGTAGTAATTCATGGGCTTGTGCTGGGGTTTTATTGTTAAGGCTTCCCACACTTGCTGCATCTATCATCCTCCTTTCTATGCTCAACATACTTTTATAAAAATATTGAATAAGAAACTATTCAGTAATTCCATGTTGGGGACAGCTTGCATATAATTTCTTAAATCTCTCCTAATAATCGTGAAATGACTCCACATCTTTTTGTCTGATTTTACTTATTTCCCTTCGAATTACAACAGCTTGGGAGGCTAGAAAAAATTTATCTGAGAATAATCTTACCATATCAGTCCAAGTTGTGATGATTCCTAATGGTAAATTCAATAACCACTCCTTTGCTGAATCAGCCGTTGAAAATGGAAAGGCCTTCAACTTCACTTGTTCTTTAGTAACTCTTTATGGCCTCATATTTGAACAAACCACATGAAATTCTTTCAAATGCTTGTGAGGATCTTCATTTTCTAAGGCACAAAAAGTAGGTAGTAAGTAAATCAGTCCCAATTTTAGTTCAAAAATAGTGTTCAAAGCTGGATAAGTTATGTACAAGGGCTGTTGGTTTAAAAGAGGTGCATTAAGCTCTCTTAAAGTCTATTTCGCCATTTTTACTTCATCAATATTAGTTGGAAATTCAGCAAAATCAATCACTACTTCGTCCTCCAGCTGTGTAGAAGATTTAGAAGCTTGTTCCTTTTTCTATCGAGTTTTCTTCCTTAATCTCCAGGCTATTTTCTCAATTTCTGAATTAAATAATAATTCTCCCAAAATTTCAGACCTGGTCATCAATAAAATTAAATTAAGTTAGACTAGTCCCCAGCAACGGCTCTAAAATTTAATTGTTGTCGAAGCCACCAAAAATAAAATCTAACTTTTTCTAACCTATTAAATGGCAAATAGGGTAAGAAAGGGTCGAATCCACAAAAATTAGTATTAATTTAACTTATAGTAACCAGAATTTCAACAAAGAAAAATAAATAGGGGATTTTAATGGCCAATAATTTAAAAATACAAAATAAAAACAATAAACTAAAATTGAATAAAACTAATTAAAACGAAATCAATTGATGAAAAATTCCAGTTAAAGGTATTCGTGACATGAAATTCAATTTACTGATCACAGATAAATAGATAACTTTAAAATTATGCAATGGATTAGTTATAGTTGTCAGTTTAGCACTCCTGAGCAATCTTTCCTTACTAATAGGCTAATCAAGTAAGACTGCAATTAACTTCTAACCAATAAACAATCATCTCTTATCGACAGAATTTAATTTATTAATAGTTTTATGAATTAGGAAGACCCAATCTTAGTTAACCAATTTCTTATCAAGCTTGAATTAAACCAAATTATGCATTTACTTAATACAACAACCCTTCTCAGTGTCGCTATACTAGTTGCCACTTAATATTAATTTTATTAAATAATTACGAATTTAATAATCTCAATTAGCTATATGCTATTTAATTAAATACACAACGAGCTTTTTTTGCACATAAAATAAATAATAATAGAGATGAAGTTTCCCTAAATCGCAGTAAATAACACAAACATTACACAAAAATTAAAGAGAATAATAAAGTGAAACAATCTCACAGCATATGAAAAACCTTGGGTTTGAATTAACTTTTAACAAGAATAAATGAATTTAGCAATACCTGAAGTCAAAAAATAAAATCAAATTAAATTATGCAATAAAACTCCTTGTTACAGTCTTTGAAAAAACACAGAAAAAAAATAGAGATGATGATCCCCTTCATGTTTTCTCTAGTTGCTTTAAAAGACTAAACCTAGATAACTTAGGAATGTAGTTGATTCCTATCCAAACTTGGTAAACAAAATAGATATATCAAAAGTAATTTAATCTTCCTAAAAACACAATTTCTAATCTCCTAAATTAAAGCATAAATATTCCTAAAAAGAAAAAAGTGGAGTACAGCTGGTGGCTAGAACAACTTCGAACTTAAAATTATAAAGCTGAAACTCTGCTCTCATGACACCCTTGGGCAAAACAACTGCTTACCCTTGCCCCTTAGCCTAGGGAAAGGCAAACTCTAGATTCATATTTTGCTCTAATCTTCTCTGAATCTTCAAGACTACTCCAAATCTACTCCATTTAGCTCCAATTTGCTCTCTTCTTACTAGTTTGATCGTACAATGATAAAAATTACAAAACAAGTAAAAAATACAAAAATAGGCTAAAATTAAGTGCATAAAAGTGGGCAAAAATCAATAATTAACATGAAAATTTAATCACCTATCACTATGAATGGCAATAAATTTTCTCAATAAAGAAAATTACTCAGTGAAATTTTTAAGTGCTTTTCTCACTTGTTTCACACAATGGATACGACCAATATATTTTCTTTTTATTTTATTCCTGTTGGGCAGATTAATATAGATTATGATATAATTTGTACATTAGCCATAAAATAAAAGTAAAAGAAATTACAAAACCTCTAATTCTCCACATATATTAATTAAGCATGGGGTAGTGAGAACCTTTTCTTCTTATAAGTGGCTTTAAAACAAGCCTGCCTTAGCTTCTTAGTTCTATCATCAAGATCTAAATCAAGCACTTCCTCTACAAGTCTTCTATGTTCCTACAACATCTCTACCTCATTGCTCAAGCCCATTTCCTGCATTCAACATTCAATTAATTAATTGTCCCTTTAAAACATGACAACCAAAATTATTATTTTATTAGGTCATATCAATTCAGTATATGCCCAAATTGTTGACTTGGGGGCTCACATTTGTTGAATTGGTGGCCACAATTGTTGACAATTTAAGATAATTGTTGACAAATGGGATTGTTGAGCAATCCCACATCGTAAATATTGTAGGGAATGGGGAATTGTAACACTATAAATATAGCCCCCATTTCCTAATCCTTCTCATCCCAAAATTGCCAATCTTTCTAAGGCAATTAGTAAATATTTCACTTCTATTTTTTTTAAAATAGTGAAATATAATATTAGTAGTGTCCGAGGATGTAGGCATAATTGGCCAAACCTCGTTAAATTCTGGTGTTCTTTATTTATCTATTTAATAGCTATTGTAGGGTATATTGTTAGTGAATTATTGTGCTGTTAAATTACTTAGGAAAATTCTATCTTGGAAATTTTACCTTGTGTGATTTTTCAGTACAATCGTTTACACTTTATTCACCTGCTCAATAGTGTTCGAGGTGAATTTGGTGGAAATCAACCCGAGTTTTCACAACAATTGGTATCAGAGCCTAGGTTCTTTCTTAGTATGCTCTGTGGTTGCAGCGTAGTCTGATATTCCACATCAGAAAAGATTTTTCCTTAGACTATTGGCGTTTCGCATTGGTAGCTATTGAATAGTAATTATAGCTGAAATGACAAATCCATCCACTTCTTCTTCGTCGTCCAATTTGATGGCAAATGCAAGAGTTGCGGTGGAAATTTTTTATGGTACGGGTCATTTTGGCATGTGACAAAGTGAGATTCTAGACGCTCTCTTTCAGCAAGGTCTAGAGATTGCTCTTGAAGAAAAGAATCCAGATGATGTTGATGAGAAAGAATGGAGTAGACTTAATCGTTTGGCATGTGGTACAATTCGATCGTGCCTTTCTAGAGAGCAAAAGTATGCTTTCTCAAAAAAAACTTCTGCAAGTAAATTGATGAAGGAACTGGAGGAAAAATTCTTGAAAAAAAGAAGTCAGAACAAGCTGCACATGAAAAAAAGACTGTTTCATTTCAATTATATTGCGGGTACCACAATAAATGATCACATCACCAGTTTTAATCAGTTAGTCGCTGATTTATTGAATATGGATGTGACATTTGAAGATGAAGATCTGTCTTTGATGTTGTTGGGATCCCTTCCTGAGGAGTTTGAGTTTCTTGAAATGACTCTACTTCATGGGAAGGCTGCTGTGACTCTCAGTGAAGTTTGTGCTGCCTTGTATAGTTATGAACTGAGAAAGAAGGACAAGAAAAAAATCACAAGTGGAGCTACATAAGCTCTAGTAGTGAGAGGTCGGCCGCAGAGCCAGACTAAAGGAAAGAATTGGAGATCGAAGTCGAGGCCCAAATTAGGCAAAGACGAATGTGCCTTTTGTCGAGAAAAAGGGCACTGGAAGGAAGATTGTCCTAAGCTGAAGAATAAAGGCAAACCTGATAAAGGAAAAGCTATTGCAGATTCAAATGTAGCTGAGTGTAATGATGAAGACTCAGATTTCTCACTTACTGTTACATCGTCAACTAGCTCTTCTAGTGTGTGGCTGCTTGATTCAGGCTGCAGTCATCATATGTGTCCCAATCAGGATTGGTTCTATGAATTTAGAGAACTAGAAGATAGAGTTATTTATACAGCAAATGATGTCTCTCTCACCACACATGGGATTGGTTCCATTCATTTGAAAAACCATGATGGATCAATCAAAATCCTGAAGGATGTTCGTTATGTGCCCAGTTTGTCAAAGAATCTCATTTTCGTAGGAGCTCTAGAAGAAAAGGGTTTCGAGGTACGAGCAAAAGGCGGAGTAATGAAGATAATCTCTGGTGCACTTGTGGTGTTAAAGGGAATTCAAAAGAATAACAGATTGTACCACTACCAAGGTACTACTGTTATTGGCCCAACAGCAGTGGCTTCTACTGGTGAAAAGGAGTTAGAAGCAACCAGGTTATGGCATATGCGCTTGGGGCATGCAGGTGAAAAATCCTTGAATTTTTTGGTGAAACAAGGATTATTGAAAGGAGTTCAGATTTGCAAATTGGATTTTTCCGAGCATTGTGTCAAAGGAAAAAAGACAAGGGTCAAATTTGGAACAGCAATCCACGATACCAAGGGTATTTTGGACTATGTTCATTCTGATGTGTGGGGACCTTCCAAGACGACTTCTTTAGGAGGAAAACACTACTATGTGACCTTTGTTGATGATTTTTCTCGAAGAGTTTGGGTGTATACTATGAATACTAAGGATGAAGTGCTACGAGTTTTCCTCAAATGGAAAAAGATGATGGAAACTCAAACAGGCCGAAGGATCAAGTATCTCCGTACAGATAATGGCGAGGAATAATGGAGTGATCTATTTATGAAAGTGTGTGAAGATGAAGGCAATGTCAGACACTTCACAGTCAAAAATACACCACAACAGAATGGGGTGGTAGAACGTATGAGCTGGATATTGCTGGAGAAAGTTCGGTGTATGTTGTCCAATTCTGGGCTGGGCAGAGAATTTTGGTCTGAAGCTGTTACATATGCTTGCCATCTCATTAATCGCCTACCATCTAGTGTTATTGGTGAAAAAATGCCATTGGAGAAATGGTTTGGAAAACCTGCTACAGATTATAATTCCTTACATGTGTTTGGTTCCACTGCATACTATCATGTTAAGGAATCGAAGTTGGATCCACGTGCAACGATAGCAATTTTCATGGGGATCACCTCTGGTGTGAAAGGATATCAACTTTGGTGCCTAGAGTCAAAGAAAATAATCTTTAGCAGGGATGTTACCTTTAATGAATCTACCATATTGAGAAAGGTGACAAATGAAAGTATTGAGCAGACAGATGGTACTCCAAAACAGGTGGAGTTTGAAAGGAAAATTGTTAGCGCAGCAAATAATGAAGCAGATGCAGAAACTCCTATGGTAGATGAGGAGTCAGATGAAGAAGAGGTTTTAACCCAAGAACCTCCACAACAACCTGAATCAATTATATTAAGTAAGCCAAAGAGGACAATCAAAAAGCCTGCTCGCTATATTGATATGGTGGCTTACGCATTCCAAATTGCAAATGATGACATTTCTACCACTTATAATGAAGCAGTCAAAAGTTCAGAAGTAGAGAAGTGGAGGAAAGCCATGAATGATGAAATGCAGTCCTTTCATAAGAATCATACGTGGAAGCTAGCTAGTCTCCCGAAGGGAAAGAAGGCAATTGGATGCAAATGGGTATATGCAAAGAAAGATGGATTTTCTGATAAGGATGATGTTCACTACAAAGCAAGGCTGGTGGCTAAAGGCTAAGTTCAGACAGAGGGAATTGACTATAATGAAGTTTTTTCTCCAGTTGTAAAACATTCCTCCATTCGAATTTTGTTGGCTTTGGTAGCACAATTGGATATGGAACTAGTTTAGTTGGATGTAAAAACTGCATTTTTACATGGGGACTTGGAGGAGGAAATCTATATGGTTTAGCCCGAAGGATTTAAAGTTGCTGGAAAAGAAAATATGGTGTGCAAGCTTGAAAAATCATTATACGGATTGAAGCAATCTTCGAGGCAGTGGTACAAAAGATTTAACTAGTATATGATGGGGCAGAAGTACACAAGAAGCAAATATGATCATTGTGTGTATTTGCGCAAGCTACAAGACGGATCCTACATATATCTTCTTCTTTATGTTGATGATATGTTGATAGCTTCCAAGAGTCTGATAGAGATTGAGAAGTTGAAGACTCAGCTGAATAGGGAGTTCGAAATGAAGGATCTAGGTGAAGCCAAGAAGATTCTCGATATGGAGATAAGCAGAGATAGGGAATTGGGGAGACTTTGTTTGACTCAGAAGCAATATGTGAGAAAGGTGCTAAAACGTTTTGGCATGAATGAAAAGTCAAAACCTGTTATTACTCCTCTTGCTCCTCATTTCAAGCTCAGTGCATCTTTGTCTCCAAAGAATGAAGCGGAATGAGAATACATGGCAAAAGTATCATATGCAAATACTGTTGGTAGCTTGATGTATGCTATGGTGTGTAAAAGGCCCGATATTTCATAGGCAATTGGGGTTGTGAGCAGGTATATGCATGATCCTGGAAAAGAGCATTGGCAAGCTGTGAAATGGATTCTGCGGTATATTCTGAACACCATAGATGTTGGTTTGGTATTTCAGCGAGATGATCAAGATGGTCAATGTGTAGTTGGATATTGTGATTCCGACTATGCTAGTGATTTGGACAAACGGCGATCAACTACTGGTTATGTGTTTACTCTTGTAAAGGCACCGGTTAGTTGGAAGTCTACTTTACAGTCAACAGTTGCTTTGTCCACTACAGAGGCAGAGTATATGGCAGTTACAGAGGCTGTGAAGGAGGCAATTTGGCTTCAAGGGTTGCTTGGTGAATTAGGGGTTCAACAGAAGCACATCAAAGTGCATTGTGATAGTCAGAGTGCTATTCTTTTGGCAAAAAACCAAGTTTACCATGCAAGGACGAAGCATATCGATGTTCGCTATCACTTTGTACGAGAGGTTCTGGAAGAAGGTGGAGTAACAATCCAGAAGATTAAGACCACTGAGAATCCTGCTGATATGTTCACAAAAGTGGTGACTGCGGTCAAGTTGCAACATTGTTTGCACTTGATTAATATTGTTAAAAGTTGAAGTTTGAAGCGCATTTGGTGACACTACTAAAATTGAGTTTGTGAGAGATTTGAAGATGTGGAGTTCGCCAAGGTGGAGATTTGTTGACTTGGTGGCTCACATTTGTTGAATTGGTGGCCACAATTGTTGACAATTTATGATAATTGTTGACAAATGGGATTGTTGAGCAATCCCACATCGCAAATATTTTAAGGGAATGGGGAATTGTAACACTATAAATATAGCCCCCATTTCCTAATCCTTCTCATCCCAAAATTGCCAATCTTTCTAAGGCAATTAGTAAATATTTCACTTATATTATTTCTTTGAAATAGTGAAATATAATATTAGTAGTGTCCGAGAACGTAGGCATAATTGGCAGAACCTCGTTAAATTCTGGTATTTTTTATTTGTCTATTTAATAGCTATTGTCGGGTATATTGTTAGTGAATTATTGTGCTATTAATTACTTAGGAAAATTCTATCTTGAGAATTTTAGCTTGTGTGATTTTTCAGTACAATCGTTTACGCTTTATTCACCTGCTCAATAGTATTCGAGGTAAATTTGGTGGAAATCAACCCGAGTTTCCACAACACAAATATCGTCCTAACGTTCTTTTAAAGATATCTTAGTGGTAAAATTTATTTCAATATAGTGAAAGTTCTATATTAAAATCACTTAACGTACAATTGAAACCTCTTAACATTTTTTATGTTAACAAGTTTGGGTGGAAAATAAAAATATATATAACAAAAGGACATAAGTCAAATATATATATATATATATATATATACCTTAACATTATTGATTAGAGCTTTCAAGCTCTTGATTTCCTGTGTGGCCATTTCATAATATTGGGGTCAATTTCACTTACGGTCACTCAACTTATCACTTATCGCGCAAAAGTAACCGATTTTTTTTTGACTTAAATGTCAGTGAAATTCTAACATTTTTGCAAAAATGTCATGTAAACCAAAATCCGGCGAGAACTCTTACCGAGTTGATGATATGGCATATGACACATGGCGACGAATAGTCGATACATGACTTTTTTGCAAAAATATTAGAAGTTCAGTGACATTTAAAAACAAATTGGTTACTTTTGCGCGATAAGTGATAAGTTGACTGACCGTGAGTGAAATTGACCCAGATATAGCATTTGTTAAAGATATTGTTAAACGACACATAGTTTTTGACATGGCATGCCATATCATTAATTCAGCAAGAATTTTTGCCGGATTTTGGTTTACATGACTTTTTTTATAAAAATGTTAGAAATTCAATGACATTTAAGTAAAAAAAAAATTGGTTATTTTTTCACGATAAGTGATAAGTTGAGTGACCGTGAGTAAAATTAATCCCATAATATTGAGCTCTCTGCATCACTTTTTCAAAACTTTCAAGCCAACATTCATCTCCTTTGTAGCCCTAGTGATGGGCTTATTAAAATGCTGTTGGATTTCTTTCAGTTCTAGTACTGGTAGTGATCTTTTTTTTTCCAAAAATACCCCTCTTTTGCTTCACTATTTCATACTCATTCTTAAGTGGCTCTTCATTCCAATTTCACTTAAGAAGGGTATAATTGCCCACTTTTATTTCCATCATTTCTTCAAAACCGTAACTGTTGTTTTGTTGTGAAACAAAAGAATCTAACTCAAAAAAACTCTTTAGAGGAGGGAGCTCTGATATTCTGCATCACATGCAATTCAAAAAAATTAAGAAATAAATAAATTTTATTAATAAAAGAAAAAACAGTGTAATTCATTGCCCTGTAACTAATGAAGAAACGTTAATATAAAAAAAAGATATATTTACTTTTGAAAAATGTCATCCATGAAGCAATCGATGTTATTAGGATTTTGAATGTTAATTTGAGAATCCATGCATATTCACAGAGATGATGAAGAGAGAATGAAAGAGGGTATATATTGATTATTACTCATTATCTCTGTTTATAGTTAATTAATCCATAGACAACATGCATATTCTTTACACTAGTATTAGAGGATTTTCGTATTTATCAAATTAATTGTGACCCAATTTCAAGTAATCAGTTTTAAGAATTTTGATTTCTTCACTTTGTCTTTCTTCATATCCATGAATAATGGATTAAGATACATTAATTATAGTGTAAAGATTAAATATAATACTCTATTTTTTTTTACAAAATAAAAGAGATAAATTATGTATTGATTAATGAGAATAAAATAATGGATGAAGATACTATTTTTATTTTCAACAAACAAGTATAGATTCCATTTTCATCATTTTTAAGTTCAATATTCAAATTTAAAACTCATTTTAACCAATATATATACTAATTTTGTATGCACTTATATTGTTGAAAAAATAAGGACCGGATTAGAGCAAAACCGCAGCTAAAATAGAGATAATAAGGAACACACAGATTTACGTGGAAAACCCCCAAACAAATCAGGGTAAAAACCACGGGCAAGACTAGCAAAATTTTACTATAAAATAGGAGTTACAACCTCTCTATATTTTACACAAGAAAATATGAGAAACACTCTCTATTTATACTAGGAGACCTCAAGAATGAGATGATTAAACCTAAAACTAATAGGCTATATTTATAGTTACAAAAACTATTCATATTCTTTAAAAAACCCGATGTGGGATTGTAAAAGTTTTGTTTTTTTTTTATTTTTATTTTTTTTCCTCATTTCTTCGGCCAACAATTGTTGGCTTCAATGCTAACAATTGTTGACTTCAACAATCTCCCACTTGAAGATTTGATTGAGTATCAATCAGATCTTCACACCACTTTTCTATCTTGCCATTTTTCCCTGCGCTTTGTAATCTTTGAAAAACTAGAAACACATCAAACTTCCTCTAGATCGAATACACTCAACATCTCCTGGAATAGTTTTCTCCTAGGGATGAAACTGGTGTTTGCCATACATCAGAGTGAACCAATTCTTAGAACATCATTTCTAGAATTTTTATGTGTTTTAACTTCAAACGATGCTGCTTTCTCATAACACATCCGCAGCTATCTTTTCTCCTTTCATAAGTACAAGCACATCTCTTTATGATCCCATTTTCCATATCTTGCATCTCTAACATCCACTTGTCCTATAGACAACATATTCCTTTTGAGCCTTCCACATACATCATAGAGCATTTCCATCGTCGGAACAACTCGCCACATTTCCTTGAGAATTGGAATACTTTAGATTCCAGCAATCATTCTTCAAATGACCCTTCTTGCCACAGTTGTAGCATTTAATATTCTTCTTACTCCTGAATCTTGAACTACCATGATTGTGGCTCCCACTTGAGCCACGTTCAGTTGATCTTCCTCTCATCACCGTCAAGGCTTCCACATGATGTGAACTTGCCTGCCTGTCTTCCTTATTTTTGCACCGATTTTCTTCTTCCAGAATAGCAGCTGTAACGTCATCGAAGACTAGAGTATCCGTATTATTTGTTAAATTAATGATGAGTTGATCATACGAATCTGGTAAACTTTGGAGTAGAATCTCAGCACGTTCCTCTGCCTCTATTTTATACCCCAACGAAGTGAGTTGAGAAAATAGAGTATTCAAAGTATTTAAGTGCTCCGTCACTGAAGTAGATTCCTCCATACGAAGAGTATAGAGTTTTCTTTTCAAGAAAATTTTGTTGTGCAGTGATTTGGCCTCGTACAATTTAGTGAGATGATCCCAGATCTCCTTTGCTGTTTTTTTCTCTTCTATACTTGACAACACTCTATCTGCTAATGTCAGATGAAGATTTGCCATAGCATTTCCATCCATCTCGTTCCACTTATTATCATCTGTGAAATCAGCCGGCCTTTGACTTATAGCCGCTAGGCAATTATCTTTTCTCAATATAGCCTTCATCTTCAATTTCCACAGAGAGAAATTACTCCCGTTGAATTTCTCGATCTCATATTTTGCTGCCATTGCTTCTATCACGAACTTTTCTGCTCAAAAATCAGCTCCCACTATTTCACGTGAATAGTAACCATATATGTGAATAGTAACCGTATAGATGAACAGTACCCGTATGCGTGAATAGTATCGTATACGTGAACAGTACCCAAGAAAGTCTTTTCTGATGTGGAAGATCAGCCTATGCTGCAACCACAGAGCATACTAAGACAGAACCTTGGCTCTGATACCACTTGTTGAAAAATAAGGACCGGATTAGAGCAAAACCGCAGCTAAAATAGAGATAATAAGGAACACACAGATTTACGTTGAAAACCCCCAAACAAATCAGGGTAAAAACCACGGGCAAGACTAGCAAAATTTTACTATAAAATAGGAGTTACAACCTCTCTATATTTTACACAAGAAAATATGAGAAACACTCTCTATTTATACTAGAAGACCTCAAGAATGAGATGATTAAACCTAAAACTAATAGGCTATATTTATAGTTACAAAAACTATTCATATTCTTTAAAAAACCCGATGTGGGATTGTAAAAGTTTTGTTTTTTTTATTTTTAATTTTTTTTCCTCATTTCTTCGGCCAACAATTGTTGGCTTCAAGCCAACAATTGTTGACTTCAACATATATTGCACGTGATAAATAATTTAATAATATTAATTTTTTAATATTGTATGAATTGAATAATTAAAGATACAAGAAAATTCATTATTATATATGAATAAGCATCAATGCAAAATACTCTAAATTTATAAGTTTTTTAAAAAAATTATATTTCTAAAAAAATATTTTGCATACCATTTCTCATGTCATTACTCAAAGTATTTCCAACAATAATTTGACTGAAAAAATTCATCAAGATTCCATCATAAATTAAGGGAATTCAAAACTTGCGAAACATATGATTGTACATAATTGTGACAATCTCACACATATTTTCTAGCCTCATTTGCCCAAACTTCTAGTGAAACTAGAATATATACATATTGGTTCTGGTGAGAAGATGGAAGCTATTGTTGCAAAAGAGGATAAAGAAGCTTCAGAATCGACATTGGACAAAATTGAATTTCCTCAATTAGGATTCTTAAGACTTGAAATTTTACCTATGAAACATATAATTATCTTACGAAGCATAGCATTAAAACATATCCATCCATAATATAATACATAATATTTAAAAAATTTAAACATTATATAAATTATAAAAATTTTATATTAATATTACATAAATGGTCTAATTTATTACTCATCAATATTATTATTTATAAATGGATAATTTTTGTGATACAAAGATGACTCTTACAAAATCCCTAAACTCCCTAAACATGATTGTAAAATTACTATCTACAATTTTTTTTTTTTAAAAAAAGGAGCAATTTTACATCTAATGAAAGAACATAAGACGACTTAGGATCGTTGAGTTAAAATGTCTGAGCAAATTAACCAGGACTTGAGCTATCACAAACATAAAAAAAAAAAACCTCTTACTCATATCGATTGACATTTGGATACAATTTGATATTTGATCCACATATAAATAGGCATAGTACATAGTAAACTCCAACTAAGCCATTACGGCTGTTCTTCTAGTCGGTTTGGTTTTGTACCTAACTGAATTGTTCGAGAACGGAATAATATAAATAACAAAAATTGAATTGTAAACCGAATTTTATAGAACATAAACCGAATAAACTGAATAAATTTTGATTGGTTCGGTTTTATCAGTTTTAGACTTCACGGATCTTTTTTTTTTTAATTGTGCTTTAAATCTTTATGAGTACATAAATTAAATTAGCATGTTTTCACTAAAATAAAACCATTTAACTTAACTAAAATAGAAATAATAAACATAAATTCATCATATTTTATTCTTAATAACTATTAATCAAAATCACATATAAAATAAAAAAAAAATTAGTAATCAAATATAATTTCAAAACAATAATGCACACATATATATATATACACACACACTACTGGGTTTGAAATACAATTCAAGAATTATGATTAAAATTTTAACTTAAATCTCAAGTTGACTCCCTACACTACAAAAAAAGCGAATTAGCAACGGCAATTTCCGTCGCTAATTACTTTTAGCCACAAAACGACTAACTATAGCTAATCCATCCATAGTAAGGAATTTTGTGACCAAAACATAAAACAGTCGCTAAAAATAGTGACGGCAAATTTCGTCGCTAAATAACTTTTAAATTAGTCGCTGTAAATATTAAAAAATATTAGTGACAAAAAATTTTATTGCAAAAATTATTAAATTTTTTATTATTATTTTCAATTTAATTTATTATTATTATTATTACATCAGAAATTTAATTTATATAAATAATAATTATTCAATATTATTAACAATACTATTAATTTAAAACATAATGTTATAAAAATATATTAAATTGTACAATTAATGATGTGCAAATGGTCAGTTATGTTCGGTATTAACTAAACCGAATATATCGAAAATCGAACTTATATTCAACAAAATAAAACCATTTAAAATAAATAAAAGAAAAATAACATACATAAATTTTCATATTATGTTCCTAATAAACACTAAGTAAAATTACATTAAAAATAAATATATATAAATTACATTAGATGTTGCCTATGATTTTGTAACTTTATTAGTCCCGGACTGATTTTGCGTTTCAACTAGAGTGATGACATATTGAGTCTAATCTTGAATAGAGGTCTAAAAAAAAAAAATAAGCAAAGCAGCAATAGATGTGTTATGTGTTAACAGTATTTATGTATAGTCAAATCCAAATGAATTAATCTCCAAAGATTAGTAATATGAAGAAAGTAGTATAATAATAATTATGTGTTAACAGTATTTATGTATAGGGACTTCTAACATACAAAATAACCTATATTTATTCTACTTTTTCAATTCCAGTACCAATTAATCAAATGCAAGATACTCTTTTCAATAATAAAAATAACTAAAATAATAATAAAAATAAAACAACAACAACAACAACAACAACAACAACAATAATAATAATAATAATAATAATAATAATAATAAATTTAAAGAAATTTTGATAGAATTTTTCCTATAATAATGCCTATCTCCCTGTAGAGAAAAGATCTTTTAACACTTCTAAAAATTATACATTCATTCAGCATACCCCGAATCAAACTCCAGCACAAGTTTGCTTTTTATCATTAAATTACTTTATGGTTCCTTAATCCATATTTACTTCCATATTTACCATCTAGTTCCTTGGGTTATACATTTAATATGAATTTGCAAATTTGTTATTTAAATCCACCTTTCTTGCTTCCTTACTCATTCCTATCACTTAGAAACATGGTTCCTTGCATATATTATTGCAGTTCAAATTCTTATTTTTATGTAAATACCAAATTCGCTTGAATAAATTTTGAGATTAGCTTATCTGTTATTTATATCCAACCAACGCATCATTTATAGCATTATTTAGGATATCACGAGCAATCATGCATATTAATTAATAAATTAATTCTATGTCTACAGACATCAATAAATTCATACCTTCACTGTAACCTTTATCATTCAAACTCATTTACCCATCAATTACTAAAATCCAATCTTTATTATCATAATTATACCTCATGAATTTAGCACTTCAGTATTTATAAAATATTTCTAATAAATCAGTCTCTTCAATATGCTAAGTTATGTCATGATTTTAGAAAACTCAACTAAGTTTTATTGAAATCTCATATCATGCCATGATTCAAAACTCAAACTTAACTAATTAGATAAGAAAAGGTGAATCTAGTGGTTGCAAACCTCAATTCATAGCAAATTGACTCAATTTCTCAAGCTTGAACCTCACTGAAATTAGCTCAAGCATTTATGTCCTTCCATTTTTTCTTCTTCTTCAAGTTTTTCTCTTCTTCTAACTTACAAGAACCATTATCATCATATACCCAACAAAACTCATAAATAATGCCATTTAAAAGTACAATTAATAGCCTAAATGATAAATTTAACTTATTCAATCTATTAGCCTATGAAAATTGAACTTAAATCTCAAATCCCTAATTTTTTTCTTCAAATCTATCCCTCTTATCATATCTCCTAAATTTTAGATTAGTAGTTACTATAACTCACCTCGAAGTCATCATTTGAAGAGGAGGGAACTGACGGCGTTCTAGTGGGCAACGATAACAAAAACGACGAAGAGGGAGGGCAAAATCAAAACAAAAGATGCAGGGAAAGAAGGAGAATGGGCTGCTGCAGTTGTGCGCTCCGGAATGAGATGAGGAGGCTGCCAGCTCAAGATGGATGAAGGGGCAGAGATGGCGATAGAAAGAGAGAGCAAATGTGGTGGCTGGAACAAGAAGGGCAGATCAGGTTTGGGGCTGCCAAAACGGAAAAGAAGAAGAAAAGCAAAAGAAGAAGAAAAGGGAAGAGCCAAAACGACGTAGTTTTGGCTAGTTTAGGCAAATTTTTGTGTCAAATTCCCATCTAGTCATTCTTAATTTCGTTTTAACCCCTAATCAAATTAATTCACCTATTTTCTACTTTTCTATCCCCATTTTAAATTAACTTCTTATAAATTTTAACCCACTAGTTCATACAACATTTTCTATTTATTCAATAATTAATAATTTTAATTTTTTTTTGTACGCATGCCCAATTTATCGGGCTATAATATTTCAGTAATATTTCAGAGTGTTACATTTTTTTTATTTTTTCATTCATTTATTATAGATCTATTTAACTAGAATAATCCAAATATTTATTTAAGTAGTATTAAAAGAAAATTTCAGATCTTATGGGTCAAAAATTAACTTTCGCTAAATTTTCAACGTGCCAAATTATTATTAGTAACACCAAAAATTTTTGGACGCTACGCCATCACAGTCGCTGGCCTCCTTCCCCTCCATCGTGGTCTGCAGTGCTCACAAACCACATAATTTATAAATTACGAGAAAAAATAAAATTAAAGTTAACAACAAATAGCAAATAAAATAAAATTAAAGTACCTAATTCATAGAAAGCAAAGTGAATCGCCGGTGGTGAAGTGTAGGACACCCGAAACATACATATATTAATTTATGTATTTTAATTTAATCATTTAGTCAAAGTTATTAATTCAAAATCCAAAAATAGTATCAACACATATTCCTTAATAAATTTTTTTATTAATATTAATTTCAGTTCACCCATCTAATATTTTCATTATATTTTTAAATAATTGAATAATAAAAAATTTATTTTAGACAAATTAAAAATAAAATTCATAATATAAAACGATTACAAGCTAAAAAATGCAATTAAAAAATTTATCTTAATCAACGAAAGTACTAAAAAAATTATTAATTTTTTTTACAATTGTTTTAATTATATATTTTTAAGATTAAATGTTAATATTATCGGAATTAGCAAAGAAAATGAATTTCAATATAATTTCATGTGTAAAGCAAAAATATTAAAAATAATTAATAATTATAAGTATGTATGCATACTTTTATTAATATTATAATTAATTTTATTGACAAAATAATGACAGATTATTTCGTTGCTAAAGTATCACTTCAATTTAAAATATTGTTTTAATAATTAACAACTTTAAAGATTTTTTAGCTATGGAAAAATCCATTGTTATTTCGTAGGTAAAATTGAAAATAAAATTGAAATTCCGTACTTTCACGACAATTTTGAAAAACTATTGCTAATTAGCGGCGAGAAAATTTTGTCATTAAATTTCGTCACAAAAAAAGGCGTCATCCATTGCCGCTAAAAATTAGCGACTATTTCTTTATTTTCATCGCTAAAATTGAAAAATGGACTTTCAGTACTAATTCTGAATTCTGTCGCTAATTTGAATTTTTTTTTTTGTAGTGCTATAAGTTTAACTAAGATCCCCTATAATTTATCTAAAATGATAAATGAAATAAATTAAAATTCCAAAGGGTGAAACTGTTCAAACAATTGTAAACTGATTTCTAACTGTTAAAAAGTAGGCTCAACTTATATAAATTGAATACAAAGTAAAATGAGGTTTACTTTTAAATTTCAGATTATTTCGAAAAAGTGCATTATTGCTTGGCATATATATATATATACACACGTAGATAGATTCACTATTACATAACAAGCTTATTACAACACATATTTAACAACATATTTTAAATTATTGCTTTAGTTTATGTAAGGCAACAATCAAACAACATATTCAAACTGAATGTAGTGTTAAATAATTATTATATTCATTGAATTCCGGTTTAATCCATCTGCTTTTACCGATTATTTACCCAAGCAAGGTTTGGAAATCTTAGTTATATAAGACATTTAGCACAATTAACTTGGAGTATAAATTATTATGATTTAAAGTTTTGCATGTAACACAACAAATTTGTTGATATTTTGGAAGGTGACTCATCTGTTGGCCATGTTAATGACCATTCTGCACTAATTCCATACAACTTGATATTTTCATTCCAGGAACATCATGCTGCTGTTGGAGTTGTTAATTCTTTGAAAACATCAAATTTAGATGGTTTAACAGATCTAACACATATATGGTTCAAGATTCCATCAGAAATTATGGGATTTCAAAGCCTGCAATACTTGAGAGTATATAATTGTGGCAATCTCATACATATTTTCCCACCTCATTTGCCCAATCTTCTGGTGAAACTACAATATATAGAGATTGTTTCATGTTGGAAGATGGAAGCTATTGTTGCAAAAGAGGATGAAGAAGCACCAGAATCAGTATTGGACAAAATTGAATTTCCTGGATTTCAAGTGTTCAAACTTGTAGAATTGCCTAATCTCAAGAGTTTTTGTGGTGGAACTAGTGCAGTTGAACTGCAGTTATTAGAATCCTTGGAAATTATACTATGCAATCAGATGAAAAGATCTTATTATGGGCTATCCAACACTCTGAAGCTGAAAGAAATAATGATAAATGGAAGAAGGTATGCATTGGAGGGAGACATCAATGGAAGCATGAAGAAAGAGGTATGTTCTCATCCTAATTAAACCATCTCAACATTTTGGAGATACATTATAAAGCAAAAGAAGTTCCAAATATTAAATCAATTAAAATAGCATAAGAAGAAGATTTTATCTGCTTTTATTGCATGTCTATTGCCAGCAGATTTAGTTCTCTCGGTCTACTTTTGCTACGAAATCAGATAAACATCTCTTGAAGATAATTTATTGAACTAATCCCACAATTCTTAATTAAAATAATACCCTTTTGGTGTTTTATTTTATTTTTTATTTTTTTTCATATAGAATGAAGCTGCTAGAGCACTTGCAGAGGAGGAAAGGGTTGAAGGGGATAACCAATAATGGGCTGCTACTAATCCCCTTTATGCAGGGGTCGAAGCACCAACAATTAAAAGTATTATTATTAATTAATAGTTTAATACAAAAATTTGGGCTTGGCACATCATTCATCATTGCCTTTTTATTTATGTTTTTATTTTATTTTATTTTATTTTTTATCAGATGAAGGAGATGAAAGAGTAAGATGTGAATGAGAGGAGATGGTGATTCTATCTGCTGATTGCTAAGATACTTCCGGGAATAAATTACATTCAGAAGTCTCCAGTCTATTTGGATTATGGCAATTATTTGAAGTTTAGCTTGTTTGATCTTTCAATGTATGTATTGTTTTTGTAGCATATATTGGTTTGCTTGGCTATGTGATTGAATATGCGCATATGAGAGATAAGATTGTGTTTAAGAAAATCTGGCTGTTAATTTTTGTTTCTAATATATATGTTGATGTACAGAGGCCTTTGCTTTCCAGATATGATTTCAGGTATGGTAATTGGCAGCGCAGCTGTTACTATTGATCTGAGGTTTCTGTATAGAAATAAAAGATGCAGATGAGAAAAAGGGTTGCCGCTGACTTGATTTCAGTGATTGTATGACCAATATATTGACACGAGTATGGTAATTATTTGTTAGAAATATGGGTATTGTCGGAAGAAAACTCCCTTTTCTCTCTCCCGTATCTCACTCGCACACACACCATCTCTCCTCTCTCTCCTTTCAAGGTACACGCCATGGATTGCTTGTTTGATTAATTAGGGCCGATACGACCTTATTTGGTGTAGCAAATCATTGAAATCAGAGTCAGATGATCCACCTATTTTAACAGCTTCGCTTGCCATCTCTCCTAGATTAGTTGCTCTGCTTCTCATATCCTCTGCTTCTTCACCCACCATAATTATACTTATTGATCAGCTATTACCCAATCCATATAATCTACAATCTAGGGATCTTTACATAATTATACATAAAATAAAAAAAAAATTAACAAAAATAAAATACGATTTTCAAAATATTTCAATCATATAACATTTTTAAATTTTATTTTCATTTATACCATTTTGATTTTCAAAAATACCACTTTTTGTTTAACATAAAACAAAAACAACACTTTTTCAATTTCCTCTTTTTTCTTTCTATTTCTCACTTTCGCTGCTCATTTTCATTCTCACTTTCCTACTGATTTCTAAATCACCGAGCAACAATCCTCAGTTCCCATTCTCAGCTTAAAGAAAACTTAACTGGTAAGAATTTTTTTCGCCTTTGCCTTCTTTAACATTTATGAACTTTTTATTGTAACATCACATCGAATAGTAGGGTTTCATTTCACTTTGATCTCATATTTTTTACTTTATTCAAGTTTTGTGTATATTTCCTTTTTAGTTGTTTGTGATTACTGTGAAGAATGCCAGAAAAAAATTATTAGAGAACGAGTATTTTTCCAGCAAAATCATTTTGAATCTTGTCTAGTAAGTTTTGAATCTTGTCTTCTTTAACAATTTTTTTTTACCATAATATATAATTTTTGAATGTGCATTCCTGTATTATTTAACTGATCTTTGGTTTCAATTAAAATTTTGAGATATCTTGAATCCTCATACTCACATATGTATTTCTACTAAACTCATTGAAACAATTTTTGAATTCATTCTCTGTTAATTTAGATGGCAAGCCCCTAAAAAAATCTTCTTATTTCTAATTTCATTGTCACTATCCTCATTTTGTTGCTATTTAACCACGCATTCAAGCTTTGGAATTGTTGGTTGCACATCTACTTATACATGCACAAATAAAAACCAATCAGAGTAAATAATAGATTAAGATGTTCCTAATTAGACATCTCAACGTTAAATGCTGGGGCTCTCCTTTCTCCTCTGTAAAAAAAATAAAATAAAAGTAAATTAGAGTAATTAATTAACCTTTCTTCCATGAGTAAAATTCTAGGCTTGCAAGATTTGTAGGGATATGATTTATTTGCAAATTGGAAAAAGCCAATAAGCTCTTGTTTCTGCCACTACCAGATGGACCCACCACAATAAGAGTCTGAATGGTTTCTATAATTGGATACTTAAACCTCTTTAGCTAATAATTGGTTGGAAAAACTGAGTTAAGAATTGTATAATATTAAAGTTTCTTATTTTTTCTTCCTATTTGGTATCATTTAAAATCATAATTAGAATTAGAATTTCATTTTTCAATAGCAGTATGAAAAAAATAAAGGAGGTAGCAAAATAAAATCTATAAATATTATCTGCCATCTTAAAAATTCATTTCTGTTTGTTATGATCTGCAAATATTGATTTATGTTTCTTATGTTTTTCTACTACTCTTTTATAACTAATTCATTTCTGTAGTTATGTGTTATCTTGAATTTAGAATCCCGAAAGCTGTGCTTGATCAAGAGCTGAAGAAAGAACTCAAAAGTCTAAATGGGTTAAAAAGAAAAATCACAAATCTCATGGAAGCAGAAATTAATTAATGTAAGTGCCTTTTTTGAGGTATTAATGTAATATAATCAAATGAACTTTTTTTTTTCTTTTTTCATTAAATCTTAATTTGTCATGTTGCCAAAAGTCGAATTAGTTTTGTGTCAATTAGAAAATTTTCACATGCTTTGGTGGGATGGTCATAAAGAATTCTATATATGCTTCGTCACTAATTATAAGTTAACGAATAGAAACAAAATCTATTAGTTTAAAATTCATTATCAGCTTAAAAAAGCCAGTATAATTTCATCTCAATTAGTTCTTTCACAAGTTGATTCCACGATGAAGACTTTTTTTTTGCAGTACAATATATCAGTGTATGAAATTTTAATGGAGGATTAGCTATATAACCTTCACTAATATATCAGTGTATGCTTTGATTTTAAGTTGTTCATGGTTTTGGTTTCAGAGCTTCTGTGGGAAAATAAGAGAATGCTGGACAAATCTATCAAAGAGATAGAGAGGGAAAGGCAAGGTCTACAGATGCAAGAAAAGAAGCTTATTGTAGAGATAAAGAAAAGTGCAAAGCAAGGGCAGATAGTGTCCAAGGTTCTTCTGATCCCTATCTTGTGGGTTAATTTTATTCTTCTGCTCTGATTGTTTTGTTAATAAAGAAACTTTAATC
This sequence comes from Excoecaria cochinchinensis, assembly GCA_947683425.1. Classification (NCBI taxonomy): domain Eukaryota; kingdom Viridiplantae; phylum Streptophyta; class Magnoliopsida; order Malpighiales; family Euphorbiaceae; genus Excoecaria; species Excoecaria cochinchinensis. Next base: position 17,363,782 of record CANTUQ010000013.1, read on the forward strand.
TTTCTTTAATGGTATGCATTGTCGAGTTGAAGTTTTACTAACTTTTTTAATTGATACTTGCGAACGGATGCTTGAGACTTTTTTATTTTTCTTCCCTTAATCTTTATTGACATGTAGCATTTTGTGCTATTCTTGAATTTCCAGTGATGGGTTTGTTCAAAATTATTAAATTTGGCTCAAATTTTATTTTTGTTTACTTAGACTAGCATTTATAACACATGATTATTTTCTATTGCTTATCAAAAGGGGATGGTTACTGGTTTGTGTTTTTAAAGTAGAATGAACAGAGAAAATAAGGGTTTTATTTCATATTAATTTGTATAAGCGATGATGGATTCTTTCCTTAACATTAAAACAGTAAGAGTGAGTATTTGGGAATCGATTGTATTTCATATCATTGAATTGTGACAGTGATTGGCTTTCAAGTTACTTGATTTGTATGTTAAAATTATTCTTTTAACTAATTTTTGTTTTTGCTACTCTTTCTTTGGTTGCTCTTTAGTTTTGTGGCGTTTCACTCTCCTTGAGATAAAATCAACCACTGATGTTTTCTACAGTATTTAATTAATCGGCATTAACTTTGTTCTTCAATTTTTTTGTTTCTTTGCTCTGTTCAGACTCTATTTTACCAAAGTGAAGCTGGGCTCTTCTCCAAGAGAATTCAATGTGTAGATTAATACAGGAAGTGATGTTTTGTGAGTTACTTGCAGTTCCTGCAGCAATTGCCCGCAAATCAGTAGCTTTGGAGTAAATCCTATTTCTTTCCTTGTCATTTACCCTTGTGCATAGTGACTTTTTGTAAAAAAAAAAAAAAACCAGTTTGTGAAGAGTTTGATTTTGTTTGTCCTTCAATTGTCAATTGTTCTTTATTCTTCATTTTTTCATTGAATTACGTCTAACCATTGTAACTGTTGCTTCATTTGGCAGTGTGGATTGAAAGGACTTAGAAGTGGGGGTGTAATTATCTAGCGAGTAAAATAAAAAAAAATTGGTCGATAAAATAGGCATGATAATCTAATTTCTTTTTTATTTTTTTAGTTTTATTGTTGTATTATTATTTGATATAGTGTACTAGATGTATATTGTACGTGTATTAGATGTATATTATGCATATACTAGATTTAACTAGATGTATATTGTTCGTATACTAGATGTGTACTAAATTTATATTGATGTATATTGTGCGTATACTAGATTTATATTATCTGTATACTATATGTATACCAGATGTATATTGTGAGTAAACTAAATGTATATTGTGCGTATACTAGATGTCTTCTAGATGTATATTGTTCGTATACTAGATGTATATTGTGTGTATGCTAGATGTGCACTAGATGTATATTGTGCGTGTACTAGATGTATATTGTGCGTATACTAGATGTGTACTAGATGTATATTGTACGTATACTAAATGTGTACTACATGTATATTGTGAGTAATCTAGATGCATATTGTGCATATACTAGATGTATATTATGTGTATACTAGATATGTATTAGATGTATATTTTGCGTACACTAAATATATATTGTTATATATTAGATATATATTTTGCTTATACTAGATGTATATTGTGCATATACTAGATGTGTACTAGATGTATATTGTTCATATACTAGATGTGTACTAAATGTATATTGAGGTATATTGAGCGTATACTAGATATATATTATGTGTATACTATATGTGTACTAGATGTATATTGTGAGTAAACTAGATATACATTGTGCGTATACTAAATGTGTACTAGATGTATATTGTTCATATATTAGATGTATATTATGCATATATTGGATTTGTAATAGATGTATATTATGCGTATATTAGATGTGTACTAGATGTATATTGTACGTATATTAGATGTGTATTCTACGTATACTAGATGTATATTATTCGTATACTAAACGTGTACTAGATGTATATTGTGAGTAAACTAGATATATATTATGCGTATACTAATGTGTACTAGATGTATATTATACGTATACTAGATGTATATTGTTCGTATACTATATGCACATTTTGTGTATATTAGATGTGTACTAGATGTATATTGTATGTATACTCGTTGTGTACTTGATGTATATTGGTCATAATCAACTATTTCATTCATATTGCGCTCTATTTCAAATAGCATTTTCAGTTATGGTAATATTATTTCGGGACTTCTCATTTATTCATACCTTGGTTATTTTATAATTAAGTTTTGAATTTAAATTTTCATCCCTTTTCTCATACATCTCGATGCAATAATTAGAGCGCAAGTTATTCAGTTAGGGAAAGCGGTAAATAAAACAAGATTAAAATAAAATACATGAAAGTAAATACAACAAAACTAAGGGCGGAATACAATCCCCATTGTAAATAAAATACAATTCAAACATAAATCGGGCTATTTATTAAAGATGAGGACATTGGTCCTCTCATGCATAACTGAAGAAAATAATTTTAAAGTGATAATTTATGTGGATGAAAAAAAGTTAGGACATTGGTCCCATTTTATTACAAAAAAAAATCCCAATTTATTAATATAAAACTTTATGCGACTTTTTAATTAACGTGCATGAAAATAAACAAACGTATTACAAATTACATATTAAATAATAAAAGCAAATAAAATTAAAATAATACTAAAAAATGATGATGATGATGATAACAATGATAAATAATAATAATAATAATACAAAACTAATAAAAATAATAATGATGATAATAGTAATGATAAATAATAATAATAATAATGATAACACTAATCACAATAATAATAACAATACTAATGATAATAATAATGATAATAATAATAACATCAAAGAATATGAACAATCCAATTAAATATGCAAGTAATAATAATAAATAATTATATGAACAATTAAATAAAATATTAAGAATAAGAAATAATAATATGAACAATTAAATAAAATAGAAATGATAATTATATGTACAATTAAATAAAAGAGAAATGATAATATGTACAATTAAACAAAAGATTGGGAATAAGAAATAATGATATGAACAATTAAATAAACATGCAAGAAATAAAAAGTAAAATAAGTAATAGATCTAAAAGAATTTACATGATAACTAACTAATTGTAAACAAAAACAAATTGAAAATTAAATTAAAAGTTGAGCCAAGAATGTTTACCCTCAAATTTGATGTGATGAATGAAGTTGGATGACAATTTCCTTGCTTTGATTTAAAGAAAATATATAATATATGATAAAATTTTATCCCAAGAACAAATAATTGATTTATTTGTTTTAAGGAAAAATTATGAAAAACAAGAAGTAAAAAAATTCACAAGAGCAAATAATTGATTTATTTGTCTTAAGAATTAAATTAAAAAATCAGATTAAAGTACTTGGAGAATTTTTCTTGAAGAAGAAAAAAATAAGAAGAAGAAGAAGAAGAAGAAGAAGAGAGAAAAAGAGAGAAAGTGTATTTTTCTTAAGAAAAATCCCCCCAAAATCCTTACTAAAAAACACTTTTTATACATAAAAAAACCCAAAGAAAATTAATTTTTATTAAATTGAATTAAATAAATTTAATTCCAATAACCACAAAAAACTCATGAATTTGAAGGGTTTGGAAAATAAAAGGTTTTTGCATTAAATTACACAAAAAAATGAAGAAAGTGGGAGCCTATGGAGGGATTTTTATTTGCCTTAATTCATTTTTTACATGCTACATGTTTAATTCATTTTTTATTGCTAATATCATCTTTATTTGTATTTTTTATTTCAATACTTATTTTTCATGTGTGATTTTTCAATGGCAAGTGGGAGCTTATGGAGGTTTGGAGACACCATTTTGGTGGAGTTTATACTTTTAGCATTTTTAACATTATTTTAATTTTATTTGCTTTTATTATTTAATATGTAATTTGTAATAAATTTATTTTTTATGCACGTTAGTTAAAAGTCACAAAAGTATTTTTATTAAATTAACTTGGAACTTTTTTCTAAATAAAAATGGAACCAATGTTTTAATTTTTTACACCTAAATAAATCATCACCTTTAATACATTTTTTAATTATGCATGAGAGGACCAATGTCCTCATATTTAATAAATAGTCCGATTTATATATGAATTGTATTTTATTTACAATGGGGGTTGTATTTCGCCCCTAATTTTGTTGTAATTTATTTTGCTCTCGTTTACTTTATTTACCGCTTTCTTTATTTGATTGACATGCTCGTCAAATAAATTGCATTAAAATTGAATGAGAATGGGATGAAACACTAAATTCAAAACTCAATTTTAACTTAACCAAGGTATGAATAAATGAGAAGTCTCGAACCCTCTCTGGTCTTTGGGCTCAACGAGGCGAGAGGACCATTTCAATGTTCCATTGGAATGGGACTTCCAAGACACCACTTGTGTCCCGTAAAAAGGCTTTAACTTGCATAGTCCTAAGCTCCACGAGGCGAGACAGCCATCCTAATGTTCTATTAGGATGGGACCTCCAAGACCCCTCTGGCTTGCCCAAAATGGACATAGCTGCTCTGTCTTAGGCTCACTAAGGCTAGATGAACTTTTTCAATGTTCTATTGGGTGCCGACTTCAAGAAACCTCCTTGTTGCCCAAAATAGATGCCCTTGTAATTTCTTATAAGTTTCATGATCCTCTCTCGAAAGCCCTAAAGGCAGGTCTTCGGGAATCCATCAGGGTTCGGCGCGCGTCACACTACCGGTGTTTATGGAAAATAAGCCTGATGATAAGAAAGGGGCATAATGGACTATTTTGCATCGACATGTTTATGGGTATATACGGCAATGGGTGGATGATAATGTTTTGAACCATATTAGTGGTGAGATAGATGCACGTAAGTTATGGAACAAACTTGAGCAATTGTATGCTCGAAAGACAGGAAATAACAAGTTGTTCTTGATTAAGCAAATGATGAATTTGAAGTACCGAGATGGAACTCCTATGGGAGACCACTTGAATGCCTTCCAAGGAATTATAAATCAGCTTGAACGAATGGGGATCAAGTTTGAGGATGAGATACAGGCTTTATGGGTTCTTGGTACATTACCGGACTCTTGGGAGACGTTTAGAACGTCATTATCTAACTCTGCGCCAGATGGGGTTATTACCATGGAATTGGCTAAGGGAAGTGTCTTGAATGAAGAGATTAGAAGAAAGTCACAAGGTTCCTCCTCACATTCAGAAGTCTTAATCATAGAAAGGCGGGGGAGAAGTAAGAGTAGAGGTCCGAATAGAGGAAATCGGTGCAGCAGTTCTAAGGGTAAGCTTGTTGATGTTGAGTGTTTTCATTGTGGTAAGAAGGGGTACACTAAAAGGTTTTGCAGAAAGCTGAAGAAAGAGAACAAACAACATGCTGATAACAGACAACGTGCTGACAACAATCAGAAGAATACTGACAGTGGTAATGAAAATGCTATGGTTAATACTACTACTGATAACTATCTTGTTTGTTGTGATTGTGATATTGTTACGTTGCACATGATGAATCGAGTTGGGTAATTGATAGTGGTGCTACGTGTCATGTTGCATCACGAAGAGATTACTTTTCATCTTACACTCCAGGTGACTTTGGTGATGTACAGATAGGTAATGATGGGACATCAAAGGCTATTGGTATTGGTGAAGTCTGTTTTAAATTTGACACTGGGATGGAGTTGGTTTTGCATAACGTGAAACATGTCCCAGATATGAGATTGAATTTGATTTCTACAGGCTTGCTTGATGATGATGGCTATTACAACGGCCTTGGTAATGGACAATGGAAGCTCACTCGAGGTTCTTTGATTGTGGCAAGTGGTAGTAAACATTCTAAAGGTGTGTTGCTCTATCGCCAGGATGACAGACTCTTTCTCATAGTCAGAAAGGGGGAGATTTATTGGACTTTTCTGTCACATGAGGAGAGAGTCCAATTTGACCATTCATATTACAGAAGAGTGATTTGAAAAATGTGTGTGAAAGAAAGAAATAAAAAAGGGTTGGCAGAGAGAGTTGAAGAAAAAGGAAGAAAAATCTGGTTTTTCTACACCAAACTAGTCCCACGAGTTCTGAGTTTTCAAGAGATTTAGCCGTTGGATTGAGCTGAAATTTGTAGAGAAGATTACTCACACGTCGATCTTCATTGTCAATGGTGCATATTGGATTCTGACGTCTAGAGATTATTTCGTGGAGGAGACAACAGAACTTTCTTCTACACAGACTAGTTTCATGAATTATTTATTTTCCAGAGATTGAACCGTTGGATTGAGCTGTATTTTGGATAGCATCTTCTTCACATCTTGATCTTCATTATCAGTGGTGAAGATTGGATTCTGACATCCGAAGTTCAGTTCGTGGCTGGGACAGAATTGAAATTTCTGGGTATTAGCTCTCTTGCTTTTGTTTTTGATTTATTCCATATATCTTGATGTTTATTCCAAGATTATGATGATGATGATGATGATTATATGCCTCTAGTTTTTTTGGAGAAAATTTGCTATAATAGAAAGAATTTATATTGTATTTACCCATTAATTGATAGTGAAAGATTTAAGAGGCTTAAGGGTCCCGTGGTTTTTACTCCTTACATCGAGGAGGTTTTTCACGTAAAAATTTTGCGTGTTTTTATGTTGATTGTGACTGTAGAGTTCAGAACTTATTGCTGTGGTATTTGATTTGGATATTGCTATACTTATTAGTTTACCTAAAAAGTTCATTCAAGTAGGGAAAGATAAATAACGAACATTCATTCCGCAGGATTATTAATTAAGTCTTTTGATGGGACACAAGAGGTGTCTTGGAGATCATTTTCCAATGAATTATCGGATGGACCTCTCGCCTCGTTGAGCCCAAAGACCAGAGTAGGTTCGGGACTTCTTATTTATTTATACCTTGATTAATTTTACGATTAAATTTTGAGTTTATTATTACACTCTCTCTCCACACGATACAATTTATTAAAAGGCGCAGTCATTCACGTAAAAGCGAAAAATAAAAGCAAAATTAAAATAAAGCTTTCAAAAGTAAATTACAATAAAATTATGGGCAAAATACAACCCCCATTATAAATAAGGTACAAAACAAGCATAAATCGGGATATTCATTTAGACGGGAACATTGGTTCCCAAATACTCATTTTACAACAAAGGTATAGAATTCTCAAATCAAGTTAAACCTTTTGGCTCGAGATGAAAACGAGGACATTGGTCAAGGACCCAAAATTGCCATTGCCATTTTTTTTAAAACCTGACTCAGGACCCAGTGTCTACACTTCTTCAAATTATTGGTTCAAAAGCAAAAGAATATGACTAAAAAGTTACAACCAAAAATCTCTATTTATAACCCTAGAGGTCTACCACCAATAGGAAACGGAATAACAATAATAAGAAAAAAAGAAATTTATTCTAAAGTTATAATTGCATTCTTTTTCTTCCCAATTTAATCCCATTTTCTTGTAGTAATCCCGACATAAATCAGCTCCTAAAATGCAAGAAACAACTACTCGAAGTTAGCAAAAAAGCCTCAATTTTCACACAGGTCTAACAATGGGTTGATTTCACTTACGGTTACTCAACTTATCACTTATCTCGCAAAAATAATTAACTTTTTTTTTCTGACTTAAATGTCACTGAACTTTTAATATTTTTGCAAAAAAGTCATGTTGACCGAAATCCGGCGAGGACCCTTGCCGGATTGATGACATGGCATGCCATGTCAGAAACTACATGTCATTTAACAATATCTCCAACAAATGCTACATCTAAATCAATTTCACTCATGGTCACTAAACTTATCATTTATCATGAAAAACTAACCAATTTTCTTTTTTTTCTAACTTAAATGTTACTGAACTTCTAACATTTTTGTAAAAAAGTCATATATTTACTATTCATTGCCATGTATCATATGTCATGTCATCAATCCGGCAAGGGTTCTCGCCGGATTCTGGTCAACATGACTTTTTTGCAAAAATGTTAGAAGTTCAGTGACATTTAAGTTAGAAAAAAAGTCGGTTACTTTTGTGCGATAAGTGATAAGTTGAGTGACCATGAGTGAAATTGACCCGTCTAACAATCCCCCATCGAATAGCTCGTGCCCACAACTTATTTTACGAGACAACTATAAAACTCTAAAACCAATAGCAACAGCTTCCAAAAATCCCATCTTTTCTTCTTAACCACCAAAAGCTATCAAAATCACAAATATGAAACAAAAGAACTAATTTCCAATCAATTGAAGTCCAATTAACACATTGAAACTAGCCAAAACTATGCGAAATATACAAGCTAACAAAACTGGTTAAAATCTTTAAAAGTTATTCATACTTTTAGAAAGTCTATCAAAATCTTTCAGTCATAAAAATGTTAATTGAATACATCCCCTACAGTTTTCTCTTTCAAAGTACATAAAAAAAATAAATATGAAAAAATTTTGAAGTTGCTGGTATTTTAATTTCGCAAGGATGTATGGTATAACTGAGATATAAATCGAATAATGTAAAAAAAAATGAATTCTATTTTTTCTATAACTAAGGTATAATTAGAAAATCGAAAGAAAAATGCATTCAAATTTTTGGTATAAATTAGGTGTATTCAGTTATAACTTATATAAAATTTAAAAATATGGATTTTTTTTTTTTGTATATTTGAGGTATAATTCGAGTATAGCTGATGTATAACTTGAAAATGTTGAAAATAATGAATTTTATTTTTTTGGTATAACATAGATATTAGCTATAACTAAGGTATAACTCTAGAAATGTAAAAAAATAACATCTGCTCTTTGGGATAACTGAGGCTTAACTAAGGTCTAATTGAGGTATAACTTGAAAATTGGAGGAAAATAAAATTTATTCTGGTTTTTGGAATAACCAAGGTATAAATTAGATGTAACTTGAAAAATATATATAAAAAAAAATTCATGTCATTTAGTACAACTTAATTATAACTCAAGTATAACTGAGTTCGAACATGAAAATTTTTGAAAATAAAATATTCCGATTTATGATACAACTGAAGTAAAATTTAAATGTTGTTAAAACATGTGTATGTTTGTTTGGTATAACTCAGCTACATTTTGGACTATAACATTCAAATAAATATCTATGAAAAATCAATGAGTCTCCCAAATACTTTGTAACATCCAAAAAAAATAAGAGAATGAGAAAAGAACAAAAACAACTTGCAATGATCTATAAACTTCATTTTACAAAAATAAAAGTAATATGAAAAAAGAAATCAAATCCCTTACCCAATGATAAGCAAGAGTAAAACCTCCAAATGCTATTAAGGTTCTTATATTCCTAAAACAATCACCATGCTATGTTTGCTGGTCAGTTGATTTTCTTTCGTACTGGATTGTCGCAAACCACAGTTTTTAATTTTAGAACACTTTCAAATTATCCACACAAGAGAAAAGAGAAGAATGAACAAACAATTGGATGAACAATGGGGCTGCCGAATTTTGTTCCTGTGGCTAGAAGAAAATTTCAGCTAGTGAGGGAGAGAGGAAGAATAGTAAAAAAAATTCTAGAAGCTATTTAGTTCTAGAAAATAATGTCATTTTTTCAGAAAATTACTCCAAAAAATTTAAAAAGTAGAACTAGCTATTTAGTTGTAATATTTTCAAATTTAGAAAACCAAGAATCTATTTTCAGGATTTTTCAAAATTACACTATTTTATAGAAAACAAAAAAAATATGTTTTCTTATTTTTCCTTTATTAAATGAGTGTATTTTTCAAACTAGAAAATACGGATTTTTACCAACTGCCACCACACCGCCGCCGCTATCACCACAACTGTACGTGGCCACCATCACAACTACATAAATACCGCCACCGCTGCCACCCACTACAAGAAATTTGATTTTTGTGACGAATTTTTTAATGACACATAAAATTTCGTCACTAATTGTAACTTACAACGACGAATTTTTTAAAACGTCACCATACTATTTATTATTTTGACGAAATTATCTTGCGTCATTTTATGTTTTAATTATCGTCACTAAAAGATTAATTTGGTGACGAAAAAATATATTTCGTCATAGTTTATTTAGGAGGGATAATTTCCCACCATTTTTTTGGAGGGAAAAAATTTAATGACAAAATAATAACTTATTGCAACGTATATAATCGTCACAAAATATTTATTTTTCGTGACGAATTATTTTTGTCATAATTAAATAAATTAATGACGAATTATTTTTGTCATAATTAAATAAATTAGTGATAACAAAATTATTTTGTCACGAATAACATATTGATATAAATAAATATTATATTTATGACAAATAAATTTATCACAAAAAATTAATATACTGTGACGAGTTACAATTTTATCACCTTTGATATAAAAGGAAAATTTCTAATCTTTTTTCTTTTGGAGAAAAAAATATAACGGAAAAATTTACTATTTGCAACATATAAATTTGTCATGAAATAATTATTTTTTTGACATTAATTATTTTTGTCACAGTTTAATGAATTAGTGCCGATAAAATTATTTCGTCACAATAATATTATCTGTAACGCCCCAAAATTTTTCGCGTTTTTATTTAATAACTTGTCACGCTAAAAAATTATCGAAAGCTAATTTTTGACGCATAAGAGGTCGAATTTCTTCTCGAAACTACCCAATTTAATTATTCAAATAAATTATTGATATATATATATATACACAAATATGTTTACATGTAATTAGACAACAAAATATTATATAGAGAGTAAATAGATAAAATAAACAAATAATTATAGCATGTATCTTTAGTTATGAGTTTAGAATTTGTGGGAATTAAATGAAATAGGAAAAAAAGAAGAGGGGGAAAGACAGAACATGGGAGATCGGGGAAGGAGACCGAAAGAGAGGAAGAGAGGGAGAAGGAGCGGCGAAAGGCACCGCCAGCGACCATCGACGGCGATCGGAGGTGGGGATCGGACCGTCGCAACCCGCAGCGCTGCCCCCGCAGTGGATTCTCCAGGTTCGCAGCGATGCCGTTCCAGGGAAGCGAGAGAAGAACCGTGAGCTTCTTCAGCGTTTTTCGGCCAGATTCGGCGACGATCGGTGACGCGAGCAGCACAGCTGGACTCCTGGTGAGCAGACGAATCTTCCGGTGGCCGTGGATCCTCCTCACTCGCCGGCGATGAGCAGATCGGCGTGGAGAAGAACCGCAGCTGCCGACGTCGATTTCGGCGAAACGAAGGGTAATTATGGCGCATGCTCACCGGAAAAGAAACCCCGGCGCTTCAAGCTCCCTCCTGGTGGTTTCGGTGTCTCCGGTGGAGCTTTGGCGAGACTCCGGCGAGGCTCCAGCGACGGTGAAGAGGCCAAATTATGCAGAAAAATCCGGTATGTGGCCACCAAACTTAATTATTTTTCTAAGTGATTTTTTCTCATAAATTAAAAATCATTGAGAATGATTTTACTGAACACAGAATGTGAACAATACATTGTGGATTTTTGTTGAAATTTTGGCAGTGTTGTTATGGTTACTCAATTAAATGATAAATTTAGCTACGTTAATGGAGTAATTAGTTGCATAAATTGAATTTATCAAATCATGGACAACTAGCTATTGAAAATGGATAAACTGTTATGGTAATGAGTTAGATAAACTCATAGATTATACCTATAAGTTAATGTAACAATAGTTGTATGATGAGTAGAAGACTTGGAATAATTAACGAGATAAATGGTTGCTTAAATTGAATCTGTTTGTTCAAAAAAGCTAAGTTATATATATATATATTTTGGATGTAAAGAGTTTGGCTGTGGTTAAAATGTGATGCATAGAAGTTATAGTTATAAGTCCAAATGTAATGGAGATTAAACATTGGAACGATTTTAAGGTAGAGTAAAGAAATGTATCTTGATTTTTGTGAAATTCGCACTAAGTTTAGGAATATACGTATTAAGTTAGGATGCAATTGCTGAGGACAAGTGAAGGTTAGCTGTTAGTTGGAAATTTAGACCAGCTAATTAATTATAAATTGGTAAATTTTGCTAATGAAATAGATCATGTATATTAAGCTTAAATAAGACCTGTGCGAATGAGTGTGTATTTTAAAGCGAATGCATGAATGAGGCATATTCCAAGTAAATTTTTAATGTATGTATATTTATATGTATGCATGTATGTGGGTGGATGTGTATAGTATTTATGTGTTAATGGGATTATCTTTGACAATATGGAGCAAAATGTATACTGACATTAATTGCTATTAATCTATTTTTTTTTTATGAATTTACCTAGCTGACATATTGATGTGATTAAAATATTTCAGCAATATATGAAAATCAATAGTGTATATATGTATATATATATATATGAAGTGAAGAGTAATTGAAAATAAGTTTGAAAGTTGAAAGTTTAAGATAGATAATATGTTTTGAATGACAGGTAAATAACTAGATGGTTAGTTGAGGATTTATAATATGTGTCATTTTAATAAAATGAAATTTAGTGTAAATCTATAAAGATATGATGGAATCTAACATGAAGAAAATGAATCAAAATAAGTGAGTAAGAGTTTATAAGAAAATATAAAGTGAAAAAGGGGCTCAAATCCTAGGAGTCTATGGTACTTGTAAAAGTATGTGGAATAACAAGTAAAAAGGGAATAACATAAGGAAATAAATAAATTGATGATTAAAAGTGTAATTTAGTATAAAAAGTTACAAGTAAAGGACAAAGTATTTTTAACCGGACTCATGGTAAGTGAATGAATTAGAGAAAGTGAGTGTACTTAACAAATGAAGAGTACTTACATTGGAGAATTCAATCGACATTCATCCCGTTAAGTACTCTTCATTTAAAGAGTACTTTAAGAAAATCAAGTAATCGTGCAGTATCGTTGGAATCGTAGTGTGTATAAATGAATGGTATTACATGATTGAGTTTTTTTTTTTATCTAATATAAGATTTTTTTTTTTGCAGGAACAAAATGTAAATTTTGAAGTTTCAACAGATTTCATTTCTTGATTAGAATGCAAATTTATTTTTTTGTATTAGACAGTATGTTTTTTTTAATTAACCTTTTATTTGACTAAATATATTATATTAGATTTTCTTTAGAAATTTAATTGATTGTATGACATTACGATATTAATATTGTAATAAAAAAAATATAATTTAATGACAATAAAAAATTGTCACAATAAAAAATTGCCACTAAAACTATTTTTTGTAACAATTATTTTTATCCTTATTTATGTCACTAAAATGTAACGTAATATGACGATTTATATTTATCGTTAATACACATTATTTTAATGACGAAATCATTTTTCGTCAATTAAAGTATTAGATTTAGTGACGAAATTAAATATTTTATGACGAAAATTATATTTATTTATGACGATAATTACGTAATCAATGCTTAATGATTTTAATCAGAAGTAGAGTTTCGTCATTAAAAATATTTAATTTCGTGACGAATTTTAAATTTGTCATAAAAAATATCAATATTTAGTGACGATAAACAATATATTGTGACGAAATATAATTTTATTTATGACATAATTTTTGTCATAAAAAGTAAGAACTAAAGATGACGATAATCATTTTCGTCACAAAAAATATACTTACGGTGACAAAAAAGTAAATCGTCACGTAAACTTTTATGTTACGCGCCTACCGTTACGTTCTCTGTGACGATAAAAAATCGTCACCTTATCTTTTCAGCGACGAAAAATGAATTTTTCATGACAATTTTTTGCGTCATAAAAAGTATAATTTCTTGTAGTGACCCCACCACCGCTACCGTCGCCACCGCAACCACATCGCCACCCACATCACCTCCACACTGCCGCTGCCTCCACCGCCGCCGCCACCACTACCCCCACATTGCCACTGCCACTGCCGCCATAGCTGCCACCGCTGCCACCTCTACCACCGCTACTGTAACACCCCGAATATACCTTAGTCGGATTAGGGTAAGTTCAGGGTGTAACGAAAACCGAATATGCTAGAGATAGGGAAGAAAGTGTCCAAAAAGGACACAACTGTCATTAATTCAAAAGTTTCGGCAAGTTTCGATAAATTGGACAGTTATATCGTCATGCCTTAAATAATGTGAAAAGAATTATTTTGGTGATTAAAAATGTGTATGTGGATGATGGAAATGATTAGTTGCAGCAAAGGATATGACCGGTTTTATTTGTGTAAGGTAAGGGTATTTCGGTCATTTTGTAATTAAGGATTAAATTGATTGAATTAGTTAATTAAGTGGGTCAATGTATGAAATAGAAAAGTGCTATGCCAATTGAAGAAAAGGAGGGAAGTTAAGGGGTTAAAAGATAAAACTTGGCATAAATGTCTTCATGGGACTAATGAAAGGGTGACATGTGGCAAATGAGGATAAGGATGGACTAATGGCCTTAAGTCAGCCCTTTTGACTGTTCCTAGGGCCATCCTTGGATGGGAAATGATAGGGAAAAGAAAGAGAGAGAGCCTATCCTCTTCCTTTCTCACACCAATTCAAGCAATTTAAGGCCAAGGTGAGGTTTTCCAAATTTCAAGTAATTAGATGCAAGATTTGGGTTAGGAAAGGTAAGTGGTTGATTTTTCCCTCTTCCTCTCCTCTTCTCCTTAAAGATAAGTAAAGGTTTGTGTAACTTTGAATTTTGGTTGTTTTGTTTGGAGGGGACAAGAGAAGCTAAAGAAGGAGTAAGAAAGAAAAGGGGATTGTGCAGTTATTTGAGCAATTAGGGAGCAAAGGAAAAGAGGTTTGGAAACTCTTTAGTTATATATATGAATTTGTATATGTTTATGTGTTATATGAGTTATTTGAATGTTTTGATGATGATATACGATGATGGTAGTGAGTATTGGTTTAAATTGCTAAACCGTGCATGTAAATAGGATTTTGGGTGAAAACTGTGTTAGAATACACTTAACCCTTCTTCGGTTATTACGCTGTATTGTGAGTTTTAGAACTCCAAATGATATGAGACTAGTACCGTTTGAAATTTAAGACATATTACTACAAAAGTCTTAGAAATAGTCTTGAGCTAATTTTATCTCTAAGTGTCCCAAAAGTGGTCATGAAGAAGAGGTATCTTCTCTAGCTGGGTTTAGGTGAGCAGTATAGGTTGTTTTGGTCATATTTGATAATTTAGGTGTCCAAATGATCTAAAATTTGTTCTATATTAACATCCTAAGGATATTTTCTTAAGAAGGAAATTTGGACTAAAAATGAGATTTAGAGGTCTGTTTAAGCATTTTAAGTTTGAAGCGGAAAACAGTCTTGTAACCTGTCTTTATGAGGAACCTGAAGCGAGCTTCTGTCACGAGCGCGACCATGGTCGTGAGCGCTACAGAATCTGCTTAACAAGTGTTTTTCTCCTTCTTTTGAACCTTTGGTTGGTAGGAACCCTTGCCTACCTTTACCCTCTTCTAGTTTGTATATTTTATGATGTTTTCCCTTTCGTAATACACCCGAACTTCGTCGGAACTTTATGAGACATATTCATTACATGTTTAGAACTTATAAAAGAGTAAATAAATGGCTATCACTTAGGAATACAAGAGACTAAGGTTATAGATAAGATCATTGACTAATGTACTTAAGGATCTAACAAGTCGAATACTTTCGAACACATTCAATATTAACCTGATTTAAATTCTGTTAAGATATTTGAAGTGAAATTCTATAATCTGTACTTTGAACTTGTAGAACTACGGGGTTCTGATTTCCAATTCTTTCGGATACGTAGGAAGCTTGGGATATCCTCCCAAGTCCGAACCAAAGCATTGAAACTTATTTAGACATAGAAGATAATATTTCGACTGAATTCTATTAAATGCCTTGGTACTTGTTAAAAACAAATGTGATATGTATGTGCCAATTTATAAAAGTGTATAGAGCTATTAATACTTCAAGTTTTTAGTAGGATAATTTATAGTTTAAAATTTGTATGCCATATTAAATTGAAATTAAATGAATGTTTTAGGTGTGTTTTAAACTGAAATTGAAATGAATATTTCGTATATCAAATATCAAATGGTTTTATATGATTGTTTAAATAATAAATAATTCTTAATAAATTGAATAGTCTAAGTTCTTTGTGTTGGAATTCTTGAGATTAACGCACGTGATTAAAGAAGTAATGTTTATAAAATTGTTTATGGACTTTATAAAAATAAGTATGTTTTATGTGAAGTTGTACTTAATCGAAAATTTACATGAGGATGCTCAAGTAAAGTGGCTCTTTTGAAACTTGAATAATGTGGGCAGGGTGTGAAGCTGGTGCTCTGTAGCGAGCACGACAGAGGCCATCCTGTTCTCCGTCGCGAGCGCGACAGAGGCCATCTAGTTTTCTGTTGCGATCGCGACTCTCTTCTATACTATGAAGGTATGTTCGTTGAACTTTTTGACATGAATTTTGACTTGTGATTTACATATGACGTTGCTTCTTGGAATTACTATGCTATATTATGCGGTTAATGGAACAATAAATTGGACAAATAGTGTAGCCTGCGATAGTCGAGTCGTGGATAGATAGGCATGCCTATGGAGTTTGATTTGCTACAGCTTCTGTGATTTGGACCCTGATAAGGTCCACGACTGGATCTTCGTGATCCTTCCGTATCGGATCCTCGTGATCCTTCTGTATCGGGTCCTCGCGATCCTTCTGTCTTGAATCTATGTATTACTCGTTATCCACCCCCTTGACTTAGCGGGCAATAAATGAACAAGAGTATGTGATTCGAATAATAAGATGTGAATTGATAAATATATGTGATGACTGGTATGCAAGTATGAGATTAAACAATTAACAAGAATGTGATCACATTGTCTACTGTGGCCTTTATATGGCATGGGTTAGTGTTTTGAGCACTCGTGTGTTTTTGGGTTCCGTATGGACCGTTGTGTAAGAATATGATAACACCTTTGTATAATTTGGTATGTGTGATCTAATACTCCAATGATTTTGAAGTTATATGGTAAGGCCTGTGTAAGCAAATTGTATGAAATGAATTTTGGGAACCGCAATGAAAATGCACGGGGTAATGTGTCTTCTGCTGACTCATCAAAAATTCAAATTAAAGGCATAGGTACAATTATCATTTCTTTTAAAGATGGTAGCCATAAGCTTGTTAATGATGTCTACTATGTGTCCAAGTTAAAAAGCAATATTTTAAGCTTGGGACAACTCTTGGAAAAGGGGCATGATATTCACATGAAAAATAATTATTTTTGGCTTTGAGATCAAAATAGTACATTGATTACCAAGGTCGCTATGTCGAGGAATAGAATGTTTATATTAAATCTTAAGACACTTGATGTAAAGTATTTGAAGTCTACAATAAAGGAGGAAGTATGGCGTTGGCACATGATATTTGGACACTTGAACTTTGGTGCTCTCAAGGATATGGGAGAGAAGAAGATGGTAAAAATGATGCCTTTAATCAACCATCCTAATCAAATTTGTGATGCGTGTCTTTTTGGCAAGAATATAAGAAAGAGTTTTCCAAAGAAGGCCACATCGAGAGCAACCAAGCCACTCCAACTTGTTCATACGGATGTCTGTAGGCCAATTGATCCATCATCATTTAGTAGCAACAAATACTTCATCTTTTTTATTGATGATTTTAGTAGAAAGACATGGGTTTACATCTTGAAGCAAAAATCTGAAGCATTTGCCGTATTCAAGAACTTCAAGGCTCTTATGGAAAAGGAGAGTGGCTACAAAATCAAGGCTTTAAGGTCTGATAGAGGAGGTGAGTTCACCTCAAAAAATTTCAACGAATTTTGTGAGACTCATGGGATTTTACGTCAACAAAATAGCATCGTGGAAAAGAAGAATAAAATAATTCTTAACATGGATCGAAGCATATTGAAGGCTAAGAATATGTCTAAAGAGTTTTGGGCTAAAGTTGTCTCTTGTGCAGTATATATATCTAATTGCTCACCAGCATCAAGCATCAGGGATCGTATGCTACTACAAGCATGTAGTGGACATAAGCCTAGCGTGAATCACTTGAAAGTGTTTGGTTGCATTACTTACAAGCACATCCCGCAACAAGAGAGAAGTAAGCTTGATGATAGAAGTGTTAAATATGTCTTTATTAGCTATGACGCAAACTCAGAGGGCTACAAGTTGTACAACCCAAACAATGGCAAGGTAGTGGTGAGTCGTGATGTAGAGTTCAAGGAAGATGGAGCATGGAATTGGGAAAGAAATGAAGAAAGCAACTATGACTTCATTCCATACTTTGTTGAGGAAGAAGAGGAAGCCATGGTACCAATACAGGATGCAACTCTGCCTCCTTCACCCACTCCCAATAATCAAGGTGAAAGTTCAAATGAAGGACCAATAAGCTATGAGAGGTCTTGATAATCTTTACAACGAAACTGAAGAAACAACTCTCGATTTACATTGCCTCTTTGCCTACGGTGAGCTATTAAGCTTTGAAGAAGCTACTAAAGAGAGAAGATGGAAAAGCTATGGATGAGGAAATCAAGTTGATTGAGAAGAATGATACTTGGGAATTAACAAATCTTCCTAAAAGTCATAAAGCTATATGAGTCAAATGGGTTTACAAGGTGAAGAAGAATGCAAAAGGAGAAGTGGAAAGATAAAAAGCAAGGCTTATTGCAAAAGGCTACAAGCAAAGGCATAGCATTGACTACGAAGAGGTGTTTGGCCCAGTTGCTAGCATGGAGACTATTCGATTACTTATCTCAATGGCGGATCAAATAAAATAGAGAATCTATCAACTAGATGTGAAGTCGGCATTCTTAAATGATTATCTTGAAGAAGAAGTGTACATTGAGCAACCATTTGGATATGTGTTCAAAGGACATGAGGACCAAGTCTTGAAATTAAAGAAGGAACTGTATGGATTAAAAAAAGTACCAAGGGAGTGGAATAGTCGCATTGACAAATACTTTCAAGAACATGGATTTGTTCGTTGCCTTAATGAATATATTCTTTACGTGAAAGCCCGTGATAATGGAGACATATTATTAGTTTGCCTTTATGTGGATGATCTCATTTTTACTGGCAACAATCCAAGATTATTTGAAAAAATTTAGAAGGAGATGTATCGTGAGTTCAAAATGACTGACATAGTGCTCATGTCCTACTATTTGGGCTTAGAAATGAAGCAAATGGAGGAAGAAATTTTTATTTATCAAGAAAGATATGCGAAAGAAGTATTGAAAAAGTTTAAGATGCATGATTGCAACCCCGTGAACACGCCCATGGAATGTGGAATGAAACTATCAAAATTTGAAAAAAGGCAAAAAGGAAGATCCCACTTTATTCAAAAGCCTTATGGGAAGCTTGAGGTACTTGACATGCACAAGATCCGATATTCTTTATGCTGTTGGAGCAATGAGCTGCTTTATGGAAGTTCCTACAACAACTCATATGAAGGTTGCAAAAAGAATATTTCGGTACTTGAAAGGTACGTTGGAGTATGGATTATTTTATACTTTCTCCAATAACTTCAAGTTTATAGGATATTGTGATAGGATTTTGCTGGAGATATTGATGATAGAAAGAGTGCTACTGGATTTATATTTTAAATGGGTAATTGTACAATTTCGTGGAGTTCAAAGAAGCAACCACTTTTTACGCTCTCTACATGTGAATCCGAGTATGTAGTGGTAACCTCTTGTACTTTTCATGTGATTTGGCTAAGGCAACTATTAAAGAAACTTCACTCGTATCAAGAAGAAGCAACAAAGATTTACATCGACAATAAGTCTGCTCAAGCACTTGCTAAGAATCCGGTCTACCATAATCGAAGTAAGCATATAGATACAAGATATCATTTTATTAGAGAGTGCATTGTAAGAAAAGAAGTAGAGCTCAAGTACGTGAAGACACATGATAAAGTTACGGACATCTTCACAAAAGCACTCAAGTTTGAAGACTCTCAAAAATTAAGATCAAGACTCGGGATGAAGAAGAAAAGTTCAAATTAATTAAGGGAGAGTGTTAAAAATATATTTAATTTGAACTTTAGAATTTCTAGAATTCTCTTAAAAATATCTTTTTCTAGAGTTCTCTTGAAAATATTTTTTTCTAAAATTATACTGTATGGCTAGAATTTATCTCTAAAATAATCTTGTAATTTTTTAATGACTAAATTTTTTTAGAGAGTATTTAATAAGTTAGATATAAAGTTGTTAGGATTTAATAATTTGTAGTTCTAGAGCGATCACAAGCTCCCTCTAAATATCTCTCATACCAAGTATTTTATGCGAGTCAAAGTTTGAGTGATATATCCTTGTGTTTAATTCACTCTCTCTAATTCTCTTTTCTATCTTCTAACAAGATATTCTTAATGGTGATTCTATCTGCTGGTTGCTAATATACTTCATGGACTGTATATACAATAATATTTTTTTTGTACAAGTAATAATTTACATTCGGAATAAGTCTGTAATCTTTATTTGGATTATGAACCGAAGGTAGAGCAGAACAGTTATCTGAAATTCAGCAAGTGTTGCACAGCCACTACTTATATAATTGTTGGTTAGCTTGATTTTTCAATGTATATATTGTTGTGTGTATAGCTGAATAAAGCTGTAAAAGATTGTAATTAGTAGTTGATGAGTTCTGTTACTGCAAATTAATTTGTGTAGCATAGACTGGTTTGGTTGGTTGTTATGTGGTGTATATGAAAAACTGAAATGGGTTAAATAAGAGAGGTGAATTTGAACTTGATACAGGCTTTCTTTAAACTTGGATCCGACCTTTTCTGTTACACAAGGGTCGAATTTGGGTTTCATCAATTTGTACCGTAGTCCCACTCTTATGGATCACTTGATTTATTTATTTTATTTAAGAAAAAAACACTTTATTTATTATTAGTAAGTGGATAGGATAAATGTGGTTGATTATGCAACACGTAGTCAACTATTTGACTTGTGAGTGAGATAAAAAGAGAAGTTTCAAAACTTTGCTCCAATTTCACTTAGAAGATCCAGAGCACCTCTTCAATTCAAAGATTAAGGTATTAATTTTCTCTAGTAGCTTTTATGTAAGCATCTTATTTCAGGATATCTTTTTAATTCATAGAAATATAGATGAACTATATAATTAATATCCCAATCAAGAATTGCAGCTCTAACCTGATTATAATCAAGAAACATAAATAATATAATAGCTTATTCTTGGTATGATCAGCCTTCTCTCTCAATTTGATACCTCTGTGGCTGCGAGTATTATCATCCACATATAATAGCTTTTCGCCAATTATATTTCGTAAGTTAAAATTTCCATTTAATGAGCTTTATATTGCATTTCTTAATTTATTTTATGATTTATGTCCTGCTTCGTCTGACTGATGACTGATGCTGTGATTCTTGTTTTTCCATCGGTACAGTTTGTTCTTGGCAATCTTTTTCTAATCTCATTAACTCTCCAAACAATCCTACAATTTGGCTCATTAAGCACTCATTTACCGGTAACAATCATATATTTTTATTTAATTTTCTTAAGCTCATTAATTATATCAAAATTCTTCTTAAATGTGTTTATATACTGTTTATTTGATACAAGGATGGAGATTGTTGCTGTGCCAATTGTAGAGGCAGCTGCTGGTGAGATTGCAAATGACTCGGTGAGCCTTATCAAGCGACAAATCGGGTACCTGATTCATTACAATCGTAACATTGAGAATCTTAAAAAAGAGCTGAAAAAACTAGAAGCCAGGAACAGTGGAGTGGCGCAACTTGTAGCTGCAGGGAAGAGGAACTCACACATCATAGCACCTGAGGTGGTCCTTTGGCAAGAGAACGTGGTTTCTTCCATTCAAATTGTCATGGAATTTATTGACAATGAAATCAAAAGGAACAACAAGTGCTTGAATGGTATGTGTCCAAATTTGAAGTCACGTTATTCCTTGAGCAGGAAAGCTACAAAAATGGCTACGGAGATTGTTATTCCTCTGTTCAATGAAGCTTTGAATTTTGGCCCAATATCCTATCCCGGTCCACCACCAAAGATGGGATCAAGCTTCATCACTCATGGCATACAAGATTTTGAATCGAGCAAATCAATTATGGATGGAGCTTGGGAGGCTTTGAATGATGATGATCTTTTTTGCATCAGTATTTGTGGAATGGGAGGCGTGGGTAAAACCACGATGGTAAAGAAGCTTGTTCAGAGAGCTAAAGAACAAAAGTTGTATGAGATAATTGCAATGGCAGTTGTCTCCCAAAAACCTGACTTGAAGAAGATTCAAGGTGAAATTGCAGATCGCTTGGGGTTGACTCTCTGTGAGGAGACTTTATCAGGAAGGGCTGGCAAGTTACGTGAGCAGCTTATGAAATGTGGTAAGAGGATACTCTTAATATTTGATGATGTTTGGGAGAGGATGGATTTTGAAGCAATTGGAGTCCCGTCAGCATTGGAGAAGGTTAAAGGGTACAAAATTTTGTTGACGTCAAGAAATGAAGCTGTTTGCAAGAGTATGGAAAGCCAAAGAAACTTCCCAATCAAAGTTCTAGATGAAGGAGAAGCTTGGGATCTTTTTAGAAGACAGATTGGCATTTTCGTTGATCAAGACTTGCATGATACAGCAAAAGAGATTGCAGCTGAATGTGGTCGTTTACCTATTGCCATTGTCACCGTTGCTGGAGCATTAAAAGACAAGCAGAAGTATGATTGGAATGATGTGCTTAGAAAGCTAAAGAAATCCAATCTCGAAGGTGTCTCAGGAATGGATAAAGTTAATTTTCAAATTGAATTAAGTTATAATTATTTGAAACGCAAGGAAGCTAAGTCATGCCTTTTGTTTTGCTCCTTGTTTCCAGAAGATTATAATGTTCCACTTGAAAGTTTGGTTAGGTATGGGATGGGCTTGCGGCTGTTTGAAGGTATTGATGACTTCCATCAGGCAAGAGATAGAGTTTGTGCTCTCATCGGTGAACTAAAAGATTCATTTTTGTTGCTTGATGGTGATTATGATGGTGGCAACAAGTTAGTAAAAATGCATGATGTTATACGCGATGTTGTCGTATCAATTGCCTCAAAAAATGAGCACTATATAGTAAGTTGTGATGCTTTAATGAAGTGGCCAGATGCAGATAGGTGCAAAAGTTCCACTGCAATTTCAATTATCTGTAACGAGATAGAGGAGCTCCCTGTTGATATGGAGTGCCCAATGCTTCAACTTTTACAGCTAGATTGTGGAAGTTCTTCAGGTGACCAGATAAATAAAATTTTTAGAGGGATGAAACAACTACAAGTCCTAAATTTGGGAATCTCATCACTGCCAAATTCACTTGAATTTCCAAAGAACCTTCGAACCTTGTGTTTGTTTGGGAACCTTGAGTCAGGAGAGTTGCCTAAAGAAATAGGAGATCTGATATCGCTGGAAATTCTTGAAATTGGCTTTGGATATTTAAAGGAGCTTCCGAAAGAAATAGCATTACTGAAAAATTTGAAGTTGCTGGACTTGAAGGATATTGGCAGGCTTGATCACATTCCATCGGGTGTTTTATCAAAGCTATCAAAACTAGAAGAGCCGTATGTTGCATGGGAGTTTGGCAAGTGGGAATCCAAAGGAGAGGGGGAGGAAACCAACACAAGCCTTAGGGAACTAGATAGTCTTTGCTTAACTGCATTACAAATTTGGGTACCAAATTTCTCGATTTTGCCTTGTAAATCAGTTTTTAGGAACCTGATAAGATTTAAAATTCTTATAAGTGAATGTCATAATTATGGTACTGATGACACATGCCAAGGGAATAGGTTGTACACAAAAGGTGGTAGTGTAGCGGAAATTAGAGAGAGTGAGATATGCTCTTTGTTAAGAAAAACTGAAGACTGGAGATTAGAAAATGTGGTAAATCTGAAGAATGTATATGAGCTCAGTGAAGAAATTCAGCTTCCACGCTTCAATAGCTTACAGTCTATCACTATACGTCGATGTGAGAAATTGGAATATGTGTTTCCATTGTCTGTGGCTAGAGGAATGAGACAACTCCAAGAGATGAAAATATGGTACTGTGAAAATATGGAAGGAATTTTCTACGGAGAGGGAGTGGATGATGAGGAGATAACAGCTAAAGAGGTTGAATTTCCTAATCTAAAAATTTTAGATCTGCGTGGGCTTCCAAAGCTGAAAGGTTTTTGGGTAGACATGAAGGTACGTGTTATTTTATGCTCCTAGATAGATAACTACTTTCTTTTTATTACAAAATTTGGGCAAAATACATTTTTTTTAATACTTTCTTTTTTAAAACTTTCAAAATTACTAAAATAGATCCTAACGAAACTCGTAAATTGATTTCTAGGATCCCTAAACTCCTTTACATACATATATTCTAATTAATATATTTCTCTCTCTTTACTTATCATGTCTTTTTTTATAGTCTTAATCTTTCCTTAATTAATTTGTAGAGTAGAATAGAAAATATTTAGGTGAAGAATTAATAGAAATTAAACATATATCAATAAAATCTTTATCGATTTTTTTATTGGATTTTAAATCTTTATGGGTCCATAAATTAAATGAACATGTTTTCACTAAAATAAAATCATTTAAATTAACTAAAATAAAAATAATAGGCATAAATTCATCATATTTTATTCTTAATAAATATTAATCAAAATCACATATAAAATAAAAAAATTAAATTAGTAATCAAATATAAATTCAAATAAATAATGCAGCACACACATATATATACATCTACACTATCGGGTTTGAAATAAAATTCAAGAATTATAATTAAAATTTTAACTTAAATCTCAAGTTAACTCCCTACAAGTTTAACTAAGAAGCAAAAATGCTATACAAGTTTAACTAAAAGTGGCAAGTTGGGTGGATTGGGTTATAAATGGACGGATCATAAATTGAAACTAAAAAATATGGATCATAAATGGATCAATGGCCCAAACGGAGTTGGATGGGTTGGATCGACCCATGGATTTTGCTTAATATAAGTAAAAATGGAAAATGATCGATAGGACAAGAAACATCAAATGAAAATATTTTACACAAGAAAAGGAACAACAGCAAAAAGAGGGCAAAGATTACACTGACATACTAATAAACTAGAGCAAGATTTAGCTCAGATCCTTTGGAGGAACAACAGCTTCAACCTCCCATTATCCTTCAACTTTATCTCCAATAGTCATCTAAAATTATATTCACCTTTGCTGCTGTTGACTTTGTGGCTCACAAAAGTTGACAAATGAATTTGGCAACTTAAATTGAGAATCCCACATCGGGAATTCTATAGAAATGAGGAGGCTTGATCACTTATATAAGCAAGCTTCATTTGTTTAGTTTTCTCATCCCAAAATTGCCAATCTTTCTAAGGCAATTAGTAAATATTTCACTTGTATTATTTTTTTTTGAAATAAATATAATATTAGTAGTGTCCGACAACGTAGGCATAATTGGCCGAACCTCGTTAAATTCTGGTGTTCTTTATTTGTCTATTTAATAGCTATTGTCGGGTGTATTGTTAGTGAATTATTGTGCTGTTAAATTACTTAGGAAAATTCTGTCCTGTGAATTTTACCTTGTGTGATTTTTCAGTACAATTGTTTACGCTTTATTCACCTGCTCAATAGTGCTCGAGGTGAATTTGGTGGAAATTAACCCGAGTTTCCACAACAATTGGTATCAAAGCCTAGGTTATTTCTTAGTATGTTCTGTGGTTGCAGCGTAGTCTGATCTTCCACATCAGAAAAGATTTTTCCTTAGGCTATTGGCATTTCGCATCGACAGCTATTGAATAGTAATTGTAGCAGAAATGACAAATCCATCCACTGCTTCTTCGTCGTCCAATTTGATGGCAAATACAAGAGTTGCGGTGGAAATTTTTTATGGTACGAGTCATTTTGGCATGTGGCAAAGTGAGGTTCTAGACGCTCTTTTTCAGCAAAGTCTAGATATTGCTCTTGAAGAAAAGAAACCAGATGATGTTGATGAGAAAGAATGGAAGAGACTTAATCGTTTGGCATGTGATACAATTCGATCGTGCCTTTCTAGAGAGTAAAAGTATGCTTTCTCGAAATAAACTTCTGCAAGTAAATTGATGAAGGCACTGGAGGAAAAATTCTTAAAAAAAAGCAGTCAGAATAAGCTCCACATGAAGAAAAGACTGTTTTGTTTCAATTATGTTGCGGGTACCACAATAAATGATCACATCACCAGTTTTAATCAGTTAGTCACTGATTTATTGAATTTGGATGTGACATTTGAAAATGAAGATCTGGCTTTGATGTTGTTGGGATCGCTTCCTGAAGAGTTTGAGTTTTTTGAAACGACTCTACTTCATGGAAAGGCTACTATGACTCTCAGTGAAGTTTGTGCTGCCTTGTATAGTTATAAACTGAGAAAGAAGGATAAGAAAGAAAGCACAAGTGGAGCTACAGAAGCTCTAATAGTGAGAGGTCGGTTGCAGAGCCAGACTAGAGGAAGAAAGGGAGATTGAAGTCGAGGCCCAAATTGGGCAAAGACGAATGTGCCTTTTGTCGAGAAAAAGGGCACTGGAAGAGAGATTGTCATAAGCTGAAGTATAAGGGCAAACCTGATAAGGGAAAGGCTGTTGCAGATTCAAATGTAGCTGAGTGTAATGATGAAGACTCAGATTTCTCATTTACTGTTACATCGTCAACTAGCTCTTCTAGTGTATGGCTGCTTGATTCAGGCTGCAGTCATCATATGTGTCCCAATCGGGATTGGTTCTATGAATTTAGAGAACTAGAAGATGGAGTTATTTATACAGCAAATGATGTCTCTCTCACCACACATGGGATTGGTTCCATTCGTTTGAAAAACCATGATTGATCAATCACAATCTTGAAGAATGTTCGTTATGTGCCCAGTCTGTCAAAGAATCGCATTTTCGTGGGGGCTCTAGAAGAAAAGGGTTTCGAGATACTAGCAAAAGGCGGAGTAATGAAGATAATCTCTGGTGCACTTGTGGTGTTAAAGGGAATTCGTAAGAACAGATTATACCACTACCAAGGTACTACTGTTATTGGCACAACAGCAGTGGCTTCTACTGGTGAAAAAGAGTTAGAAGCAACGAGGTTATGGCATATGCGCTTGGGGCATGCAGGTGAAAAATCCTTGAATCTCTTGGTAAAACAAGGATTATTGAAAGGAGTTCAAAATTGCAAATTGGATTTTTACGAGCATTGTGTCAAAGGAAAAAAAACAAGAGTCAAATTTGGAACAGCAATCCACGATACCAAGGGTATTTTGGACTATGTTCATTCTGATGTGTGGGGACCTTCCAAGACGACTTCTTTGGGAGGAAAACACTACTATGTGACCTTTGTTGATGATTTTTCCCGGAGAGTTTGGGTGTATACTATGAAGACTAAGGATGAAGTGCTTGGAGTTTTTCTCAAATGGAAAAAGATGATAGAAACTCAAATAGGCCGAAAGATCAAGCATCTCCGTACAGAAAATGGCGGAGAATACAGGAGTGATCCATTTATGAAGGTGTGTGAAGATGAAGGCATTGTCAGACACCTCACAGTCAGAAATACACCACAACAGAATGGGGTGGCAGAACGTATGAACCGGACATTGCTGGAGAAAGTTCGGTGTATGTTGTCCAATGCTGGTTTGGGCAGAGAATTTTGGGCTGAAGCTATTACATATGCTTGTCATCTCATTAATCGCCTACCATCTAGTGCTATTAGTGGTAAAATGCCATTGGAGAAATGCTTTGGAAAACCTGCTACAGATTATAATTCCTTACATGTGTTTGGTTACACTGCATACTATCACATTAAGGAATCAAAGTTGGATCCACGTGCAAAGATAGCAATTTTCATGGGGATCACCTCTGGTGTGAAAGGATATCGACTTTGGTGCCCAGAGTCAAAGAAAATAATTTTCAGCAGGGATGTTACCTTTGATGAATCTACCATGTTAAGAAAGGTGACAAATGAAAGTGTTGAGCAGACAGATGGTACTCCAAAACAGGTGGAGTTTGAAAGAAAAATTGTTAGCCCAGCAAATGATAAACAGATGCAGAAACTCCTATGGTAGATGAGGAGTTAGATGAAGAAGAGGTTTTAACCCAAGAACCTCCACAGCAACCTGAATCAATTGCATTAAGTAAGCCAAAGAGGACAATCAAAAAGCCTGCTCGCTATGTTGATATGGTGGCTTACGCATTCCAAATTGCAAATGATGACATTCCTATCACTTATAATGAAGCAGTCAAAAGTTCAGAAGTAGAGAAGTGGAGGAAAGCCATGAATGATGAAATGCAGTCCCTTAATAAGAATCATACTTAGAAGCTAGCTAGTCTCCCGAAGGGAAAGAAGGCAATTGGGTGAAAATGGGTATGTGCAAAAAAAGATGGATTTCCTGACAAGGATGATGTGCGCTACAAAGTAAGGCTGGTGGCTAAACGCTACGCTCAGACAGAGGGAATTGACTATAATGAAGTTTTTTCTCCAGTTGTAAAATATTCCTCAATTCGAATTTTGTTGGCTTTGGTAGCACAATTGGATATGGAACTAGTTCAGTTGGATGTAAAAACTGCATTTTTACATGGAAACTTGGAGGAAGAAATCCATATGGTTTAGCCCGAAGGATTTAAAGTTGCTGGAAAAGAAAATATGGTGTCCAAACTTGAAAAATCATTGTACGGATTGAAGCAATCTCCGAGGCAGTGGTACAGACGATTTGACAAGTTTATGATGGGAAAGAAGTACACAAGAAGCAAATATGATCATTGTGTGTATTTGCGCAAGCTGCAAGACGGATCCTACATATATCTTCTTCTTTATGTTGATGATATGTTGATAGCTTCCAAGAGTCTAACAGAGATTGAGAAGTTGAAGACTCAACTGAACAGGGAGTTCAAAATGAAGGATCTAGGTGAAGCCAAAAAGATTCTCGGTATGGAGATAAGCAGAGATAGGGAATTGGGGAGACTTTGTTTGACTCAGAAACAGTATCTGAGAAAAGTGCTAAAGCGTTTTGGCATGAATGAAAAGTCAAAACCTATTAGTACTCCTCTTGCTCCTCATTTCAAGCTTAGTGCATCTTTGTCTCCAAAAAATGAAGCAGAACGAGAATATATGGTAAACGTACCGTATGCAAATACTATTGGTAGATTGATGTATGCTATGGTGTGTACAAGGCCCGATATCTCACAGGCAGTTGGAGTTGTGAGCAGGTATATGCATGATTCTGAAAAGAAACATTGGCAAGCTGTGAAATGGATTCTGCGGTACATTCTGAACACCGTAGATGTTGGTTTGGTATTTCAGCGAGATGATCAAGATGGTCAATGTGTAGTTGGATGTTGTGATTTCAACTATGCCAGTGATTTGGACAAGCAACGATCAACTACTGGTTATGTGTTTATTCTTGCGAAGGCACCAGTTAGTTGGAAGTCTACTTTACAGTTAAGAGTTGCTTTGTCCACTACGGAGGCAGAGTATATGGCAATTACAGAGGCTATGAAGGAGGCAATTTGGCTTCAAGGGTTACTTGGTGAATTAGGGCTTCAACAGAAGCACATCAAAGTGCATTGTGATAGTCAAAGTGCTATTCATTTGGCAAAGAACCAAGTTTACCATGCAAGGACGAAGCATATCGATGTTCATTATCACTTTGTACGAGAGGTTCTGGAAGAAGGTGGAGTAATAATCCAGAAAATTAGGACCACTGAGAATCCTGCTGATATGTTTACAAAAGTGGTGACTGCGGTCAAGTTGCAACATTGTTTGGACTTGATCAATATTGTTAAAAGTTAAAGTTGTGCGCTATAAAGCGCATTTGGTGACACTATTAAAATTGAATTTTGCAAGAGATTTGAAGATGTAGAGTTCGCCAAGGTGGAGATTTGTTGACTTTGTGGCTCACAAAAGTTGACAAATGAAATTGGCAACTTAAATTGAGAATCCCACATCAGGAATTCTATAGAAATGAGGAGGCTTGATCACTTATATAAGCAAGCTTCATTTGTTTAGTTTTCTCATCCCAAAATTGCCAATCTTTCTAAGGCAATTAGTAAATATTTCACTTGTATTATTTTTTTTGAAATAGTGAAATATAATATTAGTAGTGTTCGAGAAATTAAACATAATTGGCCGAACCTTGTTAAATTCTAGTGTTCTTTATTTGTCTATTTAATAGCTATTGTCGGGTATATTATTAGTGAATTATTATGCTGTTAAATTACTTAGGAAAATTCTGTCCTGAGAATTTTACCTTGTGTGATTTTTCAGTACAATCGTTTACGCTTTATTCACCTGCTCAATAGTGTTCGAGTGAATTTGGTGGAAATTAACCCTAGTTTCCACAACAGCTGCTTCACATCGTCCTCCTGATATCCACCGATAAAGAAACTCATCAACTCTCTTAATATCCAACAAAATTCAATAAGTAAACCTTAACAAATCAATAAATACTTAAGAACCCAATAAAGAGCAGACCCCAAACATATCAAAAACCATAAATTAGTTTTGCTATTTAATCCATCTCCTCAAATCTATTTGACATGGATCAACATCTTCCCCAACCACAACATTAGTTTTGCTAAATCTAATAACACCTCACTCAATTACAAATTTACAATACAAAATAACACTTAACATTCAAATAATATTGAATAGGTTTTTATAGGGACACCCACTGGACATATATAGTAACATCAGCATAAAAACCATTCAATCTCTCATGCTTGTCAGAATTTGTTAGAAAATAGGGAGGTACAACGAGAAAGGAAAAAATAGTTTGCTGGAACCATATATTTTTATTGAATAATAAACTATTTAAATACATGATTTGCAACTAGAAAAGGAGAAAAAACAACAAACAAAAATATTCTAAAAATATGTTATTTGAAATTTAAATAAGCTAAAAACAATATAATTAAATTAAATCTCCTAAAAACTTGATCAAAGATAGGTTGAAAGATTTGTTTGTAACTACTGATGCAGACTTTTTCAACACTCCTCCTTGCATTAGTGGATCAATTTCACTCACAGTCACTCAACTTATCACTTATCGTACAAAAGTAACCGACTTTTTTTTTTCGACTTAAATGTCATTGAAATTTTAACATTTTTGCAAAAAATTATATAAACCGGAATCCGACGAGAACTTTTACCGGATTGATGACATGGCATATGACATGTGGCAACGAATAGTCGGTATATGATTTTTTTGCAAAAATGTTAGAAATTCAGTGATATTTAAGTCGAAAAAAAAAGTTGGTTTTTTTTGCGCGATAAATGATAAGTTGAGTGACCGTGAGTGAAATTGACCCAAATATAGCATTTGCTGGAGATACTGTTAAACGACATGTAATTTTTAACATGGCATGCCATGTCATCGATCCGGCAAGGGTCCTTGCCGGATTCCGGTTTACATGACTTTTTTGCAAAAATGTTAAAAATTCAGTGACATTTAAGTCGGAAAAAAAATTAGATTATTTTTGTGCGATAAACTATAAGTTGAGTGACTGTAAGTGAAATTAACCCTACATTAATAGATGAAAATTCTATGTCTTCTCATTGGTCTTGACATGCTCCTCCTGTAATGGATTTAGAAAAAAACTTTTCCCACTCATTTTAATTTTGAAAAGTTCTTTTCCTTTAGGTTTCTTAATCAAGCAATACTCATTCTCAAAAATGACTTTAAATCCCTTCTTAATTAATTGTCCCACACTGAGCAAATTTCGGTTAATTTCAGGTACGAAAAGAACATCAATAATTAGTTTTGTACCTATGCAACTTTCAATGGAAACAATTCCTATTCCTTCAACCAAAAGAAGCTTACCATCACTTATCCTAATCTTTGATATTTTTTATTTGGTCAGATCCTCGAAGAGCTCCTTATCACAAGTCATATGATGGGTACACCCACTATCTACCAGCCAATTATCACTTAAGTTACTGCTTGCAATACTAGTTGCCACAAATAGCTCATCCTCCTCTTGTTGCTGGCCTACAACTTCAGCCTCATTGTTTTGATAAAAGCTACTTTTGCAAATCCTTTTATGATGCCCTAGCTTGTTACATTTTTCACACTTGACATCTGGTCTTCTCCAGCACTTGAAAGAAGGATGGCATAATCTCCCACAATGTTCACATGGAGGAAAATTTGTCTTCTTCCCTTTACCTTTGTCAAATTGCTTTGCCAATAATGCTCCCTCTATAGAATCTTCAATTCTTATTAATCGTCTATGTTCTTAAGCCTGTAAAGAATTTAGCAACTCTGCCACACTAATTCTGGACATATCTTTAGAATTCTCTAAGGAAGAAATAGTCATCTCAAATTTTTCAGGAATGGTGACAAGAATTTTCTGAATTAATCTTGAATCCGAAAACTCAGAACCAAGTAATCTTCCCTTGTTAACGATGCCTAGAACTCTGTCAACGTACTCTTTGATTTTTTCTGACTCTTTCTTTCTTTGCATCTCAAACTCCTTGAGCAAGGTCAACACTTGCATTCACGTGATCCTTTCGTTTCCTTCATATTCATTTTTGAGAAAACTCCAGATTTCAAATGCTGATTTTAAAAGCATAATTCTAGTAAAAATTGACGGTAAAACAGCAGCAAACAATGAAGCTCTTACCTTGGATAGCCTTGCTTTCCTCTCCTTATAAAGTTTCATTTGTGCCACCATTGGATTGTTGGGCAATGGAAGAAAGAATTTCATAGTCTTTCTCAATAGCTTCCCAGAGATCATTTGCCTCCAAATAAGCCTCCATTCTAGCTGCCCAAACTAAATAATTTTGTCCATCAAAAATAGGTGGAGCAAGTACTGTAAATGGTGTTTCCAAATCCTTTTTTTTTTGGATTGAAACTTTCTTTTCTAATGGGTTCATAGGCCCCTTAAGAAGAAAAGTTCTGATACCACTATTGGAAATAGAGAGGTACAAAGAGAAAGGAAGAAATCGTTTGTTGGAACCATATATCTTTATTGAATAATAAACTATTTAAATACATAATTTGCAGATAGAAAATGAGAAAAAACAACAAACAAAAATATCATAAAAATCTGTTATTTGAAATTTAAATAAGCTAAAAACAATAAAATCAAATCAAATCAAATTAAATCTCCTAAAAACTTGGTCAAAGATAGGTTGAAAGATTTGTTTGTAACTTCTGATACAGACTTTTTCAACAGAACTCAGACACTCTTGGCCTTTGAAATTTAAGCAATGGTCTCAATGGGCAAAGACATAGGCCAATGTGCATAATTGTTCTTGCCGCTTTACCTTTATTATTCCATAATCCGAAATCAAATACCCAGCTTAAGCTCCAGACTGATTAGACTATAAGGTACAGGTTTCTGTTCCAAAATAATCTTGTGGGACATATCATGAAATTCTACACATAAAACCTGAATTTAAAATCATTGCTTATGATATAACAAGACACAATAAAAGAAAGATGAAACACGCTGCCAATAACAGAATTTTTTAGATCACGTACTAAAGAGCTTAAAGAATGAAACAAGATCCCTGATACAAATGCACACACAAATCCAAGAGCCTCTTAGCATTCACAGTAACTCCTTTAAAAAAACCAAGCTTCATCATCAGCTATTGTACATAAATTCATGAATAAATGTATATCTAGAACCACAGTACAACAAACTTCACCAAATAACAATATTTTAAAAGAAAAATAATTGAATAAACCCTTTTAAGAAAAAGAATATTGAAAAAAATAAAAAAGAAACATTCTAAGAGTGTAAGAAGAACCAAACAAAACGAAAGACTAAACATAACCCAATGCTGTAATGCTTTGTTTGGATTGAAGTAAATTGAATTTACTTTAATGAGAGTAATTTAAATTTTATTTTCTCTTGTTTTTCTTTCCATTGTTTGGGTATCCTAAAATAAATATAGAGGAAATTAGATTTCCTTCCTAATAGTAAATGTTATTTTGACATTAATACCCTTATGATATTAAAATAAAAAAAAAAAATAGAACAAAAGATTATGTAGTATTTTTCCTAATTTTAGCTAAGTTTATACTATATACTACATGAAAATATAAAGTGCATGCATGCATGTTAATTTTGTAAAGTTATGCAGTATCTGCAGATGGGTTTCTTTCTATAATTTTTTGAGTTATAGTCACATATATACCTAATGATTCTATCATCATTTATTACCAAAGGAAAAAGGCAGGAAAACAAGCCAATCACTATAATGATAATTCAATACGAAGCTCTAATAAAAGCTCTAATCAAATTTTAGAACAAGATAAACTTATGAAGAAGCTAAAATTTTCTCGGCAAGACTACCAAAGAACCTATCATCAAAGCATAAATAGAGAACAGATAAGACTCCTACAATGTAAATGCACTCTCAATTAAATTCTTTTGAAAAATCTCAATATAAATTTGCAAAACAAAATCCTCTATCCCAATTTGATGCAAATATTAAAAAGATGCATAAAGTTAAAAGTTTCACAGATGCTGAATAAACGAGGCCACCTATTGATGTCATGAAAAACCACAGAAAAAAAAAAGAAAAAATACTTGAATATTCATGTATATACAAGTACATTCGAAGCAGTGCACTATACTCTACAAACTGGTTTTGAGAGAATAAAAAATAAGAATAAAACATAAAAAGCCAAGAAAATAAGATATAAAACAAGTACATCATACAAAATAAAGTACGTACCGCTAACTGGTCATATTTGCAATTAAGAATACCATTCAGAAACATCTCATATCAATAAGACGATAACAATTTAAAAGCAAGATGCTGAATAGTGACATAAAATTAGAAAACTTTGGAAATTTTCTTATAATTTGTTTAACCCATTAACAGGACCAAGCTAATCTATCTACAAAATTGAAAGTTATCATCCATCTAAATTTTTAACAAATCATAGATTTTTTAAAAAGAATGAACTCTATGCAACCAAAAGTAACAAGGAATCATCAAACATTCAACAACAACTAGCTTTGTTTGAGATTATACCTTGAAATACTGAGCTTGTACCTTGAGGTTATACCAAGCTTTGCTTGACTGGAGCGGTTAGTGGATGAAAAAAAGAGCAGTCACCTTCAAAGAAACACTTAACAATTGAATAAAAATTCCCAATTAATTAATCTGCTTGATAAGTAAACAAAAGATAATAAAATCAGATAAATGAAAACCACAGAGAGAGAAGTTAAGTCATAGATAATGATCGAAACCTCTCTTTGTTTGTTATCATCAATGGAAGCTTTAAATAACTAATTGCAAATGACGGAAAAAAAACAAAAAATTCTATACCTGCAAGTTGGGGTACCGGCAGCAAGCAAGCGATTGGAGACTTACCGGAGCTGATCTTGCTTGTCGATTCTCAATTTCATTCATGGATCAAATATTCCGTAAAAAATGTTGAAAGAAAAGAACAGAAACGTGAGGATGTATTTATAGAGGGAGGGATTATTTGGTCATTTTATACAATTGCATCCCATCTCCCTCACAATTACCCCGTTGGAAATGAAAAGCTGAACACAGAGTTAATTGGAAAATCCTATTTCCCTTGCATTCCTCTCTCTATTTTTGCCATTTTAGAAACCAAATAAGGGAAAGTAAGGTCAGTTAAACTTACTTTTCTCTCATTTACTTTCACTTCCCTTGATCCAAATAGAGAAAGCATGCAAAGCTAAACAGAGCCAAACAGTGAATTCTATTTTTTGGTATAACTGAGATATAACTAAAGTATACTTTAAATAATGTAGAAAAAATGAATTTTATTTTTTTGTATAACTGGTGTATAACTAGAAAATCAAAGGAAAAATACATTTAAATTTTTGGTATAAATTAAGTATATCTCAGTTATAACTTACCTAAAATTTAAAAATAATTTTTGTCCTTTTTTTGTATTTCCCTAAAACAATCACCATGCTATGTTCATAGAGATATGATGATTTCCAAGCAAAAGCATCTCTTTTCAGCATTAGGCTTCAATTGAATGAAATTCCACTCACCAAAAAATGAAACTTTATGATCTCCAAGCTGTCTATACAAGGCTAAATAAAAACAATCTGTCATTTAATTGATTGGACGTCAATAAAAAACTAAAATCTTTACATTTATAAAAGCAGTTATGATCCAGCAGGGAACGATTTAAGAAGGAAAATGTCTTCTAAAATCGATGTCTGTACATGTTTTGTGCGAAAGATAGAAGGAAAAAGAGATAGACCATTGACGGAGGGAGAGTGAGATAGACAGAGAGTAAGAGAGATAAGGAGAGGAGAGAGAGTAAATATAAAATTGTTATTTAGAAAGAAATATTGATTTGGGTGTATTTTTAGAATAAAATTTTTTAAAAAATAAATTGGGTTTATTTTTTCAAAAACCCATAAAACTGGTGCATATATAGAAAACGCTACTAATGTTTTTGAGTTGTTTTTACCATTAAGTTTTTTTTTTTTTAAAAAAAAGATAAAAATGTCATTGTCGCATATAGTAATTAACTAATTGCATAGCACTAAGTACGTGTTCTCAACTTAAGTGCTAAAAGATGTCAAATTTTAGTGGTAAAAATTATTTATTTTAAAAAGTATAATGGCAAAAACTCATGTTTATTTTATATATATTATCAAGTTTGCTTAATTTCAAATTGTGTTATTAGAACTTTCTACATTCTTAATTAGTCTTTTTTTTTTTTCATATAGTTTGTCATAACAAAATAGAAAATAACTATCCAATAATTTAACAATAAAAAAAAATCCTAAAATTTGGGTCAATTCATAATTAAAATCATATCATTTAAAATGTAACAATTAGAATCTTAATATTTTAGGGGCATTTCAATTAAATCTCTCCATCTATAATTCTGTTAAAAGTAACGGAAAAGTGATTTTTTTTGAAAAAAAATAATTTTTTTTTCATTTTTTATTCAATAATTAATATCATTCAAAATTAATAATAAATTTTTATTATTTTTAATAATTAAGAAAAAAAATCATAATCAATAAATGTTTAAATCAAATTTTAAATTGAAATATAACAGTACCAAAAATATATAATTATTTTTATAATATGTTTAAATATTTTGTACAAACTCATTTATATATTGTTGCATTAATTTAGATCTCGCAGAATATATTTTTAAAATAAGTAATATAATATTTTAAATATATTGTTTTTATATTTAAAATTTAAATTCAATATTTTCAATTATAATTTTCTTTTAATCCAATTTGAAATACAAATTTGCATATTCTTTTACCGATTCTTTACCCAAGTAAGGTTTGGAAATCTTAGTTATATAAGACATTTAACACAATTAATTTGGAGCATAAATTGTTATGATTTAAAGTTTTGCATGTAACACCATAAATTTGTTGATATTTTGGAAGGTTTCACTTATCAAGAAGGGGGACTCATCTGTTGGCCATGTTAATGACCATTCTGCATTCATTCCATACGACTTCATGGAGAAGTTGCTGAATTTGGAATTGCTAAGATTTGAAGATTGCAATACATTAAAAGTGATGTTTTCATTCCAGGAACATCATGCTGCTGTTGGAGTTGTTAATTCTTTGAAAGAGTTAAGGTTAGATGGTTTAACAGATCTAACACATATATGGTTCAAGGTTCCATCAGAAATTATAGGATTTCAAAGCCTGCGATACTTGCAAGTATCTGGTTGTGGCAATCTCATGCATATTTTTCCACCTCATTTGCCCAAACTTCTGGTGAAACTACAATGTATGTGGATTCATTCATGTGAGAAAATGGAAGCTATTGTTGGAAAAGAGGATGAAAAAGCACCAGAATCAGGATTGGACAAAATTGAATTTCCTCTATTACAAGTGTTGACACTTGAAAAATTGCCTAATCTTAAGAGTTTTTGTGGTGGGACTAGTGCAGTTGAATTGCAGTTATTAGAATCCTTGGATATTAAAGGATGCAATCAGATGAAAAGTTTTTCTTATGGGCCGTCCAGCACTCCAAAGCTGAAAGAAAAATTGATAAAAGAAAGAAGTTATGCATTGGAGGGAGACCTTAATGGAAACATGAAGAAAGAGGTATGTTCTCATCCTAATTAAGCCCATCTCAACATCCGAATATTAATTAAAGCAAAAGACATTCTATATTATACTGGAATGTTAAATCAATTAAAATAGAGTAAGATGATGATTTTAGTGCATGTATTGAAAATTAAATCAATTAAAATATATGTTATTATGAAATCATCAGATGAACTTTTTTTTTCTTTAAAAACAAAAGGTAATTTATTGAACTGATCCCATAATTGTATTTTTTTTAAATCAATTTTCACAACATAGTCAACCAAGCCAACAACTATAAAAATGGACAGGTAAAAGCAGATAGCATGGAACAACCAAATGCATCTAGTGGAAGTCCCCAAGTGATTTCTACATTATTTCCATCACCTAGTTGGCTACGGTTATCAAATATTCAAGACCTCAGATTAGAAGGATATAGTCCGCTGAAAATAGCATTTGCACCCTCTGTGGCACAACAATTGGTCCAGCTTCGAATTTTACAAATAAGGTATTGTGAGAAGATGGAATATGTAGTTGGAGTTGCAGATGGAAGACAAGAGGAAACAGTCTTCCCTATGCTAAATGAACTTCTCCTTGAGCATCTATCAGAGTTGGTGGCTTTTTGTGCTGATGGTCATGTTTCCTTGAATTGCCACTCTCTAAAAGTATTAGAGGTGATCAGATGTCCAAAGATCAAATCAATTGGTGGTTCATCAGGGTTATTAATAACAGGAAGAGACCAACAAAGTATTGAACCACAAAATAAACATCTTTTTTCCAGCGAACAGGTTTAGTACTTGCTTTTTTTTTTTTAATTACGTATACATTGAATTTATTTCTTTGAAATTGCAAATAAATTTTGCCTTTAAGTTTGACATTATTTAATTTTGAGATATTAGCAAATTGCAATAACTCAGCCATTAAATTGCTTGCCCTATAACTCAGATGGTTTACCATGTTTTATCTAAAAAGATAAATGAAATAAATTAAAATTCCAAAGGGTGAAAGAGTTCAAATGACTGTAAACTGATATTTCTAACTGTTAAAAAGTATTATATAAATTGAATACAAATAAAATGAGGTTTACTTTTAAATTTCAAATTATTTCGATAAAGTGCATTATTGATTGGCATATATATAACTCAAATGGTTTTTAAATTCAACCAGCGGTGCTTTTTAATCATATTCATTGAATTCCAGTTTAATCTATCTGCTTTTACCGATTCTTTACCCAAGCAAGGTTTGGAAATCTTAGTTATATAAGACATTTAACACAATTAATTTAGAGTATAAATTATTATGATTTAAAGTTTTGCATGTAACACAACAATTTTGTTGATATTTTGGAAGGTTTCACTTAACAAGAAAGGGGACTCATCTGTTGGCCATGTTAATGACTATTCTGCATTCATTCCATACGATTTCACGGAGAGGTTGCTGAATTTGGAATTGCTAAGAATTGACGATTGCCATACAATAAAAGTGATATTTTCATTCCAAGAACATCATGCTGCTGTTGGAGTTGTTAATTCTTTGAAAGAGTTATGTTTAGATCGTTTAACAGATCTAACACATATATGGTTCAAGATTCCATCAGAAATTATGGGATTTCAAAGCCTGCAAGAGTTGAGAGTATATAATTGTGGCAATCTCATACATAATTTCCCACCTCATTTGCCCTAACATCTGGTGAAACTAAAATATATAGAGATTGGTTCATGTTGGAAGATGGAAGCTATTGTTGGAAAAGAGGATGAAAAAGCACCAGAATCAGTATCGGACAAAATTGAATTTCCTGGATTACAAGTATTGAAACTTGTAGAATTGCCTAATCTCAAGAGTTTTTGTGGTGGAACTAGTGCAGTTGTATTGCAATCATTAGAATCCTTGGAAATTGTACTATGCAATCAGATGAAAAGTTTTTATTATGGGCCATCCAACACTCCGAAGCTGAAAGAAATAATGATAAATGGAATAAGGTATGCATTGGAGGGAGACATCAATGGAAGCATGAAGAAAGAGGTATGTTCTCATCCTAATTAAACCCGTCTCAACATTTTGGAGATACATTATAAAGCAAAAGAAGTTCCAAATATTAAATCAATTAAAATAGCATAAGAAGAAGATTTTATCTGCTTTTATTGCATGTATATTGCAAGTAGATTTAGTTCTCTCGGTCTACTTTTGCTACGAAATCAAATAAACATCTCTTGAAGGTAATTTATTGAACTAATCCCACAATTATTAATTAAAATAATACCCTTTTTGGTGTTTTATTTATTTATTTATTTTTATGTTAAAGATTAGATTTACATGATACCAGGCTTGATTGAAGGCTTGATAATATTGACTTTAGTTAGACTTCTTTTGGCTTTCTTCTTGTATATATATGTATGAATTCACTGATAATAGATATAATGAATTAAATCCAATTCTCACATGGTATTAGAGATTTAAGCTCTTATAGGAAATTTTTCTATGTCTCTGTTCTTCTTCTTCTTCGGGTGAGGAATCTGCTTCCCTGTGGGTCACTAGCTTCGGTGACCGGTTTGCCTCACCACCCACTTCGGGAGCTACGCAGGTAGTATTTCGACCTACTCACATTTTTCGGTATCCATCCGGCAGGCGAGTGGGTCCCACGCGCTGATTGAAGATTTTGCCATTTCCTCACACGTCGGCGTGTGCCTTATCCGCTGGTCTTCCGATTGAGCCTCTGGCATCGCCTGGTCATTTCTGGTCAGATCCCGATGTCTTCTTGAAGTGATTCCCTCTCTTGGTGGTATTTGGTTCCTCCTGAGCTCTCTGTCCAACAAGGTTCTACTCCCCTTCGTTCTCTGCATGGGCGGAGCCACGTTATGGTGAGGTGCACACCCTCAAATTTTCTTTTTCTTTAAATATATATATAAAATAAATTTGTGACCCCCCAAATTTAATTTAAGTGACCCTTCTAATTTAATTTATGTGTCTTTTCTTAAATTTTACTCCCAATATTTTTGGATACAAATAAAATTAAAAATTTATTTATAAAAATATATTTATAACACTATTATTCAAATATTGCGGGTAAAAAATTTGATATTTTTAGACATATAAAAATAAAATTTGCCTCTTTTTTAAAATAACGTCATGTTATTCTTATTCAAAACGACGTCATTTTCGTTTTTATTACCTCTGCCCTTTCTTTTTTTTTTCCATTTTCTTTTCTTCCATTTGTTCCATTCTTGGCCCGATTTTTTTTTCCTTAGTCCATATTTTATCCCTTCATTTTGCCCTCATCTATCGCTTCATCCATCGTCGCTAGTCGCCAAATTTTCCTCCCTTTTTTTCTCTCTCAGCGTGTGACCCCTCTGACTTCAGGGTCCTAGCTCCGCCCCTGGTTCTCTGTCTTTTATTTTGTTTTGTTTTCGGGTGATTTATTGAAAGGTTCAGGCTTTGGGCATTTATTTCGTGTTAGGTGTATTGTTGCACTGCTTTCGGCATTTATTTGGTGTTAGGTGTATTATTGCAATTATTATTTGTGGATATTATGGCCGAAAATAAAGAAATTATTAGGAAAACAGTTAGTGAGATTATTTTTTTATCTAAAATTACAGAAGAAAAATTAAATGCATCCAATTATGTTGATTGGAGTAGAACTATTAAAATTTACTTTCGTAGTATGGATAAGAACGATCACTTAACTGACGATCCTCCGACTGATAAAACTGAAAAGCAAGTCTAGATGAGAAATGACTCATGATTACTTTTACAAATTAGAAATTCAATTGAAAGGAATGTGCTTGGTTTAATTTCTCATTGTGAACGTGTGAAACAATTAACGGATTATTTGGCTTTTTTATACTCTGGAAAAAAGAATGAGTCTCACATTTATGATGTTTGCAAAACCTTTTATCGTGCTAAAAAAGAGGCTAAACCCCTCTCCACCTATTTCATGGAGTTTAAGAAAATTTATGAAGAATTGAACATGCTCCTGCCTATTAGTGCGGACATTAGGGAACAACAAGCTCAGAGAGAAAAAATGGCGGTTGAGTTTTCTGGCTGATTTTCCATCTGAATTTGAGACAGCCAAATCCTAAATTTTCTCTGGTTTTGAGATTTCTACTCTGAAAGATGTGTTCAGTAGACTATTACGTGCAGATAATACTTTATCCAGTCAATCAAATAGTATTCTTATTGTCAAAGAAGAAGGAATTGACAATGGTAGGGTGAAGGAGATCCAGTGACAACCGAAATAATGATATTATCTGCTATTACTGCAAAGAGTAGTGTCATACGAAGTGCTACTGTAAGAAATTACAGAACCACAACTAGAAGGCACAAATTGCTAGTGTTGTTACTTCTTGTTCATCATCTTAGAAGAATATTACAATTTTAGCTGAAGATTATGCCAAGTACTAAGAAATGCTAAAAGGATCCTCGACTTTGCTCACTACTGAGACAAGTAACACATGTCTTATCTTCTCTACCAATAACTGGGTCATTGATTCTGGTGCCACAAACCACATGACAGATAATCCTAATACCTTCTCTAATTTTCAATCTCATAAAGCCCCTTTACATGTTATTATAGCTGATGGGACATCATGCAACATTGTGGAATCTGGGACTGTTAAACTAACTTCTTCTATTACCTTGTCATCTGTTCTAAATTTGCCTAACCTAGCCTTTGATTTGATGTCTCTGAGTAAACTTACCAAAGAACTCAATTGTTGTGACTCATTTTTTCCTGATCACTGTATTTTTCAGGATCTTATAACGAAGCAAATTTTTGGTAAAGGACATGTATCTAGTGCTCTTTACATCCTTGATTCTTGGTACCATGATCTGTTGCTTGCTCTAGTGTAGCTTCTCCTTTTGATGCACATTGTCAGTTGGGGCATCCTTCTCTGCCTATTTTGAAGAAGTTATGTCCACAATTTCATGATTTATCTTATTTGGATTGTGAGTCTTGTCATTTTGCAAAACATCATCGTAACTCGTTCGGTCCTAGAATTAATAAATGAGCTGAATTTGCATTTTAACTTGTCCATTCAGATGTTTGGGGTCCTTATCCAATTATATTGAAAACTAGGTATAGATATTTTGTTGCTTTTGTGGATAATTTTTCTCATATTACTTGAATTTATTTTATGAAGAATCATTTTGAAGTTTTTTCCAATTTTTCTACTTTTTGTGCTGAAATTAAAACCCAGTTTAATATTTCTATAAATATCTTGCGAAGTAATAATGTTAAGGAATACATGTCAGATTCATTTCAGAGGTACATGTCTCAATATGGTATTATCCACTAGTTCTCTTGTGTTGATACCCCTTCTCAAAATGGAGTTACTGAGAGAAAAAACCAGCATTTACTTGAGATTGCTAGAGCTTTATTGTTTCAAATGAATGTTCCTAAGCATTTCTGAGTTGATGCTATTTCTACAGCTTGCTTTCTGATTAATCGGATGTCCTCTATGGTGTTAAATGGTGATGTACTATATAGTGTTTTGTTTCCTAATAAATCACTATTTTCAGTGGAACCAAGAATATTTGGTAGTACTTGTTATATTCGCGATACATGTCGTAATGTTACTAAATTAGATCCTAAAGTATTGAGGTGTGTTTTCTTGGGATACTCACGCCTTCAAAAAGGATATCGATGTTATTCTCTTGATCTACAGCGATATCTGGTTTCAACTGATGTGGTATTCTCTGAAGATAAACCATTCTTTTCATCCCAATCTACTCTTACAAGTCAGGGAAAGGAAGATGAATGGCTCATTTATACTGTGACACCTCATCAAGAATCTGTTTATGTGTTTCCTTCTTCTATTGAGCCAACAACGAAGAATGTGTCTCCTTCTTCTGAGCCAACAACGACGAATGATCCTTCAACATTAGGCAAACCTCAAATTGTTGAAGTCTACTCTCGAAAAAAAAAAGACACCAATGATACATGTCCTACACCAGCACCTTTGTCATCTGATCCTATTATAGCGGACCCCGATCTTTCTATTACTTTTCGTAAAGGTAAACGCAATTGTAAATCTACTTATTCAATTGCTAATTTTATTTTTTATGATTATCTGTCTTCCTCGACCTGCTCTTTAATTGTATTTTTAGATTCTATATCTATTCCTAAGATAGTTAAGGAAGCCTTAGTCACCTTGGGTGGTATGCTGTTATGCTTGAGGAGCTAAATGCTTTGGATACAAATCATAGTTGGGATTTGGTAACCTTACCATAAGGAAATAAGGTTATGGGTTGCAAATAGGCTTTTACAGTCAAAGTTAATCCCGACGATTCTGTGGCTCGGCTTAAAGTTTGACTTGTTAGTAAAGGATATGCTCAGATCTATAGGGTAGATTATTCTGATACTTTCTCCCCAGTCACCAAATTGAGTTCTGTTCATTTACTCGTATCTTTAGTAGCTTCCCACCATTGCCCTTTACATCAGTTAGAGATCAAGAATGTTGTCCTTCATGGCGTTCTTCAGGAAGAAGTTTATATGAAGCAATCACCCGATTTTATTGCTCAGGGGGAGTATGGAAAAGTTTGCCATCTGAAGAAATATCTGTATGGACTGAAGCAAAGTTCTCGTGCCTGGTTTGAAATATTCAGTGAAGTTGTCCAGGAGTTTGGGTTGAATAAGATTCAATGTGACCACTTAGTTTTCTACAGGCAATCAGAAGTTGGAGTTATTCTTCTGGTTGTTTATTTTAATAATATTGTAATTACAGGTAGTGATTCTATAAGTATTTCTTCACTCAAGTCTTTCATACAAGGAAGATTTCATACTAAAGACTTAGCAAGCTAAAATATTTCTTAGGAGTGAAAGTTTTGAGAAATAAAAAGGAAATTCTTCTATTCCAAAGAAAATAGGTTCTTAATTTACTTACAGAAACTGAAAAATTAGGAGTTAAGCCATACAATACTCCATGGTCCCCAATGTGCAACTAACAAA
Organism: Excoecaria cochinchinensis; assembly: GCA_947683425.1. Lineage (NCBI taxonomy): Eukaryota > Viridiplantae > Streptophyta > Magnoliopsida > Malpighiales > Euphorbiaceae > Excoecaria > Excoecaria cochinchinensis. The sequence continues at coordinate 17,408,639 of CANTUQ010000013.1, forward strand.
AGATGATAATGATTATTTTGATGATCTAGAAAGATACAGGAGGTTAGTTGGAAAACTGAATTAACTCACAGTAACTCGTCCAGATATTACATTTTCAGTAAGTGTTGTTAATTAGTCAATTTATGACTATTCCAATAGTTAGGCACTGGGAAGCTCTAGAGCAGATCTTGTGTTATTTGAAAGGTGCCCCTGGATTAGGTATACTATATAGTGATCACAGGCATGCTCACATTGAATGTTTCACTGATGCTGATTGGGCAGGTTCTAAAATTGATATGAGGTCAATCACAGGATATTGTGTTAGAGGAAACTTAGTATCTTGGAGGAGAAAGAAGCAAATAACGGTATCCAGATCTAATGCAAAATTTGAATATAGAGATATGTCACAGTTTGTATATGAATCTTGTGGCTTCGACATTTGCTTGCTAAAATTGGTATACATCCCTCATCTTCAACGAAACTTTGGTGTGATAATCAAGCTATACTTCATATTGCCTCCAATCCAATGTATCATGAACAAATCAAATATATTGAAGTTGATTGTCACTTTATTCGTAAAAAAATTTAAGATAATATCATTTCAACAGGACATGTGAAAATAAGAGAACAATTAAGTGACTTGTTAACAAAAACTTTAAATGGCTCTAGAGTTAAATATTTGTGTAACAAGCTAGACATGATTAATATCTATGCTCTAGCTTGAGGGGAAGTGTTACAGATTAGATTTAAGTGATACCAGTCTTTATTGAAGGCTTGATAATATTGACTTTAGTTAGACTTTTTTTGGTTTTCTTCTTGTATATATATGTATGAATTCATTGATAATAGATAGAATGAATTAAATTCAATTCTCATTGTGTTCTTACATTTTTATAGAATAAAGATGCTAGAGCACTTGCAGAGGAGGAAAGGGTTGAAGGGGATAACTAATAATGGGTTGCTACTAATCCACTATATGCGGCGGTCAAACCACCAACAATTAAAAGTATTATTATTAATTAATAGTTTAATACAAAGATTTGGGCTTGGCACATCAATCATCATTGCCTCTTTATTTATATTTATATATTTTTTTTTTATCAGATGAAGGAGATAAAAGAGTAAGATGTGAATGAGAGGAGATGGTATTTGTGATTGAGAGGAGATGGTGTTTCTATCTACTAATTGCTAAGATACTTCAAGGAATAAATTACATTCAGAAGTCTCTAGTCCTTATTTGGATTATGATAATTATTTGAAATTTAGCTTGTTTGATCATTCAATGTATATAATATTTTTGTAGCATATATTGGTTTGCTTAGCTATGTGATTGAATAGGCGCATATGTGAGATGAGATTGTGTTTAAGAAAATATGGCTGTTAATTTTTGTTGCTAATATATATGTTGATGTACAGAGGTCTTTGCTTTCCTAATATGTTTTCAGGTATGGTAATTGGCAGCGCAACTATTACTATTGATCTGTGGTTTCTGTACAGAAACAAAAGATGTAGCTGAAGAAAAAGGGTTGTCGTGGACTTGTTTTCAGTGATTGTATGACCAATATATTGACAAGAGTATGGTAATTATTTGTTAAAAATATGGGGTATTATTGAAAGAAAACTCCCTTTTCTCTCTCCTATCTCTTTCACACACACACCACCTCTCCTCTTTCTCCTTTCAAGGTACACGCAATGGATTGCTTGTTTGATTAATTAGGGCTGATGCGAACTTATTTGGTCTAGCAAATCATTGAAATTAGAGTCAAGAGGATCCACCTATTTTAACAGCTTCCCTTGCTATCTCTCCTAGCTTAGTTGCTCTGCTTCTCATATCCTCTGCTTTTTTACCCACCATAATTACGCTTATTGATCAGCTATTACTCGATCCATATAATCTGTATTTTTTATCCAAATTCAATTTGATCCGTCAATGATCTGTTTGACCCACCAAATGACTCAAATCTATTAATTAATTTGTTTGGATCATGATCAAACTCCAACCCATTTAATGATCCATTTGCCAATCAAAACAGATTAATTCATTCATTCTCTAATCAAACCTTTATGGAAAAAAACATTGATATGCAAAAAAAAAACATTCAAGGGATATTTCATATAAGTATCACAACATACCTCATGAGTTCCAAACTGCATAATGCATTCCTCAACGTCATTGAAAGGACCATTCAATTTGTTCAGAACAAGTACACTGAGATGGGGGATACACTACAAGAAAATGCAAGTTTCCCGACGGAAATTACCGACGAAAAATGTGTAATTTCCGTCGGGAAAAAAAAATGCCGACGGAATATTTTCCGTCGGCAATAAACGCGTAGGGAATTTATCCCGACGGAAAATTCCGTCGGTAATTATTTACCGACGGAAAGTCATTTTCGTCGGTAATTTCCCGACGGAATGGTGTATTCCGTCGGCAAAAAAATTTCCCGACGGAATGGTGTATTCCGTCGGCAAAAAATTACCGACGGAACAGTGAATTCCGTCGGTAATTATTTCCCGACGGAATTCACTGTTCCGTCGGGAAAAAAATACCGACGGAATACACCATTCCGTCGGTAATTTTTTTTCCGACGGAATACACCATTCCGTCGGGAAACCGTAGGCAAATTAAAAAAATTTTCCCCCCTTAATTAACAATTATATTTTTATAATCCAAATTATAACCTGTAAAATTAATTGCAAAATAATGAGCAAATGAAAATGATATCTAAATTTTAATATACAATAATAGTCGAATTTAATAATTGTACTAGTTATAAAGTTAGTAATTATGTAATAACATAATATCCATGTCTAATACAGAATCAAAACTAATTAAGCTGATGGCGGCGGCGGCGAAGTACGATCGGACTGCTGCGATGACACCATACTCTTCAAATTTGCCATCTCATTGCGCAGCTCAGATATGTAGTCGATAGATTGCTGCCATCGAGCCTGTGACTGATGCAATTCAGATTGCAGCTCATGTACAGTACTCTCAAGTTCATGGACTCGCCTGGATTCAGACCGTCTATGTGATGCGGCAGTACTTGAACTTGAGGCATGCGAGTGACAGGATTTGGCCAAAGAACCTAAGCCAAATATCCGTCCTCGCTGGTCTCTACCACCAGACACGTCACAATAAATTTGATTCGCATCAACATAATCAGAAGTCTATGAGCGTTGCTGAATTGCATCTTGAACTTGTTCCTGTCGTAGGACAGATGTTTTACAATAAGTAACGATTAATAATAAGTAATATTTAAAATTTGTAAATTATAGTAACTTGGACATACATGTAAAATCCTTGACCGATCATTGACGAACGTTTGACCATCATGCTTGTTGGTGTGGGTGTGTAAAAATACCTCACCAAAGGTAGCCGGTCGACCCATCGATGCTCCCTGTAAACATAAAAAAAAAAAATTAAAGATGAACTATAATTTATTGACTATTCGTACAAGTTTTTACTTAAATTTCGGCAGAATTTCCCTTATATTTGGAGCATACCTCCTGTATACATAGACAAAAGAACACTTCAAAATCCAACATTCAACAACAAACCAAACTCATCAATCAAGTAACATTCTCATCCTCCTTTATGATAATGAGATAAAATTCAGACATCTTAACCATTAATTACAGCAGTAAAAGTAATATTTTGTAAAGTTTTTACTTAAATTTCGACAGAGTTTCCCCTATATTTGGAGCATACCTCCTGTATACATAGACAAAAATAACACTTCAAATTTCGAAACAACGATACAATCCAACATTCAACAAAGCAAACTCCTCACACAAGTAACATTCCCACCCTCTTCTATGGCAATAAGATAAAATTCAGACATCCTAACCATTAATTACAGCAGTAAAAGTAATATTTTGTAAAGTTTTTACTTAAATTTCGGCAGAGTTTCCCCTATATTTGGAACATACCTCCTGTATACATAGACAAAAAAACACTTCAAATTTCGAGACTACGCTACAATCCAACATTCAACAACAAAGCAAACTCCTCACACAAGTAACATTCCCATCCTCCTCTATGGTAATAAGATAAAATTCATATATCCTAACCATTAATTACAGCAGTAAAAGTAATATTTTGTAATACTTACAAGTCTATCTGCATGTTCCCGATGCGACAACGATCCTCCAGTATGCAAGCATGAACTGAGTCCATCGGGTCCTCCCCGTCTGTTACTAGAATTCTGCGATGCGACGGAAATGGCTTCAGGGGTCGTCCAATACTGTCTCCAATGTGCCCATATATCTTCGGTCATGTAGGGAGGTCGGACACCACCATTTTTTATCAAGCTGATTAAATCTCTGTAACGTGCCCGCGCACGACTCTCCCACACTGAAGGCATGATATCGTCCAACGCAGAATTCCAATAACATTGTTTCTTAAGAGACAGACAGAACAAAAAAAACTTTTATGTAAGCAAGTGTAAAGTATAATTTGTTATGTAACCGACTTTATCATAAATGTTTTACCTTGAATTCTTCGAAATAAAAATTCTTTGTTTCCTCTGACACATTCTTCCAGGCAAACCCATCGTATTCAATTCTGTTTTTGAAAGAGGTTGTCATTATGCGTGAACACCTTCCTGAAGGATTCAATCTAAGATAAAACATAGTAAATAATGTTAGTACAAGTAATAACTGTCATTGAAATCATAATGAAGTGAAATATTAATTACTTACTCCTTAGCTGTGATATTGATGTATATTCTTCCATCCTCTCCAATTGAGCCAGGCGTAGGCTCTTCCGCTTGTTCTGTTCCCAACCCCTGAGCTGGCATAGACTCTGGGTGTGCCATATGAGTGGAATCAGTGGAAGGAATGGTAGATGGTGCATCAGAGATGGGCTGTGATGCTGCGGCAGCCTCAGTGCTGGCATTATTCCCATGCGATGGGGATCCTTCAGTACCAGTACTGACATCGCCATCATGCAACCTGAGACGTGGAGGAATCGACGTTCTCTTCTTTCGCTTAAACATTTTTCTACCTGCCATTATAAGAAAAATGCATATCGTCTATACATCCAAGATCTATCTATATTACTCATAATTAATTCCAAAACTGTTACATGAAGAAAGAGACATCTCAAATAGAATTATAAAAATCTAATTCAAAAAAAGCAAAACTTAATAAAAATTAGTTTGGTTCACATAATAAAAATGAGTATAAATCAATTCTATGAAAAATATTAAAAATCTGATTCAATAATAAAAGGAAGAATCAATTTCATTGGAGAATCAATCAATCTAGCCGTACACATGAAGAAATGAAAATAACATGCATGGCATGGAAAAAAAAAATATGATATTAGCCTGACATTTGGCACAAGAATTTGGTTAAAAAATTATATATGTTGCACCCATAGTTTTGAGGCAATTCATGTAGAATCATTATTGGGGGTGGTGGGGTAAAGCAAATAATTTTGAGAAATTTGTGGAATATTATATTTCATGTTTATAATTAAGAGGGATAAATATTAATCTTGGTGGAGTTTTCTTTCATTTGCGGGTTTTCAGCAAAATTTCATAAGAATGTTTGGTTCAATGATTTGAATTAGCTAGTAATTGAGTTGGGATTGTTTATAACTAATGAGTGAATATATTTAGAAATTAATAAAAATTATTTTTAAGTGTTTAGTTTAATGTTAATTAGCGACATGAAATGAAATGATAAATATGCTTGTACAATGGAGTAACCATTAAATTGTCTTTTTGTTTTTAAGAACAAATTAGTAAAATCCTAAAATAATTAACAAAATTTACTCATTAATGATTTTTTTTTTATTATTATTTTGGTGACATAGAAAAAGTGAATATGAAATATGTATATATTAATTAGAATTCAAAATGCTTTAATTAATCCTTAATTCCACGGCACATTATTATTAATTAGTCATTACTTAAAGAGGAGAGTATCCTAAATCATCACAAGGAAGGGAAATATGGTTATGTGGAAATAACTCCACCAATGTAGACACTTTCGTAGCAAACTTAACTGACCAACATTAATAATTGGCAACAATAAATGCTTGTCTAAACAATTTCATGATTGGGGAAAGGTAAGTAAGAGAAAAGAAGCAAATTGATGATTGAGGAAGCCATTATTGAGTATATATCGACTCCTATTTTTGTATCTTTTCTCATCCATCTATACATTTATCATTAATTTGGAATTAAATTTTCTTCTTTCCATACATATATGTGATTATGATTAACATCATATTTAAGAGATTTTCAAGAGAATGAGAATTTGAGATAGTTTTATATATCTAATTGATTGCTTCATCCTTGACACTCCTCAAATTATAGGCAATTCTTAAACATAAATTTAATGTCATAACTTAGTTAGTTCTTTGCTAAAAATTCCATTAAATCAGGTATGTACAATGATTATTTTTCTTTTTATATTTATCTTTATAATAAGTTTTCCATGTTTAAAATAAGGCTTTAAAGCATATTTCTCCTAGACATAATAGATACTCGTGTTTTAATTATAGGTTTAATTTGACATTTTTGTTTGTTTTTTAATACCAAAAGTACAATTGCTTAAATATTTGAAAATAATAAGTACAACAATCAACACTAATTAAAAATTAAACTCAAAGGGTCTGTTAGTGTGTTCAAATTATTAATTTCTCTACTCTCTTCTTGAAATTTGTTGAATGAGTAAACCATTTTAAAGTCAATTCAACCATAGTTTTTTACTTCCTCTCATCATATCTTAATTTAATAATTTTTCGGTCTAATTGACTAATTGGAAAAAAAATAAAAAAAAATCAGCACTTCATTACTTTTATGTTGTATGATTACTTTATTTTTCATTATTCTATTTGGATTTTTATTTTTTATTGATGTAAAATTCTCAAAATAAAAAAAAATTAATTAAAAAAATCATTTTAACATGTAAATAACTACTTTCATTAATTCACAATTCAGAAGTTTACCTTGTTCTATTTTATTTTTCGATTATTCACGTTTGAGAATTTTTCCAAATAATTATTTTATTACAGTACACCAATCTTATTGATAACTACTTGGGTAATTATTAGATAGAAAATAGCTGATTTTGATTTTTTTGACCAAAGAATAATCAGTATTGTCTTATATATGTTCTTACAAACAGGATTAGTGATTATAAGGAGAAAAAAAAAATTCAGATTTGAAAAGTCTGATGCATGATATCAGATTGATTCAATTATGGAGTGAATTGAAAATAATATAGAGTTGAATTTCAGTTGCATGTGGTCAGTAATTAATAACAATAATAATAATAATAATAATAATTAAAAAAAAAATAAACTCAAAGGGTCTGTTGGTGGCTTACCAGACGCCGGAGCAGAGGAGAGGAGGAGGAGACGGAGGAGGGAGGTCGACCAGGCTGAGGAGGAGACCCAACGCCGGAGCAGCGGCGGTCGACGGCGGCGGCGAACAGAAGGCGTACGGCAGCGAGGGAAGAAGAAAGGGAAGATCGGGGAGGGAAAAAAAGAGAGAAGGGGGAGAAGAGAGGAGGAGGAGGAGGAGGAGGGGAGGGGACCGGCGATCGGAGGGGAGGGGCGGTCGTCGGCGGCGAGAGGGCAGGGGATCGGACACCGGAGGCAGAGTGAGGGGAGAGGGAGGAGACAGAGAGGATCGGGGGGGGAGGGAGTTAAATCTGAATTTAATTCAGATTTCCCGACGGAATACAATTTCCGTCGCTAAAAATAGCGACGGAAATTGTATTCCGTCGGTAATTAGCGACGGCTTAGTACTTCCGTCGGCAAAACTAGCGACGGAACTCCATTCCGTCGGTAATTAGCGGCGGAATAGTACTTCCGTCGCTAAAATACTTTTATTTTTTAAATCTTATTTATTTTTCGCGACGGAATACTATTCTGTCGCTAAATATAGCGACGGATTAATAATTCCGTCGCTAAAATTAAATTAATTTTTTTTGTGGCGACGGATTTATATATCCGTCGCAAATTTCTGTCGCAATTTATGGAGGGAAGTTTTGGCACTTTTTTTCGCGACGGACTTTGGTTACCGTCGCTATTTTAGCGACGGAATATTTTTTCCGTCGCTATTTAGCGACGGAAATTCTTTCCGTCGCTAAATTGCGACGGAATTATTATTCCGTCGCTATTTAGCGACGGTTTTGCTTCCGTCGGTAAAATTCCGTCGGGAAATTAACATTTTCTTGTAGTGATACGAGGATGACAACCAGATCATCCGTCACTATAAACATTACAGGCCCCATCACAAATCCTCCATTGCATGTTCCTTCCTTGTAGTTTGGAAGTTTCATATCCTTTACATCTAAGGCAATGGTTGTAGAACCACATGGTGGATTGGTAGAAAAATGTAAGATTTGATTATCTTTTGCTAGGCAGCAATACAAGTTAACTTCTTCAAGTCCTATCAGTTGGTTGTTGTAGCCAAACTTAGGAGCTATCTTAGGACAAAGAAAAATCTCTTTTTCGGCATTCAACTTGAAGTATTTCTAAACACCAAAATCCTCAGTGCTCTTATATAGGTCATTTATACATCCTTTTTGTAGCACAATCATGCAGTTCTTTCACTGTATATCCAAATGGAATGGTTAGGCAGCTAAATAGTAGATCAACAAAATCTTCACCTACTTCTGCATAACATACAATATTCTTGGATTTGCTAACAAAAAGCTTCACACTAATTTTCCTATCTTCTTGCTTCCCAAGTTGATGATTAAAGTTGGAACTCCATCAATGAGAACTTCCCTTGGTTAACTCAGGGGTTTTAATTTTCTTCAGCAAAGTTTCTGTCAAGGGTGCATCTGATACCATTGACCTTTTCTACAAATTCAAAACCTGAAACCAAATGTCAAGCTAGAAATTAATTTTGATATATAACAAGCAAAAATTGTCATTTTATTAGTTACCTCGTATGCTTCAAAATTATATGTCTTGTCCTCACCCATGCTTGCATCCTTGACACCAAGCTTGGAAATCAAAGAAAAGGTTGCTGCACTTGATGAGGGTATCACTTGTAACCCATCACTTATTAGAAATCGAGATTGTCCTTTCACAAATACTCCTTTTTCTCGAGGATCGATTTCATCATTATTTGGCTTAACCTTACAAGCCAGCTCGCAATGGCAACCAACAGCCATCCCACATGCATATATATCTTGGTAGTGACTCAATAACTGTCTCCATAATAATGAGACAACCCACATACCATTCTAACTTGGTAGTGACTCAATAACTTGTGCCGTTAGCTAATGCATTCTATGTCGTCACAGTCATAATACTTATGAGGTTCACAGTCATCAATCTTTAGTTTTAGCTTGTTATACTGAGTTGCTGTCGAAATTTGAGGATACAACGGCATCAACTTACATACTTTAGTCCTGAGAGAATTAACATCAAGATTTTCAACAGTTGAATACAAGTTATTCATACAACTTATGGACCTTGTTAGTTGCCCTTGATGGGTTAATATAAAAATTGTTCCCATAGGCATTGTCAAAAAACTGAAAAGAACATCAATAAAATCAGCATCAGCTTCAGTAAATAATACTCTATTCTTCTCCTTGTCCACCAATGCCTTCAACTTAATTGATTCTTCCCTTCTGTTCTAGTCTTTTAGATAAATCCAACCAACCCAAACAATTAGCAGTGATCTTCCTTCAAAAGAAGAGCTAAAAACCTAATCTAATTGGATCAAAAATAGAAATAACTTAATAAATGAAGTAGCAACTGCCAATTGTGCACAAATTTGAAAAGAAAATTACAAATTTTACATCAAAATCTTTTCTTTTTCTATATATTCTTCATAAACCACCTAACTAATATTCTTTCAGTAATAAAGAGATTATAACCCATCTATTCCTTTATCCCTCTCTTGAAAAGCATCAAATAATAACAATAGGGAAAAAAGCCAATATTACCAGTAAGCACATTGAATAATAAGCATAGATATGAAGTTTAAGAGGTTGAAAGTTGTACCTGAAGAAGGATACCCAGCAAAATTATGGTGGAAGAAAGCTCAGAGAAGGGCAAGTAAAGTGAAAGCAGATAGATTTTTGAGTTGTGAGAGCAAATTTACACTCATAATATTGAGTCAAGTCCTCTTTACTGGAGATGCTAGGGTTGTCAGATATATAGTTAGGCTTAAAGCTCTTTGCTCTACATTCTAAATCAGGTCTCTTAAAAGAATACCTATGATCACAATCATAAAAATATGTATCAATATTTAATTCCTTTTAAACGCGCATATTCTTGGATTTTCCTCAATAAGTGATTCTCTTGGCAATGGTAACCAGCAAGGAGAGGAGAATGACAGGGCAACCAAGGGTATTTTGGACTATGTTCATTCTGATGTGTGGGGACCTTCCAAGACGACTTCTTTAGGAGGAAAACACTACTATGTGACCTTTGTTGATAATTTTTCCCGGAGAGTTTGGGTGTATACTATGAAGACTAAGGATGAAGTGCTACGAGTTTTCCTCAAATGGAAAAAGATGATGGAAACTCAAACAGGCCGAAGGATCAAGCATCTCCGTACAGATAATGGCGAGGAATAATGGAGTGATCCATTTATGAAAGTGTGTGAAGATGAAGGCAATGTCAGACACTTCACAGTCAAAAATACACCACAACAAAATGGGGTGGCAGAACGTATGATCCGAATATTGCTGGAGAAAGTTCGGTGTATGTTGTCCAATGCTGGGCTGGGCAAAGAATTTTGGGCTGAAGCTGTTACATATGCTTGCCATCTCATTAATCGCCTACCATCTAGTGTTATTGGTGGAAAAATGCCATTGGAGAAATGGTTTGGAAAACCTGCTACAGATTATAATTCCTTACATGTGTTTGGTTCCACTGCATACTATCATGTTAAGGAATCGAAGTTGGATCCATGTGCAAAGATAGCAATTTTCATGGGGATCACCTCTGGTGTGAAAGGATATCGACTTTGGTGCCTAGAGTCAAAGAAAATAATCTTTAGCAGGGATGTTACCTTTAATGAATCTACCATGTTGAGAAAGGTGACAAATGAAAGTATTGAGCAGACAGATGGTACTCCAAAACAGGTGGAGTTTGAAAGGAAAATTGTAAGCCCAGCAAATAATGAAGCAGATGCAGAAACTCCTATGGTAGATGAGGAGTCAGATGAAGAAGAGATTTTAACCCAAGAACCTCCACAACAACCTGAATCAATTATATTAAGTAAGCCAAAGAGGACAATCAAAAAGCCTGCTCGCTATATTGATATGGTGGCTTACGCATTCCAAATTGCAAATGATGACATTTCTACCACTTATAATGAAGCAGTCAAAAGTTCAGAAGTAGAGAAGTGGAGGAAAGCCATGAATGATGAAATGCAGTCCTTTCATAAGAATCATACGTGGAAGCTAGCTAGTCTCCCGAAGGGAAAGAAGGCAATTGGATGCAAATGGGTATATGGAAAGAAAGATGGATTTTCTGACAAGGATGATGTTCGCTACAAAGAAAGGCTGGTGGCTAAAGGCTACGTTCAGACGGAGGGAATTGACTATAATGAAGTTTTTTCTCCAGTTGTAAAACATTCCTCCATTCGAATTTTGTTGGCTTTAGTAGCACAATTGGATATGGAACTAGTTTAGTTGGATGTAAAAACTCCATTTTTACATGGAGACTTGGAGGAGGAAATCTATATGGTTCAGCCCGAAGGATTTAAAGTTGCTGGAAAAGAAAATATGGTGTGCAAGCTTGAAAAATCATTATACGGATTGAAGCAATCTTCGAGGCAGTGGTACAAACGATTTGACTAGTATATGATGGGGCAGAAGTACACAAGAAGCAAATATGATCATTGTGTGTATTTGCGCAAGCTACAAGACGGATCCTACATATATCTTCTTCTTTATGTTGATGATATGTTGATAGCTTCCAAGAGTCTGATCGAGATTGAGAAGTTGAAGACTCAGCTGAATAGGGAGTTCGAAATGAAGGATCTAGGTGAAGCCAAGAAGATTCTCGATATGGAGATAAGCAGAGATAGGGAATTGGGGAGACTTTGTTTGACTCAGAAGCAATATGTGAGAAAGGTGCTAAAACGTTTTGGCATGAATGAAAAGTCAAAACCTGTTATTACTCCTCTTGCTCCTCATTTCAAGCTCAGTGCATCTTTGTCTCCAAAGAATGAAGCAGAATGAGAATACATGGCAAAAGTATCATATGCAAATACTGTTGGTAGCTTGATGTATGCTATAGTGTGTAAAAGGCCCGATATTTCATAGGCAATTGGGGTTGTGAGCAGGTATATGCATGATCCTGGAAAGGAGCATTGGCAAGCTGTGAAATGGATTCTGCGGTATATTCTGAACACCATAGATGTTGGTTTGGTATTTCAGCGAGATGATCAAGATGGTCAATGTGTAGTTGGATATTGTGATTCCGACTATGCTAGTGATTTGGACAAACGGCGATCAACTACTGGTTATGCGTTTACTCTTGTAAAGGCACCGGTTAGTTGGAAGTCTACTTTACAGTCAACAGTTGCTTTGTCCACTACAGAGGCAGAGTATATGGCAGTTACAGAGGCTGTGAAGGAGGCAATTTGGCTTCAAGGGTTGCTTGGTGAATTAGGGGTTCAACAGAAGCACATCAAAGTGCATTGTGATAGTCAGAGTGCTATTCTTTTGGCAAAAAACCAAGTTTACCATGCAAGGACGAAGCATATCGATGTTCGCTATCACTTTGTACGAGAGGTTCTGGAAGAAGGTGGAGTAACAATCCAGAAGATTAAGACCACTGAGAATCCTGCTGATATGTTCACAAAAGTGGTGACTGTGGTCAAGTTGCAACATTGTTTGCACTTGATTAATATTGTTAAAAGTTGAAGTTTGAAGCGCATTTGGTGACACTACTAAAATTGAGTTTGTGAGAGATTTGAAGATGTGGAGTTCGCCAAGGTGGAGATTTGTTGACTTGGTGGCTCACATTTGTTGAATTGGTGGCCACAATTGTTGACAATTTATGATAATTGTTGACAAATGGGATTGTTGAGCAATCCCACATCTCAAATATTTTAAGGGAATGGGGAATTGTAACACTATAAATATAGCCCCCATTTCCTAATCCTTCTCATCCCAAAATTGCCAATCTTTCTAAGGCAATTAGTAAATATTTCACTTGTATTATTTCTTTGAAATAGTGAAATATAATATTAGTAGTGTCCGAGAACGTAGGCATAATTGGCAGAACCTCGTTAAATTCTGGTGTTTTTTATTTGTCTATTTAATAGCTATTGTCGGGTATATTGTTAGTGAATTATTGTGCTGTTAATTACTTAGGAAAATTCTATCTTGAGAATTTTACCTTGTGTGATTTTTCAGTACAATCATTTACGCTTTATTCACCTGCTCAATAGTGTTCGAGGTAAATTTGGTAGAAATCAACCTGAGTTTCCACAACACAAATATCGTCCTAACGTTCTTTTAAAGATATCTTAGTGGTAAAATTTATTTCAATATAGTGAAAGGTCTATATTAAAATCACTTAACGTACAATTGAAACCTCTTAACATTTTTTATGTTAACAAGTTTGGGTGGAAAATAAAAATATATATAACAAAAGGACATAAGTCAAATATATACATATATATATATATATATATATATATATATATATATATATATATATATATATATATATATATATATATATATATATATATACCTTAACATTGTTGATTAGAGCTTTCAAGCTCTTGATTTCCTGTGTGGCCATTTCATAATATTGGGGTCAATTTCACTTACGGTCACTCAACTTATCACTTATCGCGCAAAAGTAACCGATTTTTTTTTTACTTAAATGTCAGTGAAATTCTAACATTTTTGCAACAATGTCATGTAAACCAAAATCCGGCGAGAACTCTTACCGAGTTGATGATATGGCATATGACACATGGCGACGAATAGTCGATACATGACTTTTTTGCAAAAATATTAGAAGTTCAGTGACATTTAAAAACAAATTGGTTACTTTTGTGCGATAAGTGATAAGTTGACTGACCGTGAGTGAAATTGACCCAGATATAGCATTTGTTAAAGATATTGTTAAACGACACATAGTTTTTGACATGGCATGCCATATCATTAATTCAGCAAGAGTTTTAGCCGGATTTTGGTTTACATGACTTTTTTTATAAAAATGTTAGAAATTCAATGACATTTAATTAAAAAAAAATTTGGTTATTTTTTCACGATAAGTGATAAGTTGAGTGACCGTGAGTAAAATTAATCCCATAATATTGAGCTCTCTGCATCTCTTTTTCAAAACTTTCAAGCCAACATTCATCTCCTTTGTAGCCCTAGTGATGGGGTTATTAAAATGCTGTTGGATTTCTTTCAGTTCTAGTACTGGCAGTGATCTTTTTTTTTCCAAAAATACCCCTCTTTTTCTTCACTATTTCATACTCATTCTTAAGTGGCTCTTCATTCCAATTTCACTTAAGAAGGGTATAATTGCCCACTTTTATTTCCATCATTTCTTCAAAACCGTAACTGTTGTTCTGTTGTGAAACAAAAGAATCTAACTCAAAAAAACTCTTTAGAGGAGGGAGCTCTGATATTCTGCATCACATGCAATTCAAAAAAAATTAAGAAATAAATAAATTTTATTAATAAAAGAAAAAACAGTGTAATTCATTGCCCTGTAACTAATGAAGAAATGTTAATATAAAAAAAAGATATATTTACTTTTGAAAAATGTCATCCATGAAGCAATCGATGTTATTAGGATTTTGAATGTTAATTTGAGAATCCATGCATATTCACAGAGATGATGAAGAGAGAATGAAAGAGGGTATATATTGATTATTACTCATTATCTCTGTTTATAGTTAATTAATCCATAGACAACATGCATATTCTTTACACTAGTATTAGAGGATTTTCGTATTTATCAAATTAATTGTGACCCAATTTCAAGTAATCAGTTTTAAGAATTTTGATTTCTTCACTTTGTCTTTCTTAATATCCATGAATAATGGATTAAGATACATTAATTATAGTGTAAAGATTAAATGTAATACTCTATTTTTTTTTTACAAAATAAAAGAGATAAATTATGTATTGATTAATGAGAATAAAATAATGGATGAAGATACTATTTTTATTTTCAACAAACAAGTATAGATTCCATTTTCATCATTTTTAAGTTCAATATTCAAATTTAAAACTCATTTTAACCAATATATATACTAATTTTGTATGCACTTATATTGTTGAAAAAATAAGGACCGGATTAGAGCAAAACCGCAGCTAAAATAAAGATAATAAGGAACACAAACATTTACATGGAAAACCCCCAAACAAATCAGGGTAAAAACCACGGGCAAGACTAGCAAAATTTTACTATAAAATAGGAGTTACAACCTCTCTATATTTTACACAAGAAAATATGAGAAACACTCTCTATTTATACTAGGAGACCTCAAGAATGAGATGATTAAACCTAAAACTAATAGGCTATATTTATAGTTATAAAAACTATTCATATTCTTTAAAAAACCCGATATGGGATTGTAAAAGTTTTGTTTTTTTTATTTTTATTTTTTTTCCTCATTTCTTCGGCCAACAATTGTTGGCTTCAATGCCAACAATTGTTGACTTCAACAATCTCCCACTTGAAGATTTGATTGAGTATCAATCAGATCTTCACACCACTTTTCTATCTTGCCATTTTTCCCTGCGCTTTGTAATCTTTGAAAAACTAGAAACAGATCAAACTTCCTTTTGATCGAATACACTCAACATCTCCTGGAATAGTTTTCTCCTAGGGATGAAACTGGTGTTTGCCATATATCAGAGTGAACCAATTCTTAGAACATCATTTCTAGAATTTTTATGTGTTTTAACTTCAAACGATGCTGCTTTCTCATAACACATCCGCAGCTATCTTTTCTCCTTTCATAAGTACAAGCGCATCTCTTTATGATCCCATTTTCCATATCTTGCATCTCTAACATCCACTTGTCCTATAGACAGCAGATTCCTTTTGAGCCTTCCACATACATCATAGAGCATTTCCATCGTCGGAACAACTCGCCACATTTCCTTGAGAATTGGAATACTTTAGATTCCAGCAATCATTCTTCAAATGACCCTTCTTGCCACAGTTGTAGCATTTAATATTCTTCTTACTCCTGAATCTTGAACTACCATGATTGTGGCTCCCACTTGAGCCACGTTCAGTTGATCTTCCTCTCATCACCGTCAAGGCTTCCACATGATGTGAACTTGCCTGCCTGTCTTCCTTATTTTTGCGCTGATTTTCTTCTTCCAGAATAGCAGCTGCAACGTCATCGAAGACTAGAGTATCCGTATTATTTGTTAAATTAATGATGAGTTGATCATACGAATCTGGTAAACTTTGGAGTAGAATCTCAGCACGTTCCTCTGCCTCTATTTTATACCCCAACGAAGTGAGTTGAGAAAATAGAGTATTTAAAGTATTTAAGTGCTCCGTCACTGAAGTAGATTCCTCCATAGGAAGAGTATAGAGTTTTCTTTTCAAGAAAATTTTATTGTGCAGTGATTTGGCCTCGTACAATTTAGTGAGATGATCCCAGATCTCCTTTGCTGTTTTTTTCTCTTCTATACTTGACAACACTCTATCTGCTAATGTCAGATGAAGATTTGCCATAGCATTTCCATCCATCTCGTTCCACTTATTATCATCTGTGAAATCAGGGCCTTTGACTTATAGCCGCTAGGCAATTATCTTTTCTCAATATAGCCTTCATCTTCAATTTCCACAGAGAGAAATTACTCCCGTTGAATTTCTCGATCTCATATTTTGCCGCCATTGCTTCTATCACGAACTTTTCTGCTAAAAAATCAGCTTCCACTATTTCACGTGAATAGTAACCGTATACGTGAATAGTAACCGTATAGATGAACAGTACCCGTATACGTGAATAGTATCGTATACGTGAACAGTACCCAAGAAAGTCTTTTCTGATGTGAAAGATCAGCCTATGCTGCAACTACAGAGCATACTAAGACAGAACCTTGGCTCTGATACCACTTGAAAAATAAGGACCGGATTAGAGTAAAACCGCAGCTAAAATAGAGATAATAAGGAACACACAAATTTACGTGGGAAACCCCCAAACAAATCAGGGTAAAAACCACGGGCAAGACTAGCAAAATTTTACTATAAAATAGGAGTTACAATCTCTCTATATTTTACACAAGAAAATATGAGAAACACTCTCTATTTATACTAGAAGACCTCAAGAATGAGATGATTAAACCTAAAACTAATAGGCAATATTTATAGTTACAAAAACTATTCATATTCTTTAAAAAACCCGATGCGGGATTGTAAAAGTTTTGTTTTTTTTTTATTTTTATTTTTTTTCCTCATTTCTTCGGCCAACAATTGTTGGCTTCAATGCCAACAATTGTTGACTTCAACATATATTGCACGTGATAAATAATTTAATAATATTAATTTTTTAATATTGTATGAATTGAATAATTAAAGATACAAGAAAATTCATTATTATATATGAATAAGCATCAATGCAAAATACTCTAAATTTATAAGTTTTTTAAAAAAATTATATTTCTAAAAAAATATTTTGCATACCATTTCTCATGTCATTACTCAAAGTATTTCCAACAATAATTTGACTGAAAAAATTCATCAAGATTCCATCATAAATTAAGGGAATTCAAAACTTGCGAAACATATGATTGTACATAATTGTGACAATCTCACACATATTTTCTAGCCTCATTTGCCCAAACTTCTAGTGAAACTAGAATATATACATATTGGTTCTGGTGAGAAGATGGAAGCTATTGTTGCAAAAGAGGATAAAGAAGCTTCAGAATCGGCATTGGACAAAATTGAATTTCCTCAATTAGGATTCTTAAGACTTGAAATTTTACCTATGAAACATATAATTATCTTACGAAGCATAGCATTAAAACATATCCATCCATAATATAATACATAATATTTAAAAATTTTAAACATTATATAAATTATAAAAATTTTATATTAATATTACATAAATGGTCTAATTTATTACTCATCAATATTATTATTTATAAATGGATAATTTTTGTGATACAAAGATGACTCTTACAAAATCCCTAAACTCCCTAAACATGATTGTAAAATTACTATCTACAATTTTTTTTTTTTAAAAAAGGAGCAATTTTACATCTAATGAAAGAACATAAGACGACTTAGGATTGTTGAGTTAAAATGTCTGAGCAAATTAACCAGGACTTGAGCTATCACAAACATAAAAAAAAAAACCTCTTACTCATATCGGTTGACATTTGGATACAATTTGATATTTGATCCACATATAAATAGGCATAGTACATAGTAAACTCCAACTAAGCCATTACCGCTGTTCTTCTAGTCGGTTTGGTTTTGTACCTAACTGAATTGTTCGAGAACGGAATAATATAAATAACAAAAATTGAATTGTAAACCGAATTTTATAGAACATAAACCGAATAAACTGAATAAATTTTGATTGGTTCGGTTTTATCAGTTTTAGACTTTACGGATCTTTTTTTTTTAATTGTGCTTTAAATCTTTATGAGTACATAAATTAAATTAGCATGTTTTCACTAAAATAAAACCATTTAACTTAACTAAAATGGAAATAATAAACATAAATTCATCATATTTTATTCTTAATAACTATTAATCAAAATCACATATAAAATAAAAAAAAAATAGTAATCAAATATAATTTCAAAACAATAATGCACACATATATATATATACACACACACTACTGGGTTTGAAATACAATTCAAGAATTATGATTAAAATTTTAACTTAAATCTCAAGTTGACTCCCTACACTACAAAAAAAAGCGAATTAGCAACGGCAATTTCCGTCGCTAATTACTTTTAGCCACAAAACGACTAACTATTGCTAATCCATCCATAGTAAGGAATTTTGTGACCAAAACATAAAACAGTCGCTAAAAATAGTGACGACAAATTTCGTCGCTAAATAACTTTTAAATTAGTCGCTGTAAATATTAAAAAATATTAGTGACAAAAAATTTTGTTGCAAAAATTATTAAATTTTTTATTATTATTTTCAATTTAATTTATTATTATTATTATTACATCAGAAATTTAATTTATATAAATAATAATTATTCAATATTATTAACAATACTATTAATTTAAAACATAATGTTATAAAAATATATTAAATTGTACAATTAATGATGTGCAAATGGTCAGTTCTGTTCGGTATTAACTAAACCGAATATATCGAAAATCAAACTTATATTCAATAAAATAAAACCATTTAAAATAAATAAAAGAAAAATAACATACATAAATTTTCATATTATGTTCCTAATAAACACTAAGTAAAATTACATTAAAAATAAATATATATAAATTACATTCTTTGTTGCCTATGATTTTGTAACTTTATTAGTCCCGGACTGATTTTGCGTTTCAACTAGAGTGATGACATATTGAGTCTAATCTTGAATAGAGGTCTAAAAAAAAAAAATAAGCAAAGCAGCAATATATGTGTTATGTGTTAACAGTATTTATGTATAGTCAAATTCAAATGAATTAATCTCCAAAGATTAGTAATATGAAGAAAGTAGTATAATAATAATTATGTGTTAACAGTATTTATGTATAGGGACTTCTAAAATACAAAATAACCTATATTTATTCTACTTTTTCAATTCCAGTACCAATTAATCAAATGCAAGATACTCTTTTCAATAATAAAAATAACTAAAATAATAATAAAAATAAAACAACAACAACAACAACAACAACAACAACAACAACAACAATAATAATAATAATAATAATAATAATAATAATAATAATAATAATAAATTTAAAGAAATTTTGATAGAATTTTTCCTATAATAATGCCTATCTCCCTGTAGAGAAAAGATCTTTTAACACTTCTAAAAATTATACATTCATTCAGCATACCCCGAATCAAACTCCAGCACAAGTTTGCTTTTTATCATTAAATTACTTTATGGTTCCTTAATCCATATTTACTTCCATATTTACCATCTAGTTCCTTGGGTTATACATTTAATATGAATTTGCAAATTTGTTATTTAAATCCACCTTTCTTACTTCCTTACTCATTCCTATCACTTAGAAACATGGTTCCTTGCATATATTATTGCAGTTCAAATTCTTATTTTTATGTAAATACCAAATTCGCTTGAATAAATTTTGAGATTAGCTTATCTGTTATTTATATCCAACCAATGCATCATTTATAGCATTATTTAGGATATCACGAGCAATCATGCATATTAATTAATAAATTAATTCTATGTCTACAGACATCAATAAATTCATACCTTCATTGTAACCTTTATCATTCAAACTCATTTACCCATCAATTACTAAAATCCAATCTTTATTATCATAATTATACCTCATGAATTTAGCACTTCAGTATTTATAAAATATTTCTAATAAATCAGTCTCTTCAATATGCTAAGTTATGTCATGATTTTAGAAAACTCAACTAAGTTTTATTGAAATCTCATATTATGCCATGATTCAAAACTCAAACTTAACTAATTAGATAAGAAAAGGTGAATCTAGTGGTTGCAAACCTCAATTCATAGCAAATTGACTCAATTTCTCAAGCTTTAACCTCACTGAAATTAGCTCAAGCATTTATGTCCTTCCATTTTTTCTTCTTCTTTAAGTTTTTCTCTTCTTCTAACTTACAAGAACCATTATCATCATATACCCAACAAAACTCATAAATAATGCCATTTAAACGTACAATTAATAGCCTAAATGATAAATTTAACTTATTCAATCTATTAGCCTATGAAAATTGAACTTAAATCTCAAATCCCTAATTTTTTTCTTCAAATCTATCCCTCTTATCATATCTCCTAAATTTTAGATTAGTAGTTACTATAACTCACCTCGAAGTCATCATTTGAAGAGGAGGGAACTGACGGCGTTCTAGTGGGCAACGATAACAAAAACGACGAAGAGGGAGGGCAAAATCAAAACAAAAGATGCAGGGAAAGAAGGAGAATGGGCTGCTGCAGTTGTGCGCTCCGGAATGAGATGAGGAAGCTGCCAGCTCAAGATGGATGAAGGGGCAGAGATGGCGATAGAAAGAGAGAGCAAATGTGGTGGCTGGAACAAGAAGGGCAGATCAAGTTTGGGGCCGCCAAAACGGAAAAGAAGAAGAAAAGCAAAAGAAGAAGAAAAGGGAAGAGCCAAAACAACGTAGTTTTGGCTAGTTTAGGCAAATTTTTGTGTCAAATTCCCATCTAGTCATTCTTCATTTCGTTTTAACCCCTAATCAAATTAATTCACCTATTTTCTACTTTTCTATCCCCATTTTAAATTAACTTCTTATAAAATTTAACCCACTAGTTCATACAACATTTTCTATTTATTCAATAATTAATAATTTTAATTTTTTTTTGTACGCATGCCCAATTTATCGGGCTATAATATTTCAGTAATATTTCAGAGCGTTACAATTTTTTTATTTTTTCATTCATTTATTATAGATCTATTTAACTAGAATAATCCAAATATTTACTTAAGTAGTATTAAAAGAAAATTTCAGATCTTATGGGTCAAAAATTAACTTTCACTAAATTTTCAACGTGCCAAATTATTATTAGTAACACCAAAAATTTTTGGACTCTACGCCATCACAGTCGCTGGCCTCCTTCCCCTCCATCGTGGTCTGCAGTGCTCACAAACCACATAATTTATAAATTACGAGAAAAAATAAAATTAAAGTTAACAACAAATAGCAAATAAAATAAAATTAAAGTACCTAATTCATAGAAAGCAAAGTGAATCGCCGGTGGTGAAGTGTAGGACACCCGAAACATACATATATTAATTTATGTATTTTAATTTAATCATTTAGTCAAAGTTATTAATTCAAAATCCAAAAATAGTATCAACACATATTCCTTAATAAATTTTTTTATTAATATTAATTTCAGTTCACCCATCTAATATTTTTATTATATTTTTAAATAATTGAATAATAAAAAATTTATTTTAGACAAATTAAAAATAAAATTCATAATATAAAACGATTACAAGCTAAAAAATGCAATTAAAAAATTTATCTTAATCAACGAAAGTACTAAAAAAATTATTAATTTTTTTTACAATTGTTTTAATTATATATTTTTAAGATTAAATGTTAATATTATCAGAATTAGCAAAGAAAATGAATTTCAATATAATTTCATGTGTAAAGAAAAAATATTAAAAATAATTAATAATTATAAGTATGTATGCATACTTTTATTAATATTATAATTAATTTTATTGACAAAATAATGACAGATTATTTCGTTGCTAAAGTATCACTTCAATTTAAAATATTGTTTTAATAATTAACAAATTTAAAGATTTTTTAGCTATGGAAAAATCCATTGTTATTTCGTAGGTAAAATTGAAAATAAAATTGAAATTCCGTACTTTCACGACAATTTTTAAAAACTATTGCTAATTAGCGGTGAGAAAATTTTGTCATTAAATTTCGTCACAAAAAAGGCGTTATCCATTGCCGCTAAAAATTAGCGACTATTTCTTTATTTTCATCGCTAAAATTGAAAAATGGACTTTCAGTACTAATTCTGAATTCTGTCGCTAATTTGAATTTTTTTTTTTTTTTTGTAGTGCTATAAGTTTAACTAAGATCCCCTATAATTTATCTAAAAAGATAAATGAAATAAATTAAAATTCCAAAGGGTGAAACTGTTCAAACAATTGTAAACTGATTTCTAACTGTTAAAAAGTAGGCTCAACTTATATAAATTGAATACAAAGTAAAATGAGGTTTACTTTTAAATTTCAGATTATTTCGAAAAAGTGCATTATTGCTTGGCATATATATATATATACACGTAGATAGATTCACTATTACATAACAAGCTTATTACAACACATATTTAACAACATATTTTAAATTATTGCTTTAGTTTATGTAAGGCAACAATCAAACAACATATTCAAACTGAATGTAGTGTTAAATAATTATTATATTCATTGAATTCCGGTTTAATCCATCTGCTTTTACCGATTATTTACCCAAGCAAGGTTTGGAAATCTTAGTTATATAAGACATTTAGCACAATTAACTTGGAGTATAAATTATTATGATTTAAAGTTTTGCATGTAACACAACAAATTTGTTGATATTTTGGAAGGTGACTCATCTGTTGGCCATGTTAATGACCATTCTGCACTAATTCCATACAACTTGATATTTTCATTCCAGGAACATCATGCTGCTGTTGGAGTTGTTAATTCTTTGGAAACGTCAAATTTAGATGGTTTAATAGATCTAACACATATATGGTTCAAGATTCCATCAGAAATTATGGGATTTCAAAGCCTGCAATACTTGAGAGTATATAATTGTGGCAATCTCATACATATTTTCCCACCTCATTTGCCCAATCTTCTGGTGAAACTACAATATATAGAGATTGTTTCATGTTGGAAGATGGAAGCTATTGTTGCAAAAGAGGATGAAGAAGCACCAGAATCAGTATTGGACAAAATTGAATTTCCTGGATTTCAAGTCTTCAAACTTGTAGAATTGCCTAATCTCAAGAGTTTTTGTGGTGGAACTAGTGCAGTTGAACTGCAGTTATTAGAATCCTTGGAAATTATACTATGCAATCAGATGAAAAGATCTTATTATGGGCTATCCAACACTCTGAAGCTAAAAGAAATAATGATAAATGGAAGAAGGTATGCATTGGAGGGAGACATCAATGGAAGCATGAAGAAAGAGGTATGTTCTCATCCTAATTAAACCATCTCAACATTTTGGAGATACATTATAAAGCAAAAGAAGTTCCAAATATTAAATCAATTAAAATAGCATAAAAAGAAGATTTTATCTGCTTTTATTGCATGTATATTGCCAGCAGATTTAGTTCTCTCGGTCTACTTTTGCTACGAAATCAGATAAACATCTCTTGAAGATAATTTATTGAACTAATCCCATAATTCTTAATTAAAATAATACCCTTTTGGTGTTTTATTTTATTTTTTATTTTTTTTCATATAGAATGAAGCTGCTAGAGCACTTGCAGAGGAGGAAAGGGTTGAAGGGGATAACCAATAATGGGCTGCTACTAATCCCCTTTATGCCGGGGTCGAAGCACCAACAATTAAAAGTATTATTATTAATTAATAGTTTAATACAAAAATTTGGGCTTGGCACATCATTCATCATTGCCTTTTTATTTATGTTTTTATTTTATTTTATTTTATTTTTTATCAGATGAAGGAGATGAAAGAGTAAGATGTGAATGAGAGGAGATGGTGATTCTATCTGCTGATTGCTAAGATACTTCCGGGAATAAATTACATTCAGAAGTCTCCAGTCTATTTGGATTACTACAAGAAAAATCAGAAATAGAGACGGAATGAATTCCGTCTCTAAATAGAGACGGAAATAATTTTCCGTCTCTAAATTTCCGTCTCTATTTAGAGACGGAAATTTGTCTCCGTCTCTATTTAGAGACGGAATTTGTTCCGTCTCTAAATTTGGTCGCTAAATATGGCGCGATTTTTTCCCGCCAAAATTGGAGACGGGATTTAGAGACGGAATAGTTTTTCCGTCTCTAAATAGAGACGGAAAAACTTTTCCGTCTCTAAATAGAGACGGAATGATTTTTCCGTCTCTATTTAGAGACGGAAAATTCATTCCGTCTCTAAAAATAGAGACGGAATAATATTTTCGTCTCTATTTAGAGACGGTATGAATTTTCCGTCTCTATTTAGAGACGGAAAAGTCATTCCGTCTCTAATTTTAGAGACGGAAGACGATTTTCGTCTCTATATAGAGACGGAATTTAATACCATCTCTATTTTTCGGGTGTTTAGACCTAATTCCCTTTCTTTTTTCCCTCTTTCTTTTCCCCTCTCCTTTCTGCTCCCTGTGTTCGCTGCCTCCTCTCTCCGTTGCCCGAGCCGTCCATCCGGCATTTGTTCCCACCGCCGCCGTCGAGTAGAAGCTAGTGAGACAAGAAAACAACAAAATAGAGACGGAAATTTAGAGATGGAAAATTTTCCGTCTCTAAATAGAGACCGAATTTGTTTTCCATCTCTAAATAGAGACGGAAATTTTTTTCCGTCTCTAAAGTTGGTTGCTAATTTTGGCGGGATTCTTTCCCTCCAAAATTAGAGACCATATTTAGAGACCGAAATAATTTTCGGTCTCTAAATAGAGACCAAAATCCATTTCGGTCTCTAAATACAGACCGAGATGGTATTCGGTCTCTAAAATAGAGACCGAATTTCTTTTCGGTCTCTAAAATAGAGACCAAAATGGAATTCGGTCTCTATTAGAGACCGAAAGTCAGTTCGGTCTAGACCGAAAAGAAATTTGGTCTCTAAATAGAGACCGAATTTCCTTTTCGGTCTCTAAAAATAGAGACCGAATTCCCTTTTCAGTCTCTAAATAGAGACGGAATATTTTTTTCGCCTCTAAAATTTTTTTTGGTCTCTATTTTCAATCTCAAATGAGTGGGAAATTATCCCGCCTATTTAGAGATGGAATTTAATATCCGTCTCTATTTAGTGACGGAAATTTTTCGTCTCTAAATAGAGACGGAAAAAATAATCCGTCTCTATTTAGAGACGGAAATTTTTTTCGGTCTCTATTTTCAATCTCAAATGGGGCGGAAATTTATCCCGCGTTTTTCGCCTATTTAGAGACGGAATTTTTATTTCCGTCTCTAAATAGAGACGGAATTTAATTTTTCGTCTCTATTTAGAGACGGAATTTGATTTCCGTCTCTATTTTTTGGAATATTTATATCCCTTTTCTTTTCTTTTTTCCTTCTCTCATTCTCTCCTTTCTTCTTTTTCCCCTTCTCTCCCCTCTCTCTCCGGCAAATCTGTACTGTGCACCGCCCCTCTCCTCCGCGCGGACTGAAGCCATTACTCTCTCCCTTCACCGCAACGGGCGAATCTTTTTGTCCGGCCAGATTTGCTGTGCATGTACTTTATTTATGTATTTTGTTTATTTTAATTTGGTGGTTAATATTTTATATTTATTTTGTATTTTTTGAATTTTATTATTTTTTATTATTTTCATGTAGTTTTTTGTTTATGTTTTATATTTATGTATTTTATTTATTTTAATTTGTTGGTTAATGTTTTATATTTATTTTGTATTTGCTGAATTTTGTTATTTTTTATTATTTTAATGTAGTATTTTATTTATGTTTTATATTTATGTATTTTTTTTATTTTAATTTTTTGGTTAATATTTTATATTTATTTTGTATTTTATGCATTATTTTTATTTTTTATTATTTTAATGTAGTATTTTATTTATGTTTCAAATTTATGTATTTTATTTATTTTAATTTGTTGGTTAATTTTTTTTATATTTATTTTGTATTTTTATTCTTATTAATCTATATATTAATTAATTGAATAAAAAGTTGGAGAATATTAATACATTATAAAGTACATTTTTTAAAATTTATTTATAGTTCATTTAATATTTATTTCATTATATAAATTATTTAAAGTAATTTTAAAATTAATATTATTTATATTTTATATATTTTTTTAAAAAAATTTTAAATAATAGAGACGGAAATTATTTTTTCGTCTCTAAAAATAGAGACGGAAAACAGTTTCCGTCTCTATTTTTAGAGACGAAAAAAATTTTCCGTCTCTAATTAGGGACGGAAAGTAAATTCGGTCTCTATTTTTAGAGACGGAAAAAAAAATTCCGTCCCTATTTTTAGAGACCAAAAATGAAATTCCGTCTCTATTTTTAGAGACGGAGCATTTCGGTCTCTAAAATTTAGAGACCGCCAAAATAGAGACGGAATGTTTTCGTCTCTATTTCCATCTCTATTTCTCATTTGAGATGGAATTCCGTCTCTATTTTGCAATTTTTTTGTAGTGGTAAGCGTTTTCCCCCCTCTTTCTTTTTTTCCCCTCTTCTTTCTTTTCCCTTTCTCCTCCTCTTCCGCTGCCCCCTGTACGTTGCCCATCGCCGTCCGGTGCCCTTGCCCCCGACGAGTCGTCGCCGGCGTTGTTCTCCGACCCGTCGTCTGCTCCGGCGTTCCTCCTCCGGCCAGTTCTGCAGCATCAGGTAATAATTTTTTTTTATTTTTTGAATTATTATACTTAAAATGTAATTAATTATTAGTGGTGTTGAAAGAAGATTGTAACTTTGATTGGTATCTCTTTTTGTTTATAGAACCAATTAGAAGTTTAAATTTTTTGCAATCATGAACTAATTTTAGGTCAGGAATGTGGAGCTATGGTTGAGCTTGAGCTTATTAATTGAATGGCTATTACATCTGAAAAGTACTTCAATTTTTTCTGTATATAATATCTAAATTTGATTGTCTCCATTAGTTTGTGATGTTTGTTTTTCTCAATGTGTTTGTTTGAGGCTATGTGAACAACCTGCATAGGGAAGAATATTCTAGAATTATGGGAGGTTGTATGTAATTGTGTTAGAGTTTTGAGTGCATTTAGTTTTCATGTGAGTCAGAAAAGTACATTTTGCTTTTTTGGTGTTTATAGAATAACAACATTGGCACTAACAGCAGATGAATTATAGGCAGTGCTGAGTGGTAACAGTTGGAGTTAAAACTTTGGGTCATTTCTGCCTTTTGCTTCTGAATGGATACAATTTTATGATGTACAATTTCAATTAACCATGATTTCATTACCTCTATTCCTGCTACCCATTTGAGACTTTCTAGTTATGTTTTTATAAAATTGCTCATTTGAAGAGACTCCTACTTAAAGTTTTCTGTTACCTTGCCTAAATGAAATTTTATATAATGGTGATTCTTCGATCACGGCATGGATGTGAGATGGGTCAAATGCATGTAACAACTATGTGAGAGGGTCAAATGCATGTAGCAGTTGTTACGTTATTTAATTTCAGTTTTCATTAGTTGCAGTTTATCCAAACAATCAGTGACTTGTATGAATATTGAAGCATTTGGTTGGCGTAGCAACTATCTAATGTTCTTGCAGTTAGCAGTTCGTAGTAGACTTTTGTTAATCTGTTGTTTAGATTACACAGGAAGAATGATAATGATATAGATGGAAGCTATAGAAGATAAGAGGACGAAAGATCCTATGAAGTATATATCTATGCATGTTCCTGTGGTGGATTAACATTATTTTATCATGAAATAAATATGAATGTTTGGGTCCCAATTAGATTAATGAAAGGACCTCTGAGATTTATATCTATGGCTGTTCCAACTACTTGAGTGGTCCAATAATTTATTGTGGAATATTATAGATACAATCAATTTTTTATTGCTTAATCATCTGCTTTCACACCTAAACTTTTTCAACAAGTCTAACATAAATATAAGAGTTATTTGATTATAAAATAATATTGAATAATAATAATAAAATTATTTGTATATGAAATGGTCATGTATGAATTCAATTATATATAGTTGTCAGAGTAAATGTAATTTTATTAAATGAAATTATATATCTTGTTTCATGTACCCCGCCGTTATCGGTATCGACCGCTGATCAGTTTCGCATCACGCATTTTTTTTATCCCCTGCCCCCTAGCTCCCTGACCGACTGGTATATGACGAAAGGTCAGTTTTTCGATATCAAACTGAATTTGATAATAATAAATATTTACCGTGGATTAGATGTGAGAACTTATTGCATAACTAATTATGCATTAAATTGATTGAAGAAATAGATTATATAATAGAATTGAATTTAATTATGAGAATTGGAATGCTTTGGTACTAATTATGTATTTTTGATTGTTGCACTACAGTTTAACAATAATGAATAATTTAGACAGAAGTTGGATGTATAGAAGACTAACGCCTGATGGTTTCATTAATCTTGAGTTTACTGAAGGCGTTTAATATTTCATTGAGTATGCAAGATCTCAGCCTGCATATATGGACGGTTTGAAAATTAGATGTCCATGCAAAAAGTGTAAACATAGGTGTTATCTACCTACGGAGGAGGTGCATCTACATTTGCTGAAGAAGGGATTTGTGCCCAATTATTTTGAATGGACAAGGCATGGAGAACCAATAATAGGTAGCACGTCCAGAAGTTCGGAATTTGGGCCGAATACAGTTGAAGCTGAAGTGCATTCGGAATTTGCACCAGAGATGGTTGAATCTGAGTTGCATGGTGGGGAAGGAAATTTGATGGCAAACAATGTTTTTGCACCTGAAAATCCTTATGCCCAAATGGTTTATGATGCAGCGGGAAATACTTTTCAACCCAATTTTGTTGGGAATGAAGAAGAGGAACCGAACCCAACAGCCAAAAATTTTTTCGACTTACTTAATGCTGCTGACCAGGAATTATGGCAAGGATGTGATAGTATGACACAGTTAAGCTCCGTGGCTCGAATATTGAACATTAAATCTGAAGGTCATATTTCTGATCGGAGTTTAAATGAAATACTGGCTTGGTACAATGAATCGTTGCCATCGGACAATCAAATGGTTGAAAGTTTTTATGATATGAAGAAGTTGCTTAGGGGTCTGGGTTTGCCTGTAGAAAAAATTGATTGCTGTCGACTCGGATGTATGATCTATTGGGGAGATGATGTGGATTTAATGGATTGCAAGTTTTGTAATCAACCAAGGTTCAAGTCGATTAGTGGTAATAGGAAGCAAAAATTAGTTTGCTCGGCCCTTTGCCCGGATCAGTTGAAGGCCCTTTGCCCGGATCAGTTGGTGTGGATGGACGGATTTATATTATCATTGAAGGAGAATAGTGAGTTATTAACATTCGTATTTCTATTTATTATATAGGATATGCTGCATTTTTTACAATTTATTATATTTATGTTGTCTATTAGCTTCCGTCCATCTGGTGTTTGCTCCCGCTCCATGGCTCGCACATTTAAGGAGAGAATGGAACTCAATGGTTTTTTATGGAAGAATATATCTCATGAGACAAAAATGTTTTATTTTGGAGAGTTTCGGGTAATTAAATTAAATTATTTATTTCTAATTATTGCACCTTAATTCATGTATTATTAAAATTTTATATGTATTGTACAAATACATACATTACGCTTAACTTTTTTCTTTTTGTTGTATATTTCTCAGAAAGCTTTTTATTGGGATTCCTCGGTTGATCACCTAGTCTACACTGTTTGGGAGAAACGTGCTCGTGTACGTTACAAGGACAGGCTTAACAAGCTGCACAAAAAGGGTCGACGACCACGGTACTTAAATGAAGAAATTTGGGCACATTGGTTGCAGTACTGGTCATCACCGGAGGCCCTCACAATTGCCAATCGAAATTCTACTAATAGGATGGGCAGGCCAGAGGGAGTTAGCATTTCTATACACACTGGAGGAACGTTGACCCATCGGGAGCATGCTGACAGACTCGTAAGTATTCATACATCTTAATTTATACAAGCTATTTTTTATTGCAATACATCACATCTTGATAATAGGCTAAATATTTCATTGCATGAAGGAGGATGGGAAAAATGTTGTGTAAGGAGTTTGAAAAGAATTTTGATTGTGGATAATACAATTCTAAATATATTTTCATGCTTTTTAAGCAGGGAGTTTGTTACAAATTAAGGGGAAATTCCGCCGAAATTTTTTAAATTTATGTCCAAGTGTTATTGTTTTTTGAGATTGCAATACATCACATCTTGATAATAGGCTAAATATTTCATTGCATGAAGGAGGATGGGAAAAATGTTGTGTAAGGAGTTTGAAAAGGATTTTGTTTGTGGATAATACAGTTATAAATATATTTTCATGCTTTTTAAGCAGGGAGTTTGTTACAAATTAAGGGGAAATTCCGCCGAAAATTTTTAAATTTATGTCCAAGTGTTATTGTTTTTTGAGATTGCAATACATCATATCTTGATAATAGGCTAAATATTTTATTGCATGAAGGAGGATGGGAAAAATGTTGTGTAAGGAGTTTGAAAAGGATTTTGATTGTGGATAATACAATTCTATATATATTTTCATGCTTTTTAAGCAGGGAGTTTGTTACAAATTAAGGGGAAACTCTGCCGAAATTTTTTAAATCTATGGCCAAGTGTTATTGTTTTTTGAGTTAGAATTGTTTTCGCTTAGTATTAATATATTAACATATATGAGTATTGTTGTGCTTTTTTCATATTACTTTTGATACAATTTTAAGGAACGTTAATTTCAAATATTGTTGACCAATAATTTATTTACAGGAGTCTAGAATGGGCAGAGTACCGTACCCTCATGAGATATTTATGCATACACATACGCGAAATCATGACGGTGTCACATTCGTCAGCGATCGAGCTAGACAAGTTCATGTATGATTTTTAAAATTGTTAAACTTAATTTCTATATGTTTTTAGTTTTAGATTACTCTTAAATAACATTCGATTAATTTTCATTATAGGAACGGGTACTAGAGGGTCTTCAGAGTCAGGAGGCAGATGGTGGTAATGTTGATCATGCAAGAGTATATTACGACGCAGCTGGTGGTAGGGACCGCCGTGGACGGGTCTTCGGCTTGGGCTCTTATGCAAATACTTGTTATTCGCATGCTGCTTCATCCTCTACGGCAATGGCGAGTAGACTTGCTGCGACTACAAATGAGGTTATTGAGCTTCGCGGCACAGTCGACACTTTAATGGACCGCATTGGTAGGCTAGAGGAAATCATTGCCCAAAATGTTCGTGTACCGCCGACTGATCGTCCACAGTCACCTCCGTCTTAGTTAGTACTGTTTAATACACTTTTCAAGTACTTTTGCTTGTAGTCTTATTACATATATATATTAATACATTACTATTTATACTTCTATTTATTTTACTTAATTTTTATTTAATACTTGTTTCATTAATATTATTATATATAATTTTGCCAATTATAGTTTTATTATTTAAAAAAATTATGTATTGAAAATAGCTTTCAAGACGGAAAATACATTTAAATATAACTAAACGATATAATTAATAATATATTAAAAAAAATATGTATTTAATTTAGAGACGGAAAAATTATTTCCGTCTCTAAAAATAGAGACGGAAACGAGTTTTCCGTCTCTATTTTTAGAGAAGGAAAAAAAATTCTGTCTCTAAATATAGAGACGGAAACGAGTTTTCCGTCTCTATTTTTAGAGACGGAAATAATTTCCGTCTCTATTTTTAGAGACAGAAAACTCGTTTCCGTCTCTATTTTTAGAGATGGAAAAATAATTTCCGTCTCTAAAAATAGAGACGGAAAATTTCGGTCTCTAAATTTAGAGACGGCCAAAATAGAGACGGAATTTTTCTGTCTCTATTTCCGTCTCTATTTTCAATTAGAGACGGAATTCCGTCTCTATTTTTCGTCTCTATTCCCCTGATTTCTTGTAGTGTCGCAATTGTTTGAAGTTTAGCTTGTTTGATCTTTCAATGTATGTATTGTTTTTGTAGCATATATTGGTTTGCTTGGCTATGTGATTGAATATGCGCATATGAGAGATAAGATTGTGTTTAAGAAAATCTGGCTGTTAATTTTTGTTTCTAATATATATGTTGATGTACAGAGGCCTTTGCTTTCCAGATATGATTTCAGGTATGGTAATTGGCAGCGCAGCTGTTACTATTGATCTGAGGTTTCTGTATAGAAATAAAAGATGCAGATGAAGAAAAAGGGTTGCCGCTGACTTGATTTCAGTGATTGTATGACCAATATATTGACACGAGTATGGTAATTATTTGTTAGAAATATGGGTATTGTCGGAAGAAAACTCCC
This sequence comes from Excoecaria cochinchinensis, assembly GCA_947683425.1. NCBI lineage: Eukaryota > Viridiplantae > Streptophyta > Magnoliopsida > Malpighiales > Euphorbiaceae > Excoecaria > Excoecaria cochinchinensis. Next base: position 17,441,407 of record CANTUQ010000013.1, read on the forward strand.
TTTTCTCTCTCCCGTATCTCACTCGCACACACACCATCTCTCCTCTCTCTCCTTTCAAGGTACACGCCATGGATTGCTTGTTTGATTAATTAGGGCCGATACGACCTTATTTGGTGTAGCAAATCATTGAAATCAGAGTCAGATGATCCACCTATTTTAACAGCTTCGCTTGCCATCTCTCCTAGCTTAGTTGCTCTGCTTCTCATATCCTCTGCTTCTTCACCCACCATAATTATACTTATTGATCAGCTATTACCCAATCCATATAATCTACAATCTAGGGATCTTTACATAATTATATATAAAATAAAAAAAAATTAACAAAAATAAAATACGATTTTCAAAATATTTCAATCATATAACATTTTTAAATTTTATTTTCATTTATACCATTTTGATTTTCAAAAATACCACTTTTTGTTTAACATAAAACAAAAACAACACTTTTTCACTTTCCTCTTTTTTCTTTCTATTTCTCACTTTCGCTGCTCCTTTTCATTCTCACTTTCCTACTGATTTCTAAATCACCGAGCAACAATCCTCAGTTCCCATTCTCAGCTTAAAGAAAACTTAACTGGTAAGAATTTTTTTCGCCTTTGCCTTCTTTAACATTTATGAACTTTTTATTGTAACATCACATCGAATTTTAGGGTTTCGTTTCACTTTGATCTCATATTTTTTACTTTATTCAAGTTTCGTGTAGATTTCCTTTTTAGTTATTTGTGATTAGTGTGAAGAATGCCAGAAAAAAATTATTAGAGAACGAGTATTTTTCCAGCAAAATCATTTTGAATCTTGTCTAGTAAGTTTTGAATCTTGTCTTCTTTAGCAATTTTTTTTTACCATAACATATAATTTTTGAATGTGCATTCCTGTATTATTTAACTGATCTTTGGTTTCAATTAAAATTTTGAGATATCTTGAATCCTCATACTCACATATGTATTTCTACTAAACTCATTGAAACAATTTTTGAATTCATTCTCTGTTAATTTAGATGGCAAGCCCCTAAAAAAATCTTCTTATTTCTAATTTCATTGTCACTATCCTCATTTTGTTGCTATTTAACCACGCATTCAAGCTTTGGAATTGTTGGTTGCACATCTACTTATACATGCACAAATAAAAACCAATCAGAGTAAATAATAGATTAAGATGTTCCTAATTAGACATCTCAACGTTAAATGCTGGGGCTCTCCTTTCTCCTCTGTAAAAAAAATAAAATAAAAGTAAATTAGAGTAATTAATTAACCTTTCTTCCATGAGTAAAATTCTAGGCTTGCAAGATTTGTAGGGATATGATTTATTTGCCTATTGGAAAAAGCCAATAAGCTCTTGTTTCTGCCACTACCAGATGGACCCACCACAATAAGAGTCTGAATGGTTTCTATAATTGGATACTTAAACCTCTTTAGCTAATAATTGGTTGGAAAAACTGAGTTAAGAATTGTATAATATTAAAGTTTCTTATTTTTTCTTCCTATTTGGTATCATTTAAAATCATAATTAGAATTAGAATTTCATTTTTCAATAGCAGTATGAAAAAAATAAAGGAGGTAGCAAAATAAAATCTATAAATATTATCTGCCATCTTAAAAATTCATTTCTGTTTGTTATGATCTGCAAATATTGATTTATGTTTCTTATGTTTTTCTACTACTCTTTTATAACTAATTCATTTCTGTAGTTATGTGTTATCTTGAATTTAGAATCCCGAAAGCTGTGCTTGATCAAGAGCTGAAGAAAGAACTCAAAAGCCTAAATGGGTTAAAAAGAAAAATCACAAATCTCATGGAAGCAGAAATTAATTAATGTAAGTGCCTTTTTTGAGGTATTAATGTAATATAATCAAATGAACTTTTTTTTTCTTTTTTTATTAAATCTTAATTTTTCATGTTGCCAAAAGTCGAATTAGTTTTGTGTCAATTAGAAAATTTTCACATGCTTTGGTGGGATGGTCATAAAGAATTCTATATATGCTTCGTCACTAATTATAAGTTAACGAATAGAAACAAAATCTATTAGTTTAAAATTCATTATCAGCTTAAAAAAGGCAGTATAATTTCATCTCAATTAGTTCTTTCACAAGTTGATTCCACGATGAAGACTTTTTTTTTGCAGTACAATATATCAGTGTATGAATGCAGTCTACTAGGATTTTAATGGAGGATTAGCTATATAACCTTCATTAATATATCAGTGTATGCTTTGATTTTAAGTTGTTCATGGTTTTGGTTTCAGAGCTTCTGTGGGAAAATAAGAGAATGCTGGACAAATCTATCAAAGAGATAGAGAGGGAAAGGCAAGGTCTGCAGATGCAAGAAAAGAAGCTTATTATAGAGATAAAGAAAAGTGCAAAGCAAGGGCAGATAGTGTCCAAGGTTCTTCTGATCCCTATCTTGTGGGTTAATTTTATTCTTCTGCTCTGATTGTTTTGTTAATAAAGAAACTTTAATCTTTCTTTAATGGTATGCATTGTCGAGTTGAAGTTTTACTAACTTTTTTAATTGATACTTGCGAACGGATGCTTGAGACTTTTTTATTTTTCTTCCCTTAATCTTTATTGACATGTAGCATTTTGTGCTATTCTTGAATTTCCAGTGATGGGTTTGTTCAAAATTATTAAATTTGGCTCAAATTTTATTTTTGTTTACTTAGACTAGCATTTATAACACATGATTATTTTCTATTGCTTATCAAAAGGGGATGGTTACTGGTTTGTGTTTTTAAAGTAGAATGAATAGAGAAAATAAGGAACTGAGGTTTTATTTCATATTAATTTGTATAAGCGATAATGGATTCTTTCCTTAACATTAAAACAGTAAGAGTGAGTATTTGGGAATCGATTGTATTTCATATCATTGAATTGTGACAGTGATTGGCTTTCAAGTTACTTGATTTGTATGTTAAAATTATTCTTTTAACTAATTTTTGTTTTTGCTACTCTTTCTTTGGTTGCTCTTTAGTTTTGTGGCGTTTCACTCTCCTTGAGATAAAATCAACCACTGATGTTTTCTACAGTATTTAATTAATCGGCATTAAATTTGTTCTTCAATTTTTTTGTTTCTTTGCTCTGTTCAGACTCTATTTTACCAAAGTGAAGCTGGGCTCTTCTCCAAGAGAATTCAATGTGTAGATTAATATAGGAAGTGATGTTTTGTGGGTTACCTGCAGTTCCTGCAGCAATTGCCCGCAAACCAGTAGCTTTGGAGTAAATCCTATTTCTTTCCTTGTCATTTACCCTTGTGCATAGTGACTTTTTGTAAAAAAAAAACCAGTTTGTGAAGAGTTTGATTTTGTTTGTCCTTCAATTGTCAATTGTTCTTTATTCTTCATTTTTTCATTGAATTACTTCTAACCATTGTAACTGTTGCTTCATTTGGCAGTGTGGATTGAAAGGACTTACAAGTGGGGGTGTAATTATCTAGTGAGTAAAATAAAAAAAAATGGTCGACAAAATAGGCATGATAATCTAATTTCTTTTTTATTTTTTAAGTTTTATTGTTGTATTATTATTTGATATAGTGTACTAGATGTATATTGTACGTGTATTAGATGTATATTGTGCATATACTAGATTTAACTAGATGTATATTGTTCGTATACTAGATGTGTACTAAATTTATATTGATGTATATTGTGCGTATGCTAGATTTATATTATCTGTATACTATATGTATACCAGATGTATATTGTGAGTAAACTAAATGTATATTGTGCGTATACTAGATATCTTCTAGATGTATATTGTTCGTATACTAGATGTATATTGTGTGTATGCTAGATGTGCACTAGATGTATATTGTGCGTGTACTAGATGTATATTGTGCGTATACTAGATGTGTACTAGATGTATATTGTACGTATACTAAATGTGTACTACATGTATATTGTGAGTAATCTAGATGCATATTGTGCATATACTAGATGTATATTATGTGTATACTAGATATGTATTAGATGTATATTTTGCGTACACTAAATATATATTGTTGTATATTAGATATATATTTTGCTTATACTAGATGTATATTGTGCATATACTAGATGTGTACTAGATGTATATTGTTCATATACTAGATGTGTACTAAATGTATATTGAGGTATATTGAGCGTATACTAGATATATATTATGTGTATACTATATGTGTACTAGATGTATATTGTGAGTAAACTAGATATATATTGTGCGTATACTAAATGTGTACTAGATGTATATTGTTCATATATTAGATGTATATTATGCATATATTGGATTTGTAATAGATGTATATTATGCATATATTAGATGTGTACTAGATGTATATTGTACGTATATTAGATGTGTATTCTACGTATACTAGATGTATATTATTCGTATACTAAACGTGTACTAGATGTATATTGTGAGTAAACTAGATATATATTATGCGTATACTAATGTGTACTAGATGTATATTATACGTATACTAGATGTATATTGTTCGTATACTATATGCACATTTTATGTATATTAGATGTGTACTAGATGTATATTGTACGTATACTCGATGTGTACTTGATGTATATTGGTCATAATCAACTATTTCATTCATATTGCGCTCTATTTCAAATAGCATTTTCAGTTATGGTAATATTATTTCGGGACTTCTCATTTATTCATACCTTGGTTATTTTATAATTAAGTTTTGAATTTAAATTTTCATCCCTTTTCTCATACATCTCGATGCAATAATTAGAGCGCAAGTTATTCAGTTAGGGAAAGCGGTAAATAAAACAAGATTAAAATAAAATACATGAAAGTAAATACAACAAAACTAAGGGCGGAATACAATTCCCATTGTAAATAAAATACAATTCATACATAAATCGGGCTATTTATTAAAGATGAGGACATTGGTCCTCTCATGCATAATTGAAGAAAATAATTTTAAAGTGATAATTTATGTGGATGAAAAAAAGTTAGGACATTGGTCCCATTTTATTACAAAAAAAAAATCCCAATTTATTAATATAAAACTTTATGCGACTTTTTAATTAACATGCATGAAAATAAACAAACGTATTACAAATTACATATTAAATAATAAAAGCAAATAAAATTAAAATAATACTAAAAATGCTGAAAATATAAGCTCCACCAAAATGGTGTCTCCAAACTTCCATGGGCTCCCACTCGGCATTGGAAAACTCACACATGAAAAATTAATGTTGAAATAAAAACACAAATAAAGATGATGTTAGTAATAAAAAATGAATTAAACATGTAACATGTAAAAAATGAATTAAGACAAATAAAATACATCATGTATGACAAATTAATTAGATGGCATGATAAAATAAACAACTTAACATATTAACAATTTAACATGCATAAATAAAAAAAATAACAACAATAATAAAATTTAACATGCATGAAAACATGAAAAATAATGATGATGATGATGATAACAATGATAAATAATAATAATAATAATAATACAAAACTAAAAAAAATAATAATGATGATAATAGTAATGATAAATAATAATAATAATAATGATAACACTAATCACAATAATAATAACAATACTAATGATAATAATAATGATAATAATAATAACATCAAAGAATATGAACAATCCAATTAAATATGCAAGTAATAATAATAAATAATTATATGAACAATTAAATAAAATATTAAGAATAAGAAATAATAATATGAACAATTAAATAAAAGAGAAATGATAATATGTACAATTAAACAAAAGATTGGGAATAAGAAATAATGATATGAACAATTAAATAAACATACAAGAAATAAAAAGTAAAATAGGTAATAGATCTAAAAGAATTTACATGATAACTAACTAATTGTAAACAAAAATAAATTGAAAATTAAATTAAAAGTTGAGCCAAGAATGTTTACCCTCAAATTTGATGTGATGAATGAAGTTGGATGATAATTTCCTTGCTTTGATTTAAAGAAAATATATAATATATGATAAAATTTTATCCCAAGAACAAATAATTGATTTATTTGTTTTAAGGAAAAATTATGAAAAACAAGAAGTAAAAAATTCACAAGAGCAAATAATTGATTTATTTGTCTTAAGAATTAAATTAAAAAATCAGATTAAAGTACTTGGAGAATTTTTCTTGAAGAAGAAAAAAATAAGAAGAAGAAGAAGAGAGAAAAAGAGAGAAAGTGTACTTTTCTTAAGAAAAATCCCCCCAAAATCCTTACTAAAAAACCCTTTTTATACATAAAAAAACCCAAAGAAAATCAATTTTTATTAAATTGAATTAAATAAATTTAATTCCAATAACCGCAAAAAACTCATGAATTTGAAGGGTTTGGAAAATAAAAGGTTTTTGCATTAAATTACACAAAAAAATGAAGAAAGTGGGAGCCTATGGAGGGATTTTTATTTGCCTTAATTCATTTTTTACATGCTACATGTTTAATTCATTTTTTATTGCTAATATCATCTTTATTTGTATTTTTTATTTCAATACTTATTTTTCATGTGTGATTTTTCAATGGCAAGTGGGAGCTTATGGAGGTTTGGAGACACCATTTTGGTGGAGTTTATACTTTTAGCATTTTTAGCATTATTTTAATTTTATTTGCTTTTATTATTTAATATGTAATTTGTAATAAATTTATTTTTTATGCACGTTAGTTAAAAGTCACAAAAGTATTTTTATTAAATTAACTTGGAACTTTTTTCTAAATAAAAATGGAACCAATGTCTTAATTTTTTACACCTAAATAAACCATCACCTTTAATACATTTTTTAATTATGCATGAGAGGACCAATGTCCTCATATTTAATAAATAGCCCGATTTATATATGAATTGTATTTTATTTACAATGGGGGTTGTAATTCGCCCCTAATTTTGTTGTAATTTATTTTACTCTCGTTTACTTTATTTACCGCTTTCTTTATTTGATTGACATGCGCGTCAAATAAATTGCATTAAAATTGAATGAGAAATGGGATGAAACGCTAAATTCAAAACTCAATTTTAACTTAACCAAGGTATGAATAAATGAGAAGTCTCGAACCCTCTCTGGTCTTTGGGTTCAACGAGGCGAGAGGACCATTTCAATGTTCCATTGGAATGGGACTTCCAAGACACCACTTGTGTCCCGTAAAAAGGCTTTAACTTGCATAGTCCTAAGCTCCACGAGGCGAGAGAGCCATCCTAATGTTCTATTAGGATGGGACCTCCAAGACCCCTCTGGCTTGCCCAAAATGGACATAGCTGCGCTGTCTTAGGCTCACTAAGGCTAGACGAACTTTTTCAATGTTCTATTGGGTGCCGACTCCAAAAAACCTCCTTGTTGCCCAAAATAGATGCCCTTGTAATTTCTTACAAGTTTCATGATCCTCTCTCGAAAGCCCTAAAGGCGGGTCTTCGGGAAGCCATCAGGGTTCGGCGCGCGTCACACTACCGGTGTTTATGGAAAATAAGCCTGATGATAAGAAAGGGGCAGAATGGACTATTTTGCATCGACAGGTTTATGGGTATATACGGCAATGGGTGGATGATAATGTTTTGAATCATATTAGTGGTGAGATAGATGCACGTAAGTTATGGAACAAACTTGAGCAATTGTATGCTCGAAAGATAGGAAATAACAAGTTGTTCTTGATTAAGCAAATAATGAATTTGAAGTGCAGAGATGGAACTCCTATGGGAGACCACTTGAATGCCTTCCAAGGAATTATAAATCAGCTTGAACGAATGGGGATCAAGTTTGAGGATGAGATACAGGATTTATGGGTTCTTGGTACATTACCGGACTCTTGGGAGACGTTTAGAACGTCATTATCTAACTCTGCGCCAGATGGGGTTATTACCATGGAATTGGCTAAGGGAAGTATCTTGAATGAAGAGATTAGAAGAAAGTCACAAAGTTCCTCCTCACATTCAAAAGTCTTAGTCATAGAAAGGCGGGGGAGAAGTAAGAGTAGAGGTCCGAATAGAGGAAATCGGTGCAGCAGTTCTAAGGGTAAGCTTGTTGATGTTGAGTGTTTTCATTGTGGTAAGAAGGGGTACACTAAAAGGTTTTGCAGAAAGCTGAAGAAAGAGAACAAACAACATGATGATAACAGACAACGTGCTGACAACAATCAGAAGAATACTGACAGTGGTAATGAAAATGCTATGGTTAATACTACTACTGATAACTATCTTGTTTGTTGTGATTGTGATATTGTTAACGTTGCACATGATGAATCGAGTTGGGTAATTGATAGTGGTGCTACGTGTCATGTTGCATCACGAAGAGATTATTTTTCATCTTACGCTCCAGGTGACTTTGGTGATGTACAGATAGGTAATGATGGGACATCAAAGGCTATTGGTATTGGAGAAGTCTGTTTGAAATTTGACACTGGGATGGAGTTGGTTTTGCATAACGTGAAACATGTCCCAGATATGAGATTGAATTTGATTTCTACAGGCTTGCTTGATGATGATGGCTATTACAACAGCCTTGGTAATGGACAATGGAAGCTCACTCGAGGTTCTTTGATTGTGGCAAGAGGTAGTAAACATTCTAAAGGTGTGTTGCTCTATCGCCAGGATGACAGACTCTTTCTCATAGTCAGAAAGGGGGAGATTTATTGGACTTTTCTGTCACATGAGGAGAGAGTCCAATTTGACCATTCATATTACAGAAGAGTGATTTGAAAAATGTGTGTGAAAGAAAGAAATAAAAAAGGGTTGGCAGAGAGAGTTGAAGAAAAAGGAAGAAAAATCTGGTTTTTCTACACAAAACTAGTCCCACGAGTTCTGAGTTTTCAATAGATTTAGCCGTTGGATTGAGCTGAAATTTGTAGAGAAGATTACTCACACGTCGATCTTCATTGTCAATGGTGTATATTGGATTCTGACGTCTAGACATTATTTCGTGGAGGAGACAACAGAACTTTCTTCTACACAGACTAGTTTCATGAATTATTTATTTTCCAGAGATTGAACCGTTGGATTGAGCTGTATTTTGGATAGCATCTTCTTCACATCTTGATCTTCATTATCAGCGGTGAAGATTGGATTCTGACATCCGAAGTTCAGTTCGTGGCTGGGACAGAATTGAAATTTCTGGGTATTAGCTCTCTTGCTTTTGTTTTTGATTTATTCCATATATCTTGATGTTTATTCCAAGATTATGATGATGATGATGATGATGATGATTATATGCCTCTAGTTTTTCTGGAGAAGATTTGCTATAATAGAAAGAATTTATATTGTATTTACCCATTAATTGATAGTGAAAGATTTAAGAGGCTTAAGGGTCCCGTGGTTTTTACACCTTACATCGAGGAGGTTTTTCACGTAAAAATTTTGCGTGTTTTTATATTGATTGTGACTGTAGAGTTCAGAACTTATTGCTGTGGTATTTGATTTGGATATTGCTCTACTTATTAGTTTACCTAAAAAGTTCATTCAAGTAGGGAAAGATAAATAACGAACATTCATTCCGCAGGATTATTAATTAAGTCTTTTGATGGGACACAAGAGGTGTCTTGGAGATCATTTTCCAATGAATTATCGGATGGACCTCTCGCCTCGTTGAGCCCAAAGACCAGAGTAGGTTCGGGACTTCTTATTTATTTATACCTTGATTAATTTTACAATTAAATTTTGAGTTTATTATTACACTCTCTCTCCACACGATACAATTTATTAAAAGGCACAGTCATTCACGTAAAAGCGAAAAATAAAAGCAAAATTAAAATAAAGCTTTCAAAAGTAAATTACAATAAAATTATGGGCAAAATACAACCCCCATTATAAATAAGGTACAAAACAAGCATAAATCGGGATATTCATTTAGACGGGAACATTGGTTCCCAAATACTCATTTTACAACAAAGGTATAGAATTCTCAAATCAAGTTAAACCTTTTGGCTCGAGATGAAAACGAGGACATTGGTCAAGGACCCAAAATTGCCATTGCCATTTTTTTTAAAACCTGACTCAGGACCCAGTGTCTACACTTCTTCAAATTATTGGTTCAAAAGCAAAAGAATATGACTAAAAAGTTACAACCAAAAATCTCTATTTATAACCCTAGAGGTCTACCACCAATAGGAAACGGAATAACAATAATAAAAAAAAAGAAATTTATTCTAAAGTTATAATTGCATTCTTTTTCTTCCCAATTTAATCCCATTTTCTTGTAGTAATCCCGACATAAATCAGCTCCTAAAATGCAAGAAACAACTACTCGAAGTTAGCAAAAAAGCCTCAATTTTCACACAGGTCTAACAATGGGTTGATTTCACTCACGGTTACTCAACTTATCACTTATCTCGCAAAAGTAACAAACTTTTTTTTTCTGACTTAAATGTCACTGAACTTTTAATATTTTTGCAAAAAAGTCATGTTGACCGAAATCCGGCGAGGACCCTTGCTGGATTGATGACATGGCATGCCATGTCAGAAACTACATGTCGTTTAACAATATCTCCAACAAATGCTACATCTAAATCAATTTCACTCATGGTCACTAAACTTATCATTTATCGTGAAAAACTAACCAATTTTCTTTTTTTTCCAACTTAAATGTTACTGAACTTCTAACATTTTTGTAAAAAAGTCATATATTTACTATTCATTGCCACGTATCATATGTCATGTCATCATTCCGGCAAGGGTTCTCGCCGGATTCTGGTCAACATGACTTTTTTGCAAAAATGTTAGAAGTTCAGTGACATTTAAGTAAGAAAAAAAAGTCGGTTACTTTTGTGCGATAAGTGATAAGTTGAGTGACCATGAGTGAAATTGACCCGTCTAACAATCCCCCATCGAATAGCTCGTGCCCACAACTTATTTTACGAGACAACTATAAAACTCTAAAACCAATAGCAACAGCTTCCAAAAATCCCATCTTTTCTTCTTAACCACCAAAATCTATCAAAATCACAAATATGAAACAAAAGAACTAATTTCCAATCAATTGAAGTCCAATTAACACATCGAAACTCGCCAAAACTATGCGAAATATACAAGCTAACAAAACTGGTTAAAATCTTTAAAAGTTATTCATACTTTTAGAAAGTCTATCAAAATCTTTCAGTCATAAAAATGTTAATTGAATACATCCCCTACAGTTTTCTCTTTCAAAGTACATAAAAAAAATAAATATGAAAAAATTTTGAAGTTACTGGTATTTTAATTTCGCAAGGATGTATGGTATAACTGAGATATAAATCGAATAATGTAAAAAAAAATGAATTCTATTTTTTCTATAACTAAGGTATAATTAGAAAATCGAAAGAAAAATGCATTCAAATTTTTGGTATAAATTAGGTGTATTCAGTTATAACTTATATAAAATTTAAAAATATGGATTTTTTTTTGTATATTTGAGGTATAATTCGAGTATAGCTGATGTATAACTTGAAAATGTTGAAAATAATGAATTTTATTTGTTTGGTATAACATAGATATTAGCTATAACTAAGGTATAACTCTAAAAATGTAAAAAAATAACATCTGCTCTTTCACTACAAGAAAAATGCCCTTTAACGAAGGGAAATCCGGTCGTTAAAAGTCAAAATCCGGTCGTTAAAAACTTATAACGACCGGAAAATCCGGTCGGTAAAAGTCCCTTCGTTAAAGGTACAGACGACCGGATTTTAAATCCGGTCGTTAATGTATTTAACGACCGGAGCATTTCCGGTCGTTGAATACTGATTTTTAACGACCGAATTTTCCCTTCGTTAATTGTGTTCCACTTTCAACGAAGGGAATTCCGGTCGTTGAAAATATCTTTTAGCGACCGGATTTTCCCTTTCGCTGATTGTGTTCACTTTAAACGAAGGTAATTCCGGTCGTTAAAAATTCCTTTAAGCAACCGGATTTTTCCTTCGCTGATTGTATGCACTTTTAACGAAAGAAATTCCGGTCGTTAAAAATTCCTTTTAAAAACCGAATTTTTCATTCGCTAATTGTGTTCACAGCTAACAAACAACAATCATTAATATACTATGCCTTCTGATTTATCATAATATACCAGACATAAATACCAAAAAGGTATTTTAAAATATGAACTATTTTATAATATTACATATAGGTACATATCATTCACATATATTTTATATAAAAATATAATAAACTCTTTTCATATATTAAAAAAGAAAAGTTACATAGTATAGTCAAATTACAAAGTATAGTCAAATTTACAAATTAAATAGCATTCTATTTGTCACTAACTCCAAATAAAATAAAAATTATCAATGACACGTAAGTTCGAGAAAATAACTCCTCTTTATACTAATTTCTATTCAAAAGATTTTTGAGAAAAATGTGAAAAATAAACCTCCCAAGTTTGCTGTAATAGTAACAACACACAAAACCTGCACACATAAATCGTTTTTCTCATAGAAACCTAAGTTCCAATTAACTGGTCAATAAACCAAATACCCAACAGAGACAAAAACCCAGAATTAGTTTTCCTAATAAGCAGATAGAATTCTGCTTCAGACCTTAAAAAGCATAGAGAAGGTAAAGTGGGTATCGAAAGATGCTCGGAACACAAAGTATTTTGCAATAGAGACAAAGGAAAAATGAGAGGAAATTATAGAAAACATAAATTTATCAAAAAATTCAAAAGGAAGAGGAGAGAAATACGCGATGTAGCGGCGGCAAGGCGAGGGTGACGCGACGCGAGGCGATGCAGCGGCGGCTAGGACAGGAAGACGCGATGCACGACAGGGGCGAGGTGAGGCAGCTCGGCGGCGAGGCAAGGCCGACACGACGAGAGGAGAGGCGGCAGCGAATACTCGAGGCAGACGTGACCCGCGACTGCTGCGAGGCGATGTGGCGATCCAGGCACAAGGGGGCACCGTCCACTGTGAGAGACCATGTATTTTGTACGAAAATTGGAAAAGGGGATGGGTGATTTTAACTTTTAAGTCCTGCCAATTATTTTACACCATTAACCACCGGATTTTTATTGTTTTAACGACCGAATTTAATCTTTTCACTGTATAATAATAAAATTTAAAAACTAACGACCGGATTAATTTTTTCTCGTTATTTATATATTTTAACGACCGAATTTTTATTATTTTAACGACCGGATTTAATTCCCTCGTTATATAGCAATAAAATTTAAAAACTAACGACCGGATTAATTTTTCTTCGTTATTTGTATATTTTAACGACCGGATTTTTTTCCCTTCGTTAAATTTTGGTCGTTAAAAATCAATTTTCTTGTAGTGTTTGGGATAACTGAGGCTTAACTAAGGTCTAATTGAGGTATAACTTGAAAATTGGAGGAAAATAAAATTTATTCTTGTTTTTGGAATAACCAAGGTATAAATTAGATGTAACTTGAAAAATATATATAAAAAAAAATTCATGTCATTTAGTACAACTTAATTATAACTCAAGTATAACTGAGTTCGAACATGAAAATTTTTGAAAATAAAATATTCCGATTTATGATACAACTGAAGTAAAATTTAATTGTTGTTAAAACATGTGTATGTTTGTTTGGTATAACTCAGCTACATTTTGGACTGTAACATTCAAATAAATATCTATGAAAAATCAATGAGTCTCCCAAATACTTTGTAACATCCAAAAAAAATAAGAGAATGAGAAAAGAACAAAAAACAACTTGCAATGATCTATAAACTTCATTTTACAAAAATAAAAGTAATATGAAAAAAGAAATCAAATCCCTTACCCAATGATAAGCAAGAGTAAAACCTCCAAATGCTATTAAGGTTCTTATATTCCTAAAACAATCACCATGCTATGTTTGCTGGTCAGTTGATTTTCTTTCGTACTAGATTGTCGCAAACCACAGTTTTTAATTTTAGAACACTTTCAAATTATCCACACAAGAGAAAAGAGAAGAATGAACAAACAATTGGATGAACAATGGGGCTGCCGAATTTTGTTCCTGTGGCTAGAAGAAAATTTCGGCTAGTGAGGGAGAGAGGAAGAATAGTAAAAAAAATTCTATAAGCTATTTAGTTCTAGAAAATAATGTCATTTTTTCAGAAAATTACTCCAAAAAAATTAAAAAGTAGAACTAGCTATTTAGTTGTAATATTTTCAAATTTAGAAAACTAAGAATCTATTTTCAGGATTTTTCAAAATTACACTATTTTATAGAAAACACAAAAAATATGTTTTCTTATTTTTCCTTTATTAAATGAGTGTATTTTTCAAACTAGAAAATACAGATTTTTACCAACTGCCACCACACCGCCGCCGCTATTACCACAACTGTACGTGGCCACCATCACAACTACATAAATGCCGCCACCGCTGCCACCCACTACAAGAAATTTGACTTTTTGTGACGAATTTTTTAATGACACATAAAATTTCGTCACTAATTGTAACTTACAACGACGAATTTTTTAAAACGTCACCATACTATTTATTATTTTGACGAAATTATCTTGCGTCATTTTATGTTTTAATTATCGTCACTAAAAGATTAATTTGGTGACGAAAAAATATATTTCGTCATAGTTTATTTAGGAGGGATAATTTCCCACCATTTTTTTGGAGGAAAAAAATTTAATGACAAAATAATAACTTATTGCAACGTATATAATCGTCACAAAATATTTATTTTTCGTGACGAATTATTTTTGTCATAATTAAATAAATTAGTGACGAATTATTTTTGTCATAATTAAATAAATTAGTGATAATAAAATTATTTTGTCACGAATAACATATTGATATAAATAAATATTATATTTATGACAAATAAATTTATCACAAAAAATTAATATACTGTGACGAGTTACAATTTCATCACCTTTGATATGAAAGGAAAATTTCTAATCTTTTTTCTTTTGGAGAAAAAAATATAACGGAAACATTTACTATTTGCAACATATAAATTTGTCATGAAATAATTAATTTTTTGACATTAATTATTTTTGTCACAGTTTAATGAATTAGTGCCGATAAAATTATTTCGTCACAATAATATTATCTGTAACGCCCCAAAATTTTTCGTGTTTTTATTTAATAACTTGTCACGCTAAAAAATTATCGAAAGCTAATTTTTGACGCATAAGAGGTCGAATTTCTTCTCGAAACTACCCAATTTAATTATTCAAATAAATTATTGATATATATATATATATACACAAATATGTTTACATGTAATTAGACAACAAAATATTATATAGAGAGTAAATAGATAAAATAAACAAATAATTATAGCATGTATCTTTAGTTATGAGTTTAGAATTTGTGGGAATTAAATGAAATAGAAAAAAAAGAAGAGGGGGAAAGACAGAACATGGGAGATCGGGGAAGGAGACCGAAAGAGAGGAAGAGAGGGAGAAGGAGCGGCGAAAGGCATCGCCAGCGATCGGAGGTGGGGATCGGACCGTCGCAACCCGCAGCGCTGCCCCCGCAGTGGATTCTCCAGGTTTACAGCGACGCCATTCCAGGGAAGCGAGAGAAGAACCGTGAGCTTCTTCAGCATTTTTCGGCCAGATTCGGTGATGATCGGTGACACGAGCAGCACGGCTGGACTCCTGGTGAGCAGACGAATCTTCCGGTGGCCGTGGATCCTCCTCACTCGCCAGCAATGAGCAGATCGGCGTGGAGAAGAACCGCAGCTGCCGACGTCGATTTCGGCGAAACGAAGGGCAATTACGGCGCATGATCACCGGAAAAGAAACCCCGGCGCTTCAAGCTCCCTCCTGGTGGTTTCGGTGTCTCCGGTGGAGCTCCGACGAGACTCCGGCGAGGCTCCAGCGACGGTGAAGAGGCCAAATTATGCAGAAAAATCCGGTATGTGGCCACCAAACTTAATTATTTTTCTAAGTGATTTTTTCTCATAAATTAAAAATCATTGAGAATGATTTTACTGAACACAGAATGTGAACAATACATTGTGGATTTTTGTTGAAATTTTGGCAGTGTTGTTATGGTTACTCAATTAAATGATAAATTTAGCTACGTTAATGGAGTAATTAGTTGCATAAATTGAATTTATCAAATCATGGACAACTAGCTATTGAAAATGGATAAACTGTTATGGTAATGAGTTAGATAAACTCATATATTATAGCTATAAGTTAATGTAACAATAGTTGTATGATGAGTAGAAGACTTGGAATAATTAACGAGATAAATGGTTGCTTAAATTGAATCTGTTTGTTCAAAAAAGCTAAGTTATATATATATATTTTGGATGTAAAGAGTTTGGCTGTGGTTAAAATGTGATGCATAGAAGTTATAGTTATAAGTCCAAATGTAATGGAGATTAAACATTGGAACGATTTTAAGGTAGAGTAAAGAAATGTATCTTGATTTTTGTGAAATTCGCACTAAGTTTAGGAATATACGTATTAAGTTAGGATGCAATTGCTGAGGACAAGTGAAGGTTAGCTGTTAGTTGGAAATTTAGACCAGCTACTTAATTATAAATTGGTAAATTTTGCTAATGAAATAGATCATGTATATTAAGCTTAAATAAGACCTGTGCGAATGAGTGTGTATTTTAAAGCGAATGCATGAATATTCCAAGTAAATTTTTAATGTATGTATATTTATATGTATGCATGTATGTGGGTGGATGTGTATAGTATTTATGTGTTAATGGGATTATCTTTGACAATATGGAGCAAAATGTATACTGACATTAATTGCTATTAATCTAATTTTTTTTTATGAATTTACCTAGCTGACATATTGATGTGATTAAAATATTTCAGCAATATATGAAAATCAATAGTGTATATATGTATATATAAATATATGAAGTGAAGAGTAATTGAAAATAAGTTTGAAAGTTGAAAGTTTAAGATAGATAATATGTTTTAAATGACAGGTAAATAACTAGATGGTTAGTTGATGATTTATAATATGTGTCATTTTAATAAAATAAAATTTAGTGTAAATCTATAAAGATAGGATGGAATCTAACATGAAGAAAACGAATTAAAATAAGTGAGTAAGAGTTGATAAGAAAATATAAAGTGAAAAAGGGGCTCAAATCCTAGGAGTCTATGGTACTTGTAAAAGTATGTGGAATAACAAGTAAAAAGGGAATAACAGAAGGAAATAAATAAATTGATGATTAAAAGTGTAATTTAGTATAAAAAGTTACAAGTAAAGGACAAAGTATTTTTAACCGGACTCATGGTAAGTGAATGAATTAGAGAAAGTGAGTGTACTTAACAAATGAAGAGTACTTACATTGGAGAATTCAATCGACATTCATCCCGTTAAGTACTCTTCATTTAAAGAGTAGTTTAAGAAAATCAAGTAATCGTGCAGTATCGTTGGAATTGTAGTGTGTATAAATGAATGGTATTACATGATTGAGTTTTTTTTATCTAATATAAGATTTTTTTTTTTGCAGGAACAGGATGTAAATTTTGAAATTTCAACAGATTTTATTTCTTGATTAGAATGCAAATTTAATTTTTTGTATTAGACAGTATGTTTTTTTTAATTAATCTTTTATTTGAATAAATACATTATATTAGATTTTCTTTAGAAATTTAATTGATTGTATGACATTACGATATTAATATTGTAATAAAAAAAAATATAATTTAATGACAATAAAAAAATGTCACAATAAAAAATTGTCACTAAAACTATTTTTTGTGACAATTATTTTTATCCTTATTTATGTTACTAAAATGTAACGTAATATGACGATTTATATTTATCGTTAATACACATTATTTTAATGACGAAATCATTTTTCATCAGTTAAAGTATTAGATTTAGTGACGAAATTAAATATTTTATGACGAAAATTATATTTATTTATGACGATAATTACGTAATCAATGCTTAATGATTTTAATCAGAAGTAGAGTTTCGTCATTAAAAATATTTAATTTCGTGACGAATTTTAAATTTGTCATAAAAATATCAATATTTAGTGACGATAAACAATATATTGTGACGAAATATAATTTTATTTATGACATAATTTTTGTCATAAAAAGTAAGAACTAAAGATGACGATAATCATTTTCGTCACAAAAAATATACTTACGGTGACAAAAAAGTAAATCGTCACGTAAACTTTTATGTTACGCGCCTACCGTTACGTTCTCTGTGACGATAAAAAATCGTCACCTTATCTTTTCAGCGACGAAAAATGAATTTTTCATGACAATTTTTTGCATCATAAAAAGTATAATTTCTTGTAGTGACCCCACCACCGCTACCGTCGCCACCGCAACCACATCGCCACCCACATCACCTCCACACTGCCGCTGCCTCCACCGCCACTACCGCCGCCGCCACCACTACCCCCACATCGCCACTGCCACTGCCGCCATAGCTGCCACCGCTGCCACCTCTACCACCGCTACTGTAACACCCCGAATATACCTTAGTCGGATTAGGATAAGTTCAGGGTGTAACGAAAATCGAATATGCTAGAGATAAGGACGAAAGTGTCCAAAAAGGACACAACCGTCATTAATTAAAAAGTTTCGGCAAGTTTCGATAAATTGGACAGTTATATCGTCATGCCTTAAATAATGTGAAAAGAATTAATTTGGTGAATAAAAATGTGTATGTGGATGAAGGAAATGATTAGTTGCAGCAAAGTATGTGACCGGTTTTATTTGTGTAAGGTAAGGGTATTTCGGTCATTTTGTAATTAAGGATTAAATTGATTGAATTAGTTAATTAAGTGGGTCAATGTATGAAATAGAAAAGTGCTATGCCAATTGAAGAAAAGGAGGGAAGTTAAGGGGTTAAGAGATAAAACTTGGCATAAATGTCTTCATGGGACTAATGAAAGGGTGACATGTGGCAAATGAGGATAAGGATGGACTAATGGCCTTAAGTCAGCCCTTTTGGCTGTTCCTAGGGCCATCCTTGGATGGGAAATGATAGGGAAAAGAAAGAGAGAGAGCCTATCCTCTTCCTTTCTCACGCCAATTCAAGCAATTTAAGGCCAAGGTGAGGTTTTCCAAATTTCAAGTAATTAGATGCAAGATTTGGGTTAGGAAAGGTAAGTGGTTGATTTTTCCCTCTTCCTCTCCTCTTCTCCTTAAAGATAAGTAAGGGTTTGTGTAACTTTGAATTTTGGTTGTTTTGTTTAGAGGGGACAAGAGAAGCTAAAGAAGGAGTAAGAAAGAAAAGGGGATTGTGCAGTTATTTGAGCAATTAGGGAGCAAAGGAAAAGAGGTTTGGAAACTCTTTAGTTATATATATGAATTTGTATATGTTTATGTGTTATATGAGTTATTTGAATGTTTTGATGATGATATACGATGATGGTAGTGAGTATTGGTTTAAATTGCTAAACCGTGCATGTAAATAGGATTTTGGGTGAAAACTGTGTTAGAATACACTTAACCCTTCTTCGGTTATTACGCTGTATTGTGAGTTTTAGAACTCCAAATGATATGAGACTAGTACCGTTTGAAATTTAAGACATATTACTACAAATGTCTTAGAAATAGTCTTGAGCTAATTTTAGCTCTAAGTGTCCCAAAAGTGGTCATGAAGAAGAGGTATCTTCTCTGGCTGGGTTTAGGTGAGCAGTATAGGTTGTTTTGGTCATATTTGATAATTTAGGTGTCCAAATGATCTAAAATTTGTTCTATATTAACATCCTAAGGATCTTTTCTTAAGAAGGAAATTTGGACTAAAAATGAGATTTAGAGGTCTGTTTAAGCATTTTAAGTTTGAAGCGGAAAACAGTCTTGTAACCTGTCTTTATGAGGAACCTAAAGCGAGCTTCTGTCACGAGCGCGACCATGGTCGTGAGCGCTACAAAATCTGCTTGACAAGTGTTTTCTCCTTCTTTTGAACCTTTTGGTTGGTAGGAACCCTTGCCTACCTTTACCCTCTTCTAGTTTGTATATTTTATGATGTTTTCCCTTTCGTAATACACCCGAACTTCATCGGAACTTTATGAGACATATTCATTACATGTTTAGAACTTATAAAAGAGTAAATCAATGGCTATCACTTAGGAATACAAGAGACTAAGGTTATAAATAAGATCATTGACTAATGTACTTAAGGATCTAACAAGTCGAATACTTTCGAACACATTCAATATTAACCTGATTTAAATTCTGTTAAGAAATTTGAAGTGAAATTCTATAATCTGTACTTTGAACTTGTAGAACTACGGGGTTCTGATTCCCAATTCTTTCGGATACGTAGGAAGCTTGGGATATCCTCCCAAGTCCGAACCAAAGCATTGAAACTTATTTAGACATAGAAGATAATATTTCGACTGAATTCTATTAAATGCCTTGGTACTTGTTAAAAACAAATGTGATATGTATGTGCCAATTTATAAAATTGTATATAGCTATTAATGCTTCAAGTTTTGAGTAGGATAATTTATAGTTTAAAATTTGTATGCCATATTAAATTGAAATTAAATGAATGTTTTAGGTGTGTTTTAAACTGAAATTGAAATGAATATTTCGTATATCAAATATCAAATGGTTTTATATGATTGTTTAAATAATAAATAATTCTTAATAAATTAAATAGTCTAAGTTCTTTGTGTTGGAATTCTTGAGGTTAACGCACGTGATTAAAGAAGTAATGTTTATAAAATTGTTTATGGACTTTATAAAAATAAGTATGTTTTATGTGAAGTTGTACTTAATCGAAAATTTACATGAGGATGCTCAAGTAAAGTGGCTCTTTTGAAACTTGAATAGTGTGGGCAGGGTGTGAAGCTGGTGCTCTGTAGCGAGCACGACAGAGGCCATCCTGTTCTCTGTCGCGAGCGCGACAGAGGCCATCTAGTTTTCTGTTGCGATCGCGACTAAGGTCGCGAGCGCGACTCTCTTCTATACTATGAAGGTATGTTCGATGAACTTTTTGACATGAATTTTGACTTGTGATTTACATATGACGTTGCTTCTTGGAATTACTATGCTATATTATGCGGTTAATGGAACAATAAATTGGACAAATAGTGTAGCCTGCGATAGTCGAGTCGTGGATAGATAGGCATGCCTATGGAGTTTGATTTGCTACAGCTTCTGTGATTTGGACCCTGATCAGGTCCACGACCGGATCTTCGTGATCCTTCCGTATCGGATCCTCGTGGTCCTTCTGTATCGGGTCCTCGCGATCCTTCTGTCTTGAATCTATGTATTACTCGTTATCCACCCCCTTGACTTAGCGGGCAATAAATGAACAAGAGTATGTGATTCGAATAATAAGATGTGAATTGATAAATATATGTGATGACTGGTATGCAAGTATGAGATTAAACAATTAACAAGAATGTGATCACATTGTCTACTGTGGCCTTTATATGGCATGGGTTAGTGTTTTGAGCACTCGTGTGTTTTTGGGTTCCGTATGGACCGTTGTGTAAGAATATGATAACACCTTTGTATAATTTGGTATGTGTGATCTAATACTCCAATGATTTGGAAGTTATATGGTAAGGCCTGTGTAAGCAAATTGTATGAAATGAATTTTGGGAACCGCAATGAAAATGCACGGGGTAATGTGTCTTCTGCTGACTCATCAAAAATTCAAATTAAAGGCATAGGTACAATTATCATTTCTTCTAAAGATGGTAGCCATAAGCTTGTTAATGATGTCTACTATGTGTCCAAGTTAAAAAGCAATATTTTAAGCTTGGGACAACTCTTGGAAAAGGGGCATGATATTCACATGAAAAATAATTATTTTTGGCTTTGAGATCAAAATAGTACATTGATTACCAAGGTCGCTATGTCGAGGAATAGAATGTTTATATTAAATCTTAAGACACTTGATGTAAAGTATTTGAAGTCTACAATAAAGGAGGAAGTATGGCGTTGGCACATGATATTTGGACACTTGAACTTTGGTGCTCTCAAGGATATGGGAGAGAAGAAGATGGTAAAAATGATGCCTTTAATCAACCATCCTAATCAAATTTGTGATGCTTGTCTTTTTGGCAAGAATATAAGAAAGAGTTTTCCAAAGAAGGCCACATCGAGAGCAACCAAGCCACTCCAACTTGTTCACACGTATGTCTGTGGGCCAATTGATCCATCATCATTTAGTAGCAACAAATACTTCATCTTTTTTATTGATGATTTTAGTAGAAAGACATGGGTTTACATCTTGAAGCAAAAATCTGAAGCATTTGCCGCATTCAAGAACTTCAAGGCTCTTATGGAAAAGGAGAGTGGCTACAAAATCAAGGCTTTAAGGTCTGATAGAGGAGGTGAGTTCACCTCAAAAAAGTTCAACGAATTTTGTGAGACTCATGGGATTTTACGTCAACAAAATAGCATTGTGGAAAAGAAGAATAAAATAATTCTTAACATGGATCGAAGCATATTGAAGGCTAAGAATATGTCTAAAGAGTTTTGGGCTAAAGTTGTCTCTTGTGCAGTATATATATCTAATTGCTCACCAGCATCAAGCATCAGGGATCGTATGCTACTACAAGCATGTAGTGGACATAAGCCTAGCGTGAATCACTTGAAAGTGTTTGGTTGCATTGCTTACAAGCACATCCCGCAACAAGAGAGAAGTAAGCTTGATGATAGAAGTGTTAAATATGTCTTTATTAGCTATGACGCAAACTCAGAGGGCTACAAGTTGTACAACCCAAACAATGGCAAGGTAGTGGTGAGTCGTGATGTAGAGTTCAAGGAAGATGGAGCATGGAATTGGGAAAGAAATGAAGAAAGCAACTATGACTTCATTCCATACTTTGTTGAGGAAGAATAGGAAGCCATGGTACCAATACAGGATGCAACTCTGCCTCCTTCACCCACTCCCAATAATCAAGGTGAAAGTTCAAATGAAGGACCAAGAAGCTATGAGAGGTCTTGATAATCTTTACAACGAAACTGAAGAAACAACTCTCGATTTACATTGCCTCTTTGCCTACGGTGAGCTATTAAGCTTTGAAGAAGCTACTAAAGAGAGAAGATGGAAAAGCTATGGATGAGGAAATCAAGTTGATTGAGAAGAATGATACTTGGGAATTAACAAATCTTCCTAAAAGTCATAAAGCTATATGAGTCAAATGGGTTTACAAGGTGAAGAAGAATGCAAAAGGAGAAGTGGAAAGATAAAAAGCAAGGCTTATTGCAAAAGGCTACAAGCAAAGGCATAGCATTGACTACGAAGAGGTGTTTGGCCCAGTTGCTAGCATGGAGACTATTCGATTACTTATCTCAATGGCGGCTCAAATAAAATAGAGAATCTATCAACTAGATGTGAAGTCGGCATTCTTAAATGATTATCTTGAAGAAGAAGTGTACATTGAGCAACCATTTGGATATGTGTTCAAAGGACATGAGGACCAAGTCTTGAAGTTGAAGAAGGAACTGTATGGATTAAAAAAAGTACCAAGGGCGTGGAATAGTCGCATTGACAAATACTTTCAAGAACATGGATTTGTTCGTTGCCTTAATGAATATATTCTTTACGTGAAAGCCCGTGATAATGGAGACATATTATTAGTTTGCCTTTATGTGGATGATCTCATTTTTACTGGCAACAATCCAAGATTATTTGAAAAATTTTAGAAGGAGATGTCTCGTGAGTTCAAAATGACTGACATAGGGCTCATGTCCTACTATTTGGGCTTAGAAATGAAGCAAATGGAGGAAGAAATTTTTATTTATCAAGAAAGATATGCGAAAGAAGTATTGAAAAAGTTTAAGATGCATGATTGCAACCCCGTGAACACGCCCATGGAATATGGAATGAAACTATCAAAATTTGAAAAAAGGCAAAAAGGAAGATCCCACTTTATTCAAAAGCCTTATGGGAAGCTTGAGGTACTTGACATGCACAAGATCCGATATTCTTTATGCTGTTGGAGCAATGAGCCGCTTTATGGAAGTTCCTACAACAACTCATATGAAGGTTGCAAAAAGAATATTTCGGTACTTGAAAGGTACGTTGGAGTATGGATTATTTTATACTTTCTCCAATAACTTCAAGTTTATAGGATATTGTGATAGGATTTTGCTGGAGATATTGATGATAGAAAGAGTGCTACTGGATTTATATTTTAAATGGGCAATTGTACAATTTCGTGGAGTTCAAAGAAGCAACCACTTTTTACGCTCTCTACATGTGAATCCGAGTATGTAGTGGTAACCTCTTGTACTTTTCATGTGATTTGGCTAAGGCAACTATTAAAGAAACTTCACTCGTATCAAGAAGAAGCAACAAAAATTTACATCGACAATAAGTCTGCTCAAGCACTTGCTAAGAATCCGGTCTACCATGATCGAAGTAAGCATATAGATACAAGATATCATTTTATTAGAGAGTGCATTGCAAGAAAAGAAGTAGAGCTCAAGTACGTGAAGACACATGATAAAGTTACGGACATCTTCACAAAAGCACTCAAGTTTGAAGACTCTCAAAAATTAAGATCAAGACTCGGGATGAAGAAGAAAAGTTCAAATTAATTAAGGGAGAGTGTTAAAAATATATTTAATTTGAACTTTAGAATTTCTAGAATTCTCTTAAAAATATCTTTTTCTAGAGTTCTCTTGAAAATATTTTTTTCTAAAATTATAATGTATGGCTAGAATTTATCTCTAAAATAATCTTGTAATTTTTTAATGACTAAATTTTTTTAGAGAGTATTTAATAAGTTAGATATAAAGTTGTTAGAATTTAATAATTTGTAGTTCTAGAGCGATCACAAGCTCCCTCTAAATATCTCTCATACCAAGTATTTTATGCGAGTCAAAGTTTGAGTGATATATCCTTGTGTTTAATTCACTCTCTCTAATTCTCTTTTCTATCTTCTAACAAGATATTCTTAATGGTGATTCTATCTGCTGGTTGCTAATATACTTCATGGACTGTATATACAATAATAATTTTTTTGTACAAGTAATAATTTACATTCGGAATAAGTCTGTAATCTTTATTTGGATTATGAACCGAAGGTAGAGCAGAACAGTTATCTGAAATTCAGCAAGTGTTGCACAGCCACTACTTATATAATTGTTGGTTAGCTTGATTTTTCAATGTATATATTGTTATGTGTATAGCTGAATAAAGCTGTAAAAGATTGTAATTAGTAGTTGATGAGTTCTGTTACTGTAAATTAATTTGTGTAGCATAGACTGGTTTGGTTGGTTGTTATGTGGTGTATATGAAAAACTGAAATGGGTTAAATAAGAGAGGTGAATTTGAACTTGATACAGGCTTTCTTTAAACTTGGATCCGACCTTTTCTGTTACACAAGGGTCGAATTTGGGTTTCATCAATTTGTACCGTAGTCCCACTCTTATGGATCACTTGATTTATTTATTTTATTTAAGAAAAAAACACTTTATTTATTATTAGTAAGTGGATAGGATAAATGTGGTTGATTATGCAACACGTAGTCAACTATTTGACTTGTGAGTGAGATAAAAAGAGAAGTTTCAAAACTTTGCTCCAATTTCACTTAGAAGATCCAGAGCACCTCTTCAATTCAAAGATTAAGGTATTAATTTTCTCTAGTAGCTTTTATGTAAGCATCTTATTTCAGGATATCTTTTTAATTCATAGAAATATAGATGAACTATATAATTAATATCCCAATCAAGAATTGCAGCTCTAACCTGTATTATAATCAAGAAACATAAATAATATAATAGCTTATTCTTGGTATGATCAGCCTTCTCTCTCAATTTGATACCTCTGTGGCTGCGAGTATTATCATCCACATATAATAGCTTTTCGCCAATTATATTTCGTAAGTTAAAATTTCCATTTAATGAGCTTTATATTGCATTTCTTAATTTATTTTATGATTTATGTCCTGCTTCGTCTGACTGATGACTGATGCTGTGATTCTTGTTTTTCCATCGGTACAGTTTGTTCTTGGCAATCTTTTTCTAATCTCATTAACTCTCCAAACAATCCTACAATTTGGCTCATTAAGCACTCATTTACCGGTAACAATCATATATTTTTATTTAATTTTCTTAAGCTCATTAATTATATCAAAATTCTTCTTAAATGTGTTTATATACTGTTTATTTGATACAAGGATGGAGATTGTTGCTGTGCCAATTGTAGAGGCAGCTGCCGGTGAGATTGCAAATGACTCGGTGAGCCTTATCAAGCGACAAATCGGGTACCTGATTCATTACAATCGTAACATTGAGAATCTTAAAAAAGAGCTGAAAAAACTAGAAGCCAGGAACAGTGGAGTGGCGCAACTTGTAGCTGCAGGGAAGAGGAACTCACACATCATAGCACCTGAGGTGGTCCTTTGGCAAGAGAACGTGGTTTCTTCCATTCAAATTGTCATGGAATTTATTGACAATGAAATCAAAAGGAACAACAAGTGCTTGAATGGTATGTGTCCAAATTTGAAGTCACGTTATTCCTTGAGCAGGAAAGCTACAAAAATGGCTACGGAGATTGTTATTCCTCTGTTCAATGAAGCTTTGAATTTTGGCCCAATATCCTATCCCGGTCCACCAACAAAGATGGGATCAAGCTTCATCACTCATGGCATACAAGATTTTGAATCGAGGAAATCAATTATGGATGGAGTTTGGGAGGCTTTGAATGATGATGATCTTTTTTGCATCAGTATTTGTGGAATGGGAGGCGTGGGTAAAACCACGATGGTAAAGAAGCTTGTTCAGAGAGCTGAAGAACAAAAGTTGTATGAGATAATTGCAATGGCAGTTGTCTCCCAAAAACCTGACTTGAAGAAGATTCAAGGTGAAATTGCAGATCGCTTGGGGTTGACTCTCTGTGAGGAGACTTTATCAGGAAGGGCTGGCAAGTTACGTGAGCAGCTTATGAAATGTGGTAAGAGGATACTCTTAATATTTGATGATGTTTGGGAGAGGATGGATTTTGAAGCAATTGGAGTCCCGTCAGCATTGGAGAAGGTTAAAGGGTACAAAATTTTGTTGACGTCAAGAAATGAAGCTGTTTGCAAGAGTATGGAAAGCCAAAGAAACTTCCCAATCAAAGTTCTAGATGAAGGAGAAGCTTGGGATCTTTTTAGAAGACAGAT
The DNA here is from genome assembly GCA_947683425.1 of Excoecaria cochinchinensis. Classification (NCBI taxonomy): domain Eukaryota; kingdom Viridiplantae; phylum Streptophyta; class Magnoliopsida; order Malpighiales; family Euphorbiaceae; genus Excoecaria; species Excoecaria cochinchinensis. Next base: position 17,468,347 of record CANTUQ010000013.1, read on the forward strand.
TGGCATTTTCGTTGATCAAGACTTGCATGATACAGCAAAAGAGATTGCAGCTGAATGTGGTCGTTTACCTATTGCCATTGTCACCGTTGCTGGAGCATTAAAAGACAAGCAGAAGTATGATTGGAATGATGTGCTTAGAAAGCTAAAGAAATCCAATCTCGAAGGTGTCTCAGGAATGGATAAAGTTAATTTTCAAATTGAATTAAGTTATAATTATTTGAAACGCAAGGAAGCTAAGTCATGCCTTTTGTTTTGCTCCTTGTTTCCAGAAGATTATAATGTTCCACTTGAAAGTTTGGTTAGGTATGGGATGGGCTTGCGGCTGTTTGAAGGTATTGATGACTTCCATCAGGCAAGAGATAGAGTTTGTGCTCTCATCGGTGAACTAAAAGATTCATTTTTGTTGCTTGATGGTGATTATGATGGTGGCGACAAGTTAGTAAAAATGCATGATGTTATACGCGATGTTGTCGTATCAATTGCCTCAAAAAATGAGCACTATATAGTAAGTTGTGATGCTTTAATGAAGTGGCCAGATGCAGATAGGTGCAAAAGTTCCACTGCAATTTCAATTATCTGTAACGAGATAGAGGAGCTCCCTGTTGATATGGAGTGCCCAATGCTTCAACTTTTACAGCTAGATTGTGGAAGTTCTTCAGGTGACCAGATAAACAAAATTTTTAGAGGGATGAAACAACTACAAGTCCTAAATTTGGGAATCTCATCACTGCCAAATTCACTTGAATTTCCAAAGAACCTTCGAACCTTGTGTTTGTTTGGGAGCCTTGAGTCAGGAGAGTTGCCTAAAGAAATAGGAGATCTGATATCGCTGGAAATTCTTGAAATTGGCTTTGGATATTTAAAGGAGCTTCCGAAAGAAATAGCATTACTCAAAAATTTGAAGTTGCTGGACTTGAAGGAGATTCGCAGGCTTGATCACATTCCATCGGGTGTTTTGTCAAAGCTATCAAAACTAGAAGAGCTGTATGTTACATGGAAGTTTGGCGAGTGGGAATCCAAAGGAGATGGGGAGGAAACCAACACAAGCCTTAGGGAACTAGATAGTCTTTGCTTAACTGCATTACAAATTTGGGTACCAAATTTCTCGATTTTGCCTTATAAATCAGTTTTTAGGAACCTGATAAGATTTAAAATTCTTATAAGTGAATGTCATAATTATGGTACTGATGACACATGCCAAGGGAATAGGTTGCACACAAAAGGTGGTAGTGTAGCGGAAATTAGAGAGAGTGAGATATGCTCTTTGTTGAGAAAAACTGAAGACTGGAGATTAGAAAATGTGGTAAATCTGAAGAATGTATATGAGCTCAGTGAAGAAATTCAGCTTCCACGCTTCAATAGCTTACAGTCTATCACTATACGTCGGTGTGAGAAATTGGAATATGTGTTTCCATTGTCTGTGGCTAGAGGAATGAGACAACTCCAAGAGATGAAAATATGGGACTGTGAAAATATGGAAGGAATTTTCTACGGAGAGGGAGTGGATGATGAGGAGATAACAGCTAATGAGGTTGAATTTCCTAATCTAAAAATTTTAGATCTGCGTGGGCTTCCAAAGCTGAAAGGTTTTTGGGTAGACATGAAGGTACGTGTTATTTTATGCTCCTAGATAGATAACTACTTTCTTTTTATTACAAAATTTGGGCAAAAATACATTTTTTTTAATACTTTCTTTTTTAAAACTTTCAAAATTACTAAAATAGATCCTAACGAAACTCGTAAATTGATTTCTAGGATCCCTAAACTCCTTTACATACATATATTCTAATTAATATATTTCTCTCTCTTTACTTATCATGTCTTTTTTTATAGTCTTAATCTTTCCTTAATTAATTTGTAGAGTAGAATAGAAAAGATTTAGGTGAAGAATTAATAGAAATTAAACATATATCAATAAAATCTTTATCGATTTTTTTATTGGATTTTAAATCTTTATGGGTCCATAAATTAAATGAACATGTTTTCACTAAAATAAAATCATTTAAATTAACTAAAATAAAAATAATAGACATAAATTCATCATATTTTATTCTTAATAAATATTAATCAAAATCACATATAAAATAAAAAAATTAAATTAGTAATCAAATATAAATTCAAATAAATAATGCAGCACACACATATATATACATCTACACTATCGGGTTTGAAATAAAATTCAAGAATTATAATTAAAATTTTAACTTAAATCTCAAGTTAACTCCCTACAAGTTTAACTAAGAAGCAAAAATGCTATACAAGTTTAACTAAAAAGTGGCAAGTTGGGTGGATTGGGTTATAAATGGACGGATCATAAATTGAAACTAAAAAATATGGATCATAAATGGATCAATGGCCCAAACGGAGTTGGATGGGTTGGATCGACCCATGGATTTTGCTTAATATAAGTAAAAATGGAAAATGATCGATAGGACAAGAAACATCAAATGAAAATATTTTACACAAGAAAAGGAACAACAGCAAAAAGAGGGCAAAGATTACACTGACATACTAATAAACTAGAGCAAGATTTAGCTCAGATCCCTTGGAGGAACAACAGCTTCAACCTCCCATTATCCTTCAACTTTATCTCCAATAGTCATCTAAAATTATATTCACCTTTGCTGCTGTTGACTTTGTGGCTCACAAAAGTTGACAAATGAATTTGACAACTTAAATTGAGAATCCCACATCGGGAATTCTATAGAAATGAGGAGGCTTGATCACTTATATAAGCAAGCTTCATTTGTTTAGTTTTCTCATCCCAAAATTGCCAATCTTTCTAAGGCAATTAGTAAATATTTCACTTGTATTATTTTTTTTTAAATAAATATAATATTAGTAGTGTCCGACAACGTAGGCATAATTGGCCGAACCTCGTTAAATTCTGGTGTTCTTTATTTGTCTATTTAATAGCTATTGTCGGGTGTATTGTTAGTGAATTATTGTGCTGTTAAATTACTTAGGAAAATTTTGTCCTGTGAATTTTACCTTGTGTGATTTTTCAGTACAATTGTTTACGCTTTATTCACCTGCTCAATAGTGCTCGAGGTGAATTTGGTGGAAATTAACCCGAGTTTCCACAACAATTGGTATCAAAGCCTAGGTTATTTCTTAGTATGTTCTGTGGTTGCAGCGTAGTCTGATCTTCCACATCAGAAAAGATTTTTCCTTAGGCTATTGGCATTTCGCATCGACAGCTATTGAATAGTAATTGTAGCAGAAATGACAAATCCATCCACTGCTTCTTCGTCGTCCAATTTGATGGCAAATACAAGAGTTGCGGTGGAAATTTTTTATGGTACGAGTCATTTTGGCATGTGGCAAAGTGAGGTTCTAGACGCTCTTTTTCAGCAAAGTCTAGATATTGCTCTTGAAGAAAAGAAACCAGATGATGTTGATGAGAAAGAATGGAAGAGACTTAATCGTTTGGCATGTGATACAATTCGATCGTGCCTTTCTAGAGAGTAAAAGTATGCTTTCTCGAAAGAAACTTTTGCAAGTAAATTGATGAAGGCACTGGAGAAAAAATTCTTAAAAAAAAGCAGTCAGAATAAGCTCCACATGAAGAAAAGACTGTTTTGTTTCAATTATGTTGCGGGTACCACAATAAATGATCACATCACCAGTTTTAATCAGTTAGTCACTGATTTATTGAATTTGGATGTGACATTTGAAAATGAAGATCTGGCTTTGATGTTGTTGGGATCGCTTCCTGAAGAGTTTGAGTTTTTTGAAACGACTCTACTTCATGGAAAGGCTACTATGACTCTCAGTGAAGTTTGTGCTGCCTTGTATAGTTATAAACTGAGAAAGAAGGATAAGAAAGAAAGCACAAGTGGAGCTACAGAAGCTCTAATAGTGAGAGGTCGGTTGCAGAGCCAGACTAGAGGAAAGAAAGGGAGATTGAAGTCGAGGCCCAAATTGGGCAAAGACGAATGTGCCTTTTGTCGAGAAAAAGGGCACTGGAAGAGAGATTGTCATAAGCTGAAGTATAAGGGCAAACCTGATAAGGGAAAGACTGTTGCAGATTCAAATGTAGCTGAGTGTAATGATGAAGACTCAGATTTCTCATTTACTGTTACATCGTCAACTAGCTCTTCTAGTGTATGACTGCTTGATTCAGGCTGCAGTCATCATATGTGTCCCAATCGGGATTGGTTCTATGAATTTAGAGAACTAGAAGATGGAGTTATTTATACAGCAAATGATGTCTCTCTCACTACACATGGGATTGGTTCCATTCGTTTGAAAAACCATTATGGATCAATCACAATCTTGAAGAATGTTCGTTATGTGCCCAGTCTGTCAAAGAATCGCATTTTCGTGGGGGCTCTAGAAGAAAAGGGTTTCGAGATACGAGCAAAAGGCGGAGTAATGAAGATAATCTCTGGTGCACTTGTGGTGTTAAAGGGAATTCGAAAGAACAGATTATACCACTACCAAGGTACTACTGTTATTGGCACAACAGCAGTGCCTTCTACTGGTGAAAAAGAGTTAGAAGCAACGAGGTTATGGCATATGCGCTTGGGGCATGCAGGTGAAAAATCCTTGAATCTCTTGGTAAAACAAGGATTATTGAAAGGAGTTCAAACTTGCAAATTGGATTTTTACGAGCATTGTGTCAAAGGAAAAAAAACAAGAGTCAAATTTGGAACAGCAATCCACGATACCAAGGGTATTTTGGACTATGTTCATTCTGATGTGTGGGGACCTTCCAAGACGACTTCTTTGGGAGGAAAACACTACTATGTGACCTTTGTTGATGATTTTTCCCGGAGAGTTTGGGTGTATACTATGAAGACTAAGGATGAAGTGCTTGGAGTTTTTCTCAAATGGAAAAAGATGATAGAAACTCAAATAGGCCGAAAGATCAAGCATCTCCGTACAGAAAATGGCGGAGAATACAGGAGTGATCCATTTATGAAGGTGTGTGAAGATGAAGGCATTGTCAGACACCTCACAGTCAGAAATACACCACAACAGAATGGGGTGGCATAACGTATGAACCGGACATTGCTGGAGAAAGTTCGGTGTATGTTGTCCAATGCTGGGTTGGGCAGAGAATTTTGGGCTGAAGCTATTACATATGCTTGTCATCTCATTAATCGCCTACCATCTAGTGCTATTGGTGGTAAAATGCCATTGGAGAAATGCTTTGAAAAACCTGCTACAGATTATAATTCCTTACATGTGTTTGGTTACACTGCATACTATCACATTAAGGAATCAAAGTTGGATCCACGTGCAAAGATAGCAATTTTCATGGGGATCACCTCTGGTGTGAAAGGATATCGACTTTGGTGCCCAGAGTCAAAGAAAATAATTTTCAGCAGGGATGTTACCTTTGATGAATCTACCATGTTAAGAAAGGTGACAAATGAAAGTGTTGAGCAGACAGATGGTACTCCAAAACAGGTGGAGTTTGAAAGAAAAATTGTTAGCCCAGCAAATGATAAACAGATGCAGAAACTCCTATGGTAGATGAGGAGTTAGATGAAGAAGAGGTTTTAACCCAAGAACCTCCACAGCAACCTGAATCAATTGCATTAAGTAAGCCAAAGAGGACAATCAAAAAGCCTGCTCGCTATGTTGATATGGTGGCTTACGCATTCCAAATTGCAAATGATGACATTCCTATCACTTATAATGAAGCAATCAAAAGTTCAGAAGTAGAGAAGTGGAGGAAAGCCATGAATGATGAAATGCAGTCCCTTAATAAGAATCATACTTAGAAGCTAGCTAGTCTCCCGAAGGGAAAGAAGGAAATTGGGTGAAAATGGGTATGTGCAAAAAAAGATGGATTTCCTGACAAGGATGATGTGCGCTACAAAGTAAGGCTGGTGGCTAAACGCTACGCTCAGACGGAGGGAATTGACTATAATGAAGTTTTTTCTCCAGTTGTAAAATATTCCTCAATTCGAATTTTGTTGGCTTTGGTAGCATAATTGGATATGGAACTAGTTCAGTTGGATGTAAAAACTGCATTTTTACATGGAAACTTGGAGGAGGAAATCCATATGGTTTAGCCCGAAGGATTTAAAGTTGCTGGAAAAGAAAATATGGTGTCCAAACTTGAAAAATCATTGTACGGATTGAAGCAATCTCCGAGGCAGTGGTACAAACGATTTGACAAGTTTATAATGGGAAAGAAGTACACAAGAAGCAAATATGATCATTGTGTGTATTTGCGCAAGCTACAAGACGGATTCTACATATATCTTCTTCTTTATGTTGATGATATGTTGATAGCTTCCAAGAGTCTAACAGAGATTGAGAAGTTGAAGACTCAACTGAACAGGGAGTTCAAAATGAAGGATCTAGGTGAAGCCAAGAAGATTCTCGGTATGGAGATAAGCAGAGATAGGGAATTGGGGAGACTTTGTTTGACTCAGAAACAGTATCTGAGAAAAGTGCTAAAGCGTTTTGGCATGAATGAAAAGTTAAAACCTATTAGTACTCCTCTTGCTCCTCATTTCAAGCTTAGTGCATCTTTGTCTCCAAAAAATGAAGCAGAACGAGAATATATGGTAAACGTACCGTATGCAAATACTATTGGTAGATTGATGTATGCTATGGTGTGTACAAGGCCCGATATCTCACAGGCAATTGGAGTTGTGAGCAGGTATATGCATGATTCTGAAAAGAAACATTGGCAAGCTGTGAAATGGATTCTGCGGTACATTCTGAACACCGTAGATGTTGGTTTGGTATTTCAGCGAGATGATCAAGATGGTCAATGTGTAGTTGGATGTTGTGATTTCGACTATGCCAGTGATTTGGACAAGCAACGATCAACTACTGGTTATGTGTTTATTCTTGTGAAGGCACCAGTTAGTTGGAAGTCTACTTTACAGTTAAGAGTTGCTTTGTCCACTACGGAGGCAGAGTATATGGCAATTACAGAGGCTATGAAGGAGGCAATTTGGCTTCAAGGGTTACTTGGTGAATTAGGGCTTCAACAGAAGCACATCAAAGTGCATTGTGATAGTCAAAGTGCTATTCATTTGGCAAAGAACCAAGTTTACCATGCAAGGACGAAGCATATCGATGTTCATTATCACTTTGTACGAGAGGTTCTGGAAGAAGGTGGAGTAATAATCCAGAAAATTAGGACCACTGAGAATCCTGCTGATATGTTTACAAAAGTGGTGACTGCGGTCAAGTTGCAACATTATTTGGACTTGATCAATATTGTTAAAAGTTGAAGTTGTGCGCTTTAAAGCGCATTTGGTGACACTATTAAAATTGAATTTTGCAAGAGATTTGAAGATGTAGAGTTCGCCAAGGTGGAGATTTGTTGACTTTGTGGCTCACAAAAGTTGACAAATGAATTTGGCAACTTAAATTGAGAATCCCACATCAGGAATTCTATAGAAATGAGGAGGCTTGATCACTTATATAAGCAAGCTTCATTTGTTTAGTTTTCTCATCCCAAAATTGCCAATCTTTCTAAGGCAATTAGTAAATATTTCACTTGTATTATTTTTTTTGAAATAGTGAAATATAATATTAGTAGTGTCCGAGAAATTAAACATAATTGGCCGAACCTTGTTAAATTCTAGTGTTCTTTATTTGTCTATTTAATAGCTATTGTCGGGTATATTATTAGTGAATTATTATGCTGTTAAATTACTTAGGAAAATTCTGTCCTGAGAATTTTACCTTGTGTGATTTTTCAGTACAATCGTTTACGCTTTATTCACCTGCTCAATAGTGTTCGAGGTGAATTTGGTGGAAATTAGCCCGAGTTTCCACAACAGCTGCTTCACATCGTCCTCCTGATATCCACCGATAAAGAAACTCATCAACTCTCTTAATATCCAACAAAATCCAATAAGTAAACCTCAACAAATCAATAAATACTTAAGAACCCAATAAAGAGCAGACCCCAAACATATCAAAAACCATAAATTAGTTTTGCTATTTAATCCATCTCCTCAAATCTATTTGACATGGATCAACATCTTCCCCAACCACAACATTAGTTTTGCTAAATCTAATAACACCTCACTCAATTACAAATTTACAATACAAAATAACACTTAACATTCAAATAATATTGAATAGGTTTTTATAGGGACACCCACTGGACATATATAGTAACATCAGCATAAAAACCATTCAATCTCTCATGCTTGTCAGAATTTGTTAGAAAATAGGGAGGTACAACAAGAAAGGAAAAAATAGTTTGCTGGAACCATATATTTTTATTGAATAATAAACTATTTAAATACATGATTTGCAACTAGAAAAGGAGAAAAAACAACAAACAAAAATATTCTAAAAATATGTTATTTGAAATTTAAATAAGCTAAAAACAATATAATTAAATTAAATCTCCTAAAAACTTGATCAAAGATAGGTTGAAAGATTTGTTTGTAACTACTGATGCAGACTTTTTCAACACTCCTCCTTGCATTAGTGGATCAATTTCACTCACAGTCACTCAACTTATCACTTATCGTGCAAAAGTAACCGACTTTTTTCTTTCGACTTAAATGTCATTGAAATTTTAACATTTTTGCAAAAAATTATATAAACCGGAATCCGACGAGAACTTTTACCGGATTGATGACATGGCATATGATATGTGGCAACGAATAGTCGGTATATGATTTTTTTGCAAAAATGTTAGAAATTCAGTGATATTTAAGTCGAAAAAAAAAGTTGGTTTTTTTTGCGCGATAAATGATAAGTTGAGTGACCGTGAGTGAAATTGACCCAAATGTAGCATTTGCTGGAGATACTGTTAAACGACATGTAATTTTTAACATGGCATGCCATGTCATCGATCCGGCAAGGGTCCTTGCCGGATTCCGGTTTACATGACTTTTTTGCAAAAATGTTAAAAATTCAGTGACATTTAAGTCGGAAAAAAAATTAGATTATTTTTGTGCGATAAGTGATAAGTTGAGTGACTGTAAGTGAAATTAACCCTGCATTAATAGATGAAAATTCTATGTCTTCTCATTGGTCTTGACATGCTCCTCCTGTAATGGATTTAGAAAAAAACTTTTCCCACTCATTTTAATTTTGAAAAGTTCTTTTCCTTTAGGTTTCTTAATCAAGCAATACTCATTCTCAAAAATGACTTTAAATCCCTTCTTAATTAATTGTCCCACACTGAGCAAATTTCGGTTAATTTCAGGTACGAAAAGAACATCAGTAATTAGTTTTGTACCTATGCAACTTTCAATGGAAACAATTCCTATTCCTTCAACCAAAAGAAGCTTACCATCACTTATCCTAATCTTTGATATTTTTTATTTGGTCAGATCCTCGAAGAGCTCCTTATCACAAGTCATATGATGGGTACACCCACTATCTACCAGCCAATTATCACTTAAGTTACTGCTTGCAATACTAGTTGCCACAAATAGCTCATCCTCCTCTTGTTGCTGGCCTACAACTTCAGCCTCATTGTTTTGATAAAAGCTACTTTTGCAAATCCTTTTATGATGCCCTAGCTTGTTACATTTTTCACACTTGACATCTGGTCTTCTCCAGCACTTGAAAGAAGGATGGCATAATCTCCCACAATGTTCACATGGAGGAAAATTTGTCTTCTTCCCTTTACCTTTGTCAAATTGCTTTGCCAATAATGCTCCCTCTATAGAATCTTCAATTCTTATTAATCGTCTATGTTCTTAAGCCTGTAAAGAATTTAGCAACTCTGCCACACTAATTCTGGACATATCTTTAGAATTCTCTAAGGAAGAAATAGTCATCTCAAATTTTTCAGGAATGGTGACAAGAATTTTCTGAATTAATCTTGAATCTGAAAACTCAGAACCAAGTAATCTTCCCTTGTTAACGATGCCTAGAACTCTGTCAACGTACTCTTTGATTTTTTCTGACTCTTTCTTTCTTTGCATCTCAAACTCCTTGAGCAAGGTCAACACTTGCATTCACGTGATCCTTTCGTTTCCTTCATATTCATTTTTGAGAAAACTCCAGATTTCAAATGCTGATTTTAAAAGCATAATTCTAGTAAAAATTGACGGTAAAACAGCAGCAAACAATGAAGCTCTTGCCTTGGATAGCCTTGCTTTCCTCTCCTTATAAAGTTTCATTTGTGCCACCATTGGATTGTTGGGCAATGGAAGAATTTCATAGTCTTTCTCAATAGCTTCCCAGAGATCATTTGCCTCCAAATAAGCCTCCATTCTAGCTGCCCAAACTAAGTAATTTTGTCCATCAAAAATAGGTGGAGCAAGTACTGTAAATGGTGTTTCCAAATCCTTTTTTTTTTTGGATTGAAACTTTCTTTTCTAATGCGTTCATAGGCCCCTTAAGAAGAAAAGTTCTGATACCACTATTGGAAATAGAGAGGTACAAAGAGAAAGGAAGAAATCGTTTGTTGGAACCATATATCTTTATTGAATAATAAACTATTTAAATACATAATTTGCAGATAGAAAATGAGAAAAAACAACAAACAAAAATATCATAAAAATCTGTTATTTGAAATTTAAATAAGCTAAAAACAATAAAATCAAATCAAATCAAATTAAATCTCCTAAAAACTTGGTCAAAGATAGGTTGAAAGATTTGTTTGTAACTTCTGATACAGACTTTTTCAACAGAACTCAGACACTCTTGGCCTTTGAAATTTAAGCAATGGTCTCAATGGGCAAAGACATAGGCCAATGTGCATAATTGTTCTTGCCGCTTTACCTTTATTATTCCATAATCCGAAATCAAATACCCAGCTTAAGCTCCAGACTGATTAGACTATAAGGTACAGCTTTCTGTTCCAAAATAATCTTGTGGGACATATCATGAAATTCTACACATAAAACCTGAATTTAAAATCATTGCTTATGATATAACAAGACACAATAAAAGAAAGATGAAACACGCTGCCAATAACAGAATTTTTTAGATCACGTACTAAAGAGCTTAAAGAATGAAACAAGATCCCTGATACAAATGCACACACAAATCCAAGAGCCTCTTAGCATTCACAGTAACTCCTTTAAAAAAACCAAGCTTCATCATCAGCAATTATATCAAAATCAAGCTATTGTACATAAATTCATGAATAAATGTATATCTAGAACCACAGTACAACAAACTTCACCAAATAACAATATTTTAAAAGAAAAATAATTGAATAAACCCTTTTAAGAAAAAGAATATTGAAAAAAAATAAAAAAGAAACATTCTAAGAGTGTAAGAAGAACCAAACAAAACGAAAGACTAAACATAACCCAATGTTGTAATGCTTTGTTTGGATTGAAGTAAATTGAATTTACTTTAATGAGAGTAATTTAAATTTTATTTTCTCTTGTTTTTCTTTCCATTGTTTGGGTATCCTAAAATAAATATAGAGGAAATTAGATTTCCTTCCTAATAGTAAATGTTATTTTGACATTAATACCCTTATGATATTAAAATAAAAAAAAAATAGAACAAAAGATTATGTAGTATTTTTCCTAATTTTAGCTAAGTTTATACTATATACTACATGAAAATATAAAGTGCATGCATGCATGTTAATTTTGTAAAGTTATGCAGTATCTGCAGATGGGTTTCTTTCTATAATTTTTTGAGTTAGTCACATATATACCTAATGATTCTATCATCATTTATTACCAAAGGAAAAAGGCAGGAAAACAAGCAAATCACTATAATGATAATTCAATACGAAGCTCTAATAAAAGCTCTAATCAAATTTTAGAACAAGATAAACTTATGAAGAAGCTAAAATTTTCTCGGCAAGACTACCAAAGAACCTATCATCAAAGCATAAATAGAGAACAGATAAGACTCCTACAATGTAAATGCACTCTCAATTAAATTCTTTTGAAAAATCTCAATATAAATTTGCAAAACAAAATCCTCTATCCCAATTTGATGCAAATATTAAAAAGATGCATAAAGTTAAAAGTTTCACAGATGCTGAATAAACGAGGCCACCTATTGATGTCATGAAAAACCACAGAAAAAAAAAAGAAAAAATACTTGAATATTCATGTATATACAAGTACATTCGAAGCAGTGCACTATACTCTACAAACTGGTTTTGAGAGAATCAAAAATAAGAATAAAACATAAAAAGCCAAGAAAATAAGATATAAAACAAGTACATCATACAAAATAAAGTACGTACCGCTAGCTGGTCATATTTGCAATTAAGAATACCATTCAGAAACATCTCATATCAATAAGACGATAACAATTTAAAAGCAAGATGCTGAATAGTGACATAAAATTAGAAAACTTTGGAAATTTTCTTATAATTTGTTTAACCCATTATCAGGACCAAGCTAATCTATCTACAAAATTGAAAGTTATCATCCATCTAAATTTTTAACAAATCATAGATTTTTTAAAAAGAATGAACTCTATGCAACCAAAAGTAACAAGGAATCATCAAACATTCAACAACAACTAGCTTTGTTTGAGATTATACCTTGAAATACTGAGCTTGTACCTTGAGGTTATACCAAGCTTTGCTTGACTGGAGCGGTTAGTGGATGAAAAAAAGAGCAGTCACCTTCAAAGAAACACTTAACAATTGAATAAAAATTCCCAATTAATCTGCTTGATAAGTAAACAAAAGATAATAAAATCAGATAAATGAAAACCACATAGAGAGAAGTTAAGTCATAGATAATGATCGAAACCTCTCTTTGTTTGTTATCATCAATGGAAGCTTTAAATAACTAATTGCAAATGACGGAAAAAAAACAAAAAATTCTATACCTGCAAGTTGGGGTACCGGCAGCAAGCAAGCGATTGGAGACTTACCGGAGCTGATCTTGCTTGTCGATTCTCAATTTCATTCATGGATCAAATATTCCGTAAAAAATGTTGAAAGAAAAGAACAGAAACGTGAGGATGTATTTATAGAGGGAGGGATTATTTGGTCATTTTATACAATTGTATCCCATCTCCCTCCCAATTACCCCGTTGGAAATGAAAAGCTGAACACAGAGTTAATTGGAAAATCCTATTTCCCTTGCATTCCTCTCTCTATTTTTGCCATTTTAGAAACCAAATAAGGGAAAGTAAGGTCAGTTAAACTTACTTTTCTCTCACTTACTTTCACTTCCCTTGATCCAAATAGAGAAAGCATGCAAAGCTAAACAGAGCCAAACAGTGAATTCTATTTTTTGGTATAACTGAGATATAACTAAAGTATACTTTAAATAATGTAGAAAAAATGAATTTTATTTTTTTGTATAACTGGTGTATAACTAGAAAATCAAAGGAAAAATACATTTAAATTTTTGGTATAAATTAAGTATATCTCAGTTATAACTTACCTAAAATTTAAAAATAATTTTTGTCCTTTTTTTGTATTTCCCTAAAACAATCACCATGCTATGTTCATAGAGATATGATGATTTCCAAGCAAAAGCATCTCTTTTCAGCATTAGGCTTCAATTGAATGAAATTCCACTCACCAAAAAATGAAACTTTATGATCTCCAAGCTGTCTATACAAGGCTAAATAAAAACAATCTGTCATTTAATTGATTGGACGTCAATAAAAAACTAAAATCTTTACATTTATAAAAGCAGTTATGATCCAGCAGGGAACGATTTAAGAAGGAAAATGTCTTCTAAAATCGATGTCTGTACATGTTTTGTGCGAAAGATAGAAGGAAAAAGAGATAGACCATTGACGGAGGGAGAGTGAAATAGACAGAGAGTAAGAGAGATAAGGAGAGGAGAGAGAGTAAATATAAAATTGTTATTTAGAAAGAAATATTGATTTGGGTGTATTTTTAGAATAAAATTTTTTAAAAAATAAATTGGGTTTATTTTTTCAAAAACCCATAAAACTGGTGCATATATAGAAAACGCTACTAATGTTTTTGAGTTGTTTTTACCATTAAGTTTTTTTTTTTTTTTTTAAAAAAGATAAAAATGTCATTGTCGCATATAGTAATTAACTAATTGCATAGCACTAAGTACGTGTTCTCAACTTAAGTGCTAAAAGATGTCAAATTTTAGTGGTAAAAATTATTTATTTTAAAAAGTATAATGGCAAAAACTCATGTTTATTTTATATATATTATCAAGTTTGCTTAATTTCAAATTGTGTTATTAGAACTTTCTACATTCTTAATTAGTCTTTTTTTTTTTTCATATAGTTTGTCATAACAAAATAGAAAATAACTATCCAATAATTTAACAATAAAAAAAAATCCTAAAATTTGGGCCAATTCATAATTAAAATCATATCATTTAAAATGTAACAATTAGAATCTTAATATTTTAGGGGCATTTCAATTAAATCTCTCCATCTATAATTCTGTTAAAAGTAACGGAAAAGTGATTTTTTTTGAAAAAAAATAATTTTTTTTTCATTTTTTATTCAATAATTAATATCATTCAAAATTAATAATAAATTTTTATTATTTTTAATAATTAAGAAAAAAAATCATAATCAATAAATGTTTAAATCAAATTTTAAATTGAAATATAACAGTACCAAAAATATATAATTATTTTTATAATATGTTTAAATATTTTGTACAAACTCATTTATATATTGTTGCATTAATTTAGATCTCGCATAATATATTTTTAAAATAAGTAATATAATATTTTAAATATATTGTTTTTATATTTGAAATTTAAATTCAATATTTTCAATTATAATTTTCTTTTAATCCAATTTGAAATACAAATTTGCATATTCTTTTACCGATTCTTTACCCAAGTAAGGTTTGGAAATCTTAGTTATATAAGACATTTAACACAATTAATTTGGAGCATAAATTGTTATGATTTAAAGTTTTGCATGTAACACCATAAATTTGTTGATATTTTGGAAGGTTTCACTTATCAAGAAGGGGGACTCATCTGTTGGCCATGTTAATGACCATTCTGCATTCATTCCATACGACTTCATGGAGAAGTTGTTGAATTTGGAATTGCTAAGAATTGAAGATTGCAATACATTAAAAGTGATGTTTTCATTCCAGGAACATCATGCTGCTGTTGGAGTTGTTAATTCTTTGAAAGAGTTAAGGTTAGATGGTTTAACAGATCTAACACATATATGGTTCAAGGTTCCATCAGAAATTATAGGATTTCAAAGCCTGCGATACTTGCAAGTATCTGGTTGTGGCAATCTCATGCATATTTTTCCACCTCATTTGCCCAAACTTCTGGTGAAACTACAATGTATGTGGATTCATTCATGTGAGAAAATGGAAGCTATTGTTGGAAAAGAGGATGAAAAAGCACCAGAATCAGGATTGGACAAAATTGAATTTCCTCTATTACAAGTGTTGACACTTGAAAAATTGCCTAATCTTAAGAGTTTTTGTGGTGGGACTAGTGCAGTTGAATTGCAGTTATTAGAATCCTTGGATATTAAAGGATGCAATCAGATGAAAAGTTTTTCTTATGGGCCGTCCAGCACTCCAAAGCTGAAAGAAAAATTGATAAAAGAAAGAAGTTATGCATTGGAGGGAGACTTTAATGGAAACATGAAGAAAGAGGTATGTTCTCATCCTAATTAAGCCCATCTCAACATCCGAATATTAATTAAAGCAAAAGACATTCTATATTATACTGGAATGTTAAATCAATTAAAATAGAGTAAGATGATGATTTTAGTGCATGTATTGAAAATTAAATCAATTAAAATATACGTTATTATGAAATCATCAGATGAACTTTTTTTTTCTTTAAAAACAAAAGGTAATTTATTGAACTGATCCCATAATTGTATTTTTTTTTTTAATCAATTTTCACAACATATTCAACCAAGCCAACAACTATAAAAATGGACAGGTAAAAGCAGATAGCATGGAACAACCAAATGCATCTAGTGGAAGTCCCCAAGTGATTTCTACATTATTTCCATCAGCTAGTTGGCTACGGTTATCAAATATTCAAGATCTCAGATTAGAAGGATATAGTCCGCTGCAAAGAGCATTTGCACCCTCTGTGGCACAACAATTGGTCCAGCTTCGAATTTTACAAATAGGGTATTGTGAGAAGATGGAATATGTAGTTGGAGTTGCAGATGGAAGACAAGAGGAAACAGTCTTCCCTATGCTAAATGAACTTCTCCTTGAGCATCTATCAGAGTTGGTGGCTTTTTGTGCTGATGGTCATGTTTCCTTGAATTGCCACTCTCTAAAAGAACTACGGGTGATTAGATGTCCAAAGATCGAATCAATTGGTGGTGCATCAGGATTATTAATAACAGGAAGAGACCAACAAAGTATTGAACCACAAAATAAACATCTTCTTTCCAGCAAACAGGTTTAGTACTTGCTTTTTTTTAATTACGTATACATTAAATTTATTTCTTTGAAATTGCAAATTAATTTTGCCTTTAAGTTCGACATTATTTAATTTTGAGATATTAGCAAATTGCAATAATCAGCCATTAAATTGCTTGCCCTATAACTCAGATGGTTTACCATGGTTTATCTAAAAAGATAAATGAAATAAATTAAAATTCCAAAGGGTGAAAGAGTTCAAACGATTGTAAACTGATATTTCTAACTGTTAAAAAGTATTATATAAATTGAATACAAATAAAATGAGGTTTACTTTTAAATTTCAGATTATTTCGATAAAGTGCATTATTGCTTGGCATATATATAACTCAAATGGTTTTTAGATTCAACCAGCAGTGCTTTTTAATCATATACATTGAATTCAATTTAATTCATCTGCTTTTACCGATTCTTTACCCAAGCAAGGTTTGGAAATCTTAGTTATATAAGACATTTAACACAATTAATTTGGAGTATAAATTATTATGATTTAAAGTTTTGCATGTAACACAATAATTTTGTTGATATTTTGGAAGGTTTCACTTATCAAGAAGGGAGACTCATCTGTTGGCCATGTTAATGACCATTCTGCATTCATTCCTTACGACTTCATGGAGAGGTTGCTGAATTTGGAATCGCTATGGATTGACAATTGCAATACAATAAAAGTGATATTTTCATTCCAGGAACATCATGCTGCTGTTGGAGTTGTTAATTCTTTGAAAACGTTAAGTTTAGATGGTTTAACAGATCTAACACATATATGGTTCAAGATTCCATCAGAAATTATGGGATTTCAAAGCCTGCAAAAGTTGAGAGTATATAATTGTGGCAATCTCATACATATTTTCCCACCTCATTTGCCCAAACTTCTGGTGAAACTACAATATATAGAGATTGGTTCATGTTGGAAGATGGAAGCTATTGTTGGAAAAGAGGATGAAGAAGCACCAGAATCAGTATTGGGCAAAATTGAATTTCCTGGATTACAAGTGTTGAAACTTGTAGAATTGCCTAAGCTCAAGAGTTTTTGTGGTGGAACTAGTGCAGTTGAATTGCAGTCATTAGAATCCTTGGAAATTATACTATGCAATCAGATGAAAAGTTTTTATTATGGGCCATCCAACACTCCGAAGCTGAAAGAAATAATGATAGATGGAACAAAGTATGCATGGAAGGAGACATCAATGGAAGCATGAAGAAAGAGGTATGTTCTCATCCTAATTAAACACATCTCAACATTTTGGAGATACATTATAAAGCAAAAGAAGTTCCAAATATTAAATCAATTAAAATAGCATAAGAAGAAGATTTTATCTGCTTTTATTGCATGTATATTGCCAGCAGATTTAGTTCTCTCGGTCTACTTTTGCTACGAAATCAGATAAACATCTCTTGAAGATAATTTATTGAACTAATCCCACAATTCTTAATTAAAATAATACCCTTTTGGTGTTTTATTTTATTTTTTATTTTTTTTAAATATAGAATGAAGCTGCTAGAGTACTTGCAGAAGAGGAAAGGGTTGAAGGGGATAACCAATAATGGGCTGCTACTAATCCACTTTATGCAGGGGTCGAAGCACCAACAATTAAAAGTATTATTATTAATTAATAGTTTAATACAAAAATTTGGGCTTGGCACATCATTCATCATTGCCTTTTTATTTATATTTATATTTATATTTTATTTTATTTTATTTTTTATCAGATGAAGGAGATGAAAGAGTAAGATGTGAATGAGATCGGAGATGGTGATTCTATCTGCTGATTGCTAAGATACTTCCGGGAATAAATTACATTCAGAAGTCTCCGGTCTTTATTTGGATTATGGCAATTATTTGAAGTTTAGCTTGTTTGATCTTCCAATGTATATATTGTTTTTGTAGCATATATTGGTTTGCTTGGCTATGTGATTGAATGTGCGCATATGAGAGATAAGATTGTGTTTAAGAAAATCTAGCTGTTAATTTTTGTTTCTAATATATATGTTGATGTACAGAGGCTTTGCTTTCCAGATATGATTTCAGGTATGGTAATTGGCAGCGCAGTTGTTACTATTGATCTGTGGTTTCTGTATAGAAACAAAAGATGCAGATGAAGAAAAAGGGTTGCCGCGGACTTGTTTTTAGTGATTGTATGACCAATATATTGACACGAGTATGGTAATTATTTGTTAGAAATATGGGTATTGTCGGAAGAAAACTCCCTTTTCTCTCTCCCCTATCTCACTCACACACACACCATCTCTCCTCTCTCTCTCCTTTCAAGGTACACGCCATGGATTGCTTGTTTGATTAATTAGGGCCGATACGACCTTATTTGGTCTAGCAAATCATTGAAATCAGAGTCAGATGATCCACCTATTTTAACAGCTTCGCTTGCCATCTCTCCTAGCTTAGTTGCTCTGCTTCTCATATCCTCTGCTTCTTCACCCACCATAATTATACTTATTGATCAGCTGTTACCCAATCCATATAATCTTACAATCTAGGGATCTTTACATAATTATACACAAAATAAAAAAAAAAATTAACAAAAATAAAATACGATTTTTAAAATATTTCAATCATATAACATTTTTAAATTTTATTTTCATTTATACCATTTTGTTTTTCAAAAATATCACTTTTTGCTTAACGTAAAACAAAAACATTACTTTTTCACTTTCATCTTTTTTCTTTATTATATTTCTCACTTTCGCTGCTCATTTTCACTCTCACCTTCCTACTGATTTTTAAATCACCAAGCAACAATTCTCAGTTCCCATTCTCAGCTTAAAGAAAACTTAACTGGTAAGAATTTTTTTCGCCTTTGCCTTCTTTAACATTTATGAACTTTTTATTGTAACATCACATCGAATTTTAGGGTTTCGTTTCACTTTGATCTCATATTTTTTACTTTATTCAAGTTTCGTGTAGATTTCCTTTTTAGTTGTTTGCGATTACTGTGAAGAAGAAGGCCAGGATAAAATTATTAGAGAACGAGTATTTTTCCAGCAAAATCATTTTGAATCTTGTCTAGTAAGTTTTGAATCTTGTCTTCTTTAACAAATTTTTTTTACCATAATATATTATTTTTGAATGTGCATTCCTGTATTATTTAACTGATCTTTGGTTTCAATTAAAATTTTGAGATATCTTGAATCCTCAGACTCACATATATATTTCTACTGAACTCATTGAAACAATTTTTGAATTCATTCTCTGTTAATTTAGATGGCAAGCCCCTAAAAAAATCTTCTTATTTCTAATTTCATTGTCACTATCTCATTTTGTTGCTATTTAATCACGCATTCAAGCTTTGGAATTGTTGTTGCACATCTACTTATACATGCACAAATAAAAACCAATCAGAGTTAATAATAGATTAAGATGTTCCTAATTAGACATCTCAACGTTAAATGCTGGGGCTCTCCTTTCTCCTCTGTAAAAAATAAAATAAAAGTAAATTAGAGTAATTAATTAATCTTTCTTCCATGAGTAAAATTCTAGGCTTGCAAGATTTGTAGGGATATGATTTATTTGCAAATTGGAAAAAGCCAATAAGCTCTTGCTTCTGCCACTACTAGATGGACCCACCACAATAAGAGTCTGAATGGTTTCTATAATTGGATACTTAAACCTCTTTAGCTAATAATTGGTTGGAAAAACTGAGTTTAGAATTGTATAATATTAAGGTTTCTTATTTTTTCTTCCTATTTGGTATCATTTAAAATCATAATTAGAATTAGAATTTCATTTTTCAATAGCAGTATGAAAAAAATAAAGGAGGTAGCAAAATAAAATCTATAAATATTATCTGCCATCTTAAAAATTCATTTTTGTTTGTTATGATCTGCAAATATTGATTTATGTTTCTTATGTTTTTCAACTACTCTTTTATAACTAATTCATTTCTGTAGTTATGTGTTATCTTGAATTTAGAATCCCGAAAGCTGTGCTTGATCAAGAGCTGAAGAAAGAACTCAAAAGCCTAAATGGGTTAAAAAGAAAAATCACAAATCTCATGGAAGCAGAAATTAATTAATGTAAGTGCCTTTTTTGAGGTATTAATTTAATATAATCAAATGAACTTTTTTTTTTCTTTTTTCATTAAATCTTAATTTGTCATGTTGCCAAAAGTCGAATTAGTTTTGTGGCAATTAGAAAATTTTCACATGCTTTGGTGGGATGGTCATAAAGAATTCTATATGTGCTTCGTCACTAATTATAAGTTAACGAATAGAAACAAAATCTATTAGTTTAAAATTCATTATCAACTTAAAAAAGCCAGTATAATTTCATCTCAATTAGTTCTTTCACAAGTTGATTCCACGATGAAGACTTTTCTTTTGCAGTACAATATATCAGTGTATGAATGCAGTCTACTAGGATTTTAATGGAGGATTAGCTATATAACACTACAAGAAAACATACATTTCCCGACGGAAATTACCGACGGAAAATGTGTAATTTCCGTCGGGAAGATAAAATGCCAACGGAATATTTTCTGTCGGCGATGAAGGCGTAGGGAATAATTCCCGACGGATTCCGTCGGGAAATTCCCGACGGAATAGTGTTTTAATTCCCGACGGAAATTCTACTTCCGTCGGGAACTTCCCGACGGAAAATTCATTTCCGTCGGTAATTTTAAAGAAATTATTTATTTTTTTATTTTTACCGACGGAATTTTCCGTCAGTATTCCGTCGGTAATTTTAAAAAAAATTAATAAAAAAAATAAATATAACATCAAAATTGACCCACAAATATCCAGCAAAAATATTCAACAAATATACAAATATATAACAAATCAAAATTAATGATTAACCTAAAAATCAAAATAATATACCAAAAAATATTCAAAAAATATAAAAATACTCAACAAATCAAAATTAATGGTTAACCTAGAAGGCAGCAAATCTAAAACATGAAAAAATCCTTACTTTTCTCAGATTTGGAAGAATATATAAACTTAGAAGGCAGCATATAGCATCCTATTATAGCAGTAAATATTAAGCTCCATCAAATCGCACAAATAATCAAGAATTATTACGGTAAATTAAAAGCAGCTAAACTACAACGAAAAGTAAATGAAAAGAGGGAGAAGGAGAGATACATGATGGAGCCACTGGCGAGACTCGGGGGTAAATTCAAAAGCAGGGTCATTGAGTAGCTGCAATTTGAGGATGGAATAAACTTCCAAAAACTTGGACTTTGGATCGGACATCTTTGTTTCTTTACACAGAAATGCAACGAAAGAGAGCGGATGCGAATCTTAGTGTGTATCAAGTCCTAATAAAACAAAAAGTAAAATCATTTATCAATTCATATTCTGATAAACTAGTTGTAGTTACAGTTCATGTAATAGATAGAACTCCGCTTGGTCCATACCATATTGGATTGATGCTTTAGTATAATAATAGATCGAGCTTTTCCACTGAACACACACACAACTTGAATTCGACTCAATAACTCAACAACTTAAATTCAATTTCATCAACTTCAAATTTCCTGAGCTGATAAGATATTCATGATATTTTATCTCAATTACAAAAAATATACAGAAAATTATATAAGAAAAAAACTTAATGCAAAAAATATACAGAAAAAATTAAAATAAAATGAAAAAACTAGATCTGGATGTTAACCTCCTTTTTTCGGCTGACCGGAGAGGGATGGTGCCGGCGTTGGGCGAGCGAGGCAGCGACCATAGCAGATCTGCTCGGCGGCGGCTTGCTTGAGGCGGGCGGTGGCCAGATCTGCCAGAGAAGCGGGGAGGGAGAGAGCGGGGAAGGGAAGAGAGGAAGAGAGCGGGGAAGGGAAGAAACGCAGCGACGAGGGACGACCGGCGACCACTGGGCGGCAAGGGGCGAGCGGCGACCACGGGGCGGCGCGGGGTGGGGGGCAAGAAGAACCAGATCTGCGTGTGGAGAGAGAGGAAGGGAGAGAGGGAGGGAGAGAGGATGAGAGAGAAAAAAATCAGAATATTTTATTTATATACATATATATATATTTTAGCGACGGAAATTAAATTCCGTCGCTAATTTTAGCGACGGAATTTAATTTCCGTCGGTAATTAGCGACGGAAATCAAATTCCGTCGCTAAACAAAATTAAATGATATAATTAAATATTTTTAGCGACGGAATTTAATATCCGTCGCTAAAATATATAAAATAAATTAATTAAAATATATTTAGCGACGGAATTTGATTTCCGTCGCTAGAATTTGATTTTCGTCGCTAATTTTAGCGACGGTATTTAATTTCCGTCGCTAAAATATATAAAATAAATTAATTAAAATATTTTTAGCGACGAAATTTAATTTTCGTCGGTAATTCCCGACGGAAATTAAATTCCGTCGCTAAAATTAGCGACGGAAATCAAATTCCGTCGCTAAAAGCCGTAGCAATTTATGCCGCCAAATTTACGCGCCTGATTTACCGACGGTTAGATTTTCCGTCGCTATATTAGCGACGGAACATTTTTTCCGTCGCTAATTACCGACGGAATTATTTTCCGTCGCTAATTAGCGACAGAAATGTCTTTCCGTCTCTAAATAGCGACGGTACATTTTCCGTCGCTAAATTTCCGTCGGTAAATGCTGATTTTCTTGTAGTGTAACCTTCACTAATATATCAGTGTATGCTTTGATTTTAAGTTGTTCATGGTTTTGGTTTCAGAGCTTCTGCGAGAAAATAAGAGAATGCTGGACAAATCTATCAAAGAGATAGAGAGGGAAAGGCAAGGTTTGCAGATGCAAGAAAAGAAGCTTATTGTAGAGATAAAGAAAAGTGCAAAGCAAGGGCAGATAGTGTCCAAGGTTCTTCTGATCCCTATCTTGTGGGTTAATTTTATTCTTCTGCTCTGATTGTTTTGTTAATAAAGAAACTTTAATCTTTCTTTAATGGTATGCATTGTCGAGTTAAAGTTTTACTAACTTTTTTAATTGATACTTGCGAACGGATGCTTGAGACTTTTTTATTTTTCTTCCCTTAATCTTTATTGACATGTAGCATTTTGTGCTATTCTTGAATTTCCAGTGCTGGGTTTGTTCAAAATTATTAAATTTGGCTCAAATTTTATTTTTGTTTACTTAGACTAGCATTTATAACACATGATTATTTTCTATTGCTTATCAAAAGGGGATGGTTACTGGTTTGTGTTTTTAAAGTAGAATGAATAGAGAAAATAAGGAACTGAGGTTTTGTTTCATATTAATTTGTATAAGCGATGATGGATTCTTTGTATAAGCGATGATGGATTCGCACTAAGTTTAGGAATATACGTATTAAGTTAGGATGCAATTGCTGAGGACAAGTGAAGGTTAGCTGTTAGTTGGAAATTTAGACCAGCTACTTAATTATAAATTGGTAAATTTTGCTAATGAAATAGATCATGTATATTAAGCTTAAATAAGACCTGTGCGAATGAGTGTGTATTTTAAAGCGAATGCATGAATATTCCAAGTAAATTTTTAATGTATGTATATTTATATGTATGCATGTATGTGGGTGGATGTGTATAGTATTTATGTGTTAATGGGATTATCTTTGACAATATGGAGCAAAATGTATACTGACATTAATTGCTATTAATCTAATTTTTTTTTATGAATTTACCTAGCTGACATATTGATGTGATTAAAATATTTCAGCAATATATGAAAATCAATAGTGTATATATGTATATATAAATATATGAAGTGAAGAGTAATTGAAAATAAGTTTGAAAGTTGAAAGTTTAAGATAGATAATATGTTTTAAATGACAGGTAAATAACTAGATGGTTAGTTGAGGATTTATAATATGTGTCATTTTAATAAAATAAAATTTAGTGTAAATCTATAAAGATAGGATGGAATCTAACATGAAGAAAACGAATTAAAATAAGTGAGTAAGAGTTGATAAGAAAATATAAAGTGAAAAAGGGGCTCAAATCCTAGGAGTCTATGGTACTTGTAAAAGTATGTGGAATAACAAGTAAAAAGGGAATAACAGAAGGAAATAAATAAATTGATGATTAAAAGTGTAATTTAGTATAAAAAGTTACAAGTAAAGGACAAAGTATTTTAACCGGACTCATGGTAAGTGAATGAATTAGAGAAAGTGAGTGTACTTAACAAATGAAGAGTACTTACATTGGAGAATTCAATCGACATTCATCCCGTTAAGTACTCTTTATTTAAAGAGTAGTTTAAGAAAATCAAGTAATCGTGCAGTATCGTTGGAATTGTAGTGTGTATAAATGAATGGTATTACATGATTGAGATTTTTTTATCTAATATAAGATTTTTTTTTTTTTGCAGGAACAGGATGTAAATTTTGAAATTTCAACAGATTTTATTTCTTGATTAGAATGCAAATTTAATTTTTTGTATTAGACAGTATGTTTTTTTTAATTAATCTTTTATTTGAATAAATACATTATATTAGATTTTCTTTAGAAATTTAATTGATTGTATGACATTACGATATTAATATTGTAATAAAAAAAATATAATTTAATGACAATAAAAAAATGTCACAATAAAAAATTGTCACTAAAACTATTTTTTGTGACAATTATTTTTATCCTTATTTATGTTACTAAAATGTAACGTAATATGACGATTTATATTTATCGTTAATACACATTATTTTAATGACGAAATCATTTTTCGTCAGTTAAAGTATTAGATTTAGTGACGAAATTAAATATTTTATGACGAAAATTATATTTATTTATGACGATAATTACGTAATCAATGCTTAATGATTTTAATCAGAAGTAGAGTTTCGTCATTAAAAATATTTAATTTCGTGACGAATTTTAAATTTGTCATAAAAATATCAATATTTAGTGACGATAAACAATATATTGTGACGAAATATAATTTTATTTATGACATAATTTTTGTCATAAAAAGTAAGAACTAAAGATGACGATAATCATTTTCGTCACAAAAAATATACTTACGGTGACAAAAAAGTAAATCGTCACGTAAACTTTTATGTTACGCGCCTACCGTTACGTTCTCTGTGACGATAAAAAATCGTCACCTTATCTTTTCAGCGACGAAAAATGAATTTTTCATGACAATTTTTTGCATCATAAAAAGTATAATTTCTTGTAGTGACCCCACCACCGCTACCGTCGCCACCGCAACCACATCGCCACCCACATCACCTCCACACTGCCGCTACCTCCACCGCCACTACCGCCGCCGCCACCACTACCCCCACATCGCCACTGCCACTGCCGCCATAGCTGCCACCGCTGCCACCTCTACCACCGCTACTGTAACACCCCGAATATACCTTAGTCGGATTAGGGTAAGTTCAGGGTGTAACGAAAATCGAATATGCTAGAGATAAGGACGAAAGTGTCCAAAAAGGACACAACTGTCATTAATTAAAAAGTTTCGGCAAGTTTCAATAAATTGGACAGTTATATCGTCATGCCTTAAATAATGTGAAAAGAATTAATTTGGTGAATAAAAATGTGTATGTGGATGAAGGAAATGATTAGTTGCAGCAAAGTATGTGACCGGTTTTATTTGTGTAAGGTAAGGGTATTTCGGTCATTTTGTAATTAAGGATTAAATTGATTGAATTAGTTAATTAAGTGGGTCAATGTATGAAATAGAAAAGTGCTATGCCAATTGAAGAAAAGGAGGGAAGTTAAGGGGTTAAGAGATAAAACTTGGCATAAATGTCTTCATGGGACTAATGAAAGGGTGACATGTGGCAAATGAGGATAAGGATGGACTAATGGCCTTAAGTCAGCCCTTTTGGCTGTTCCTAGGGCCATCCTTGGATGGGAAATGATAGGGAAAAGAAAGAGAGAGAGCCTATCCTCTTCCTTTCTCACGCCAATTCAAGCAATTTAAGGCCAAGGTGAGGTTTTCCAAATTTCAAGTAATTAGATGCAAGATTTGGGTTAGGAAAGGTAAGTGGTTGATTTTTCCCTCTTCCTCTCCTCTTCTCCTTAAAGATAAGTAAGGGTTTGTGTAACTTTGAATTTTGGTTGTTTTGTTTAGAGGGGACAAGAGAAGCTAAAGAAGGAGTAAGAAAGAAAAGGGGATTGTGCAGTTATTTGAGCAATTAGGGAGCAAAGGAAAAGAGGTTTGGAAACTCTTTAGTTATATATATGAATTTGTATATGTTTATGTGTTATATGAGTTATTTGAATGTTTTGATGATGATATACGATGATGGTAGTGAGTATTGGTTTAAATTGCTAAACCGTGCATGTAAATAGGATTTTGGGTGAAAACTGTGTTAGAATACACTTAACCCTTCTTCGGTTATTACGCTGTATTGTGAGTTTTAGAACTCCAAATGATATGAGACTAGTACCGTTTGAAATTTAAGACATATTACTACAAATGTCTTAGAAATAGTCTTGAGCTAATTTTAGCTCTAAGTGTCCCAAAAGTGGTCATGAAGAAGAGGTATCTTCTCTGGCTGGGTTTAGGTGAGCAGTATAGGTTGTTTTGGTCATATTTGATAATTTAGGTGTCCAAATGATCTAAAATTTGTTCTATATTAACATCCTAAGGATCTTTTCTTAAGAAGGAAATTTGGACTAAAAATGAGATTTAGAGGTCTGTTTAAGCATTTTAAGTTTGAAGCGGAAAACAGTCTTGTAACCTGTCTTTATGAGGAACCTAAAGCGAGCTTCTGTCACGAGCGCGACCATGGTCGTGAGCGCTACAAAATCTGCTTGACAAGTGTTTTCTCCTTCTTTTGAACCTTTTGGTTGGTAGGAACCCTTGCCTACCTTTACCCTCTTCTAGTTTGTATATTTTATGATGTTTTCCCTTTCGTAATACACCCGAACTTCGTCGGAACTTTATGAGACATATTCATTACATGTTTAGAACTTATAAAAGAGTAAATAAATGGCTATCACTTAGGAATACAAGAGACTAAGGTTATAAATAAGATCATTGACTAATGTACTTAAGGATCTAACAAGTCGAATACTTTCGAACACATTCAATATTAACCTGATTTAAATTCTGTTAAGAAATTTGAAGTGAAATTCTATAATCTGTACTTTGAACTTGTAGAACTACGGGGTTCTGATTCCCAATTCTTTCGGATACGTAGGAAGCTTGGGATATCCTCCCAAGTCCGAACCAAAGCATTGAAACTTATTTAGACATAGAAGATAATATTTCGACTGAATTCTATTAAATGCCTTGGTACTTGTTAAAAACAAATGTGATATGTATGTGCCAATTTATAAAAGTGTATATAGCTATTAATGCTTCAAGTTTTGAGTAGGATAATTTATAGTTTAAAATTTGTATGCCATATTAAATTGAAATTAAATGAATGTTTTAGGTGTGTTTTAAACTGAAATTGAAATGAATATTTCGTATATCAAATATCAAATGGTTTTATATGATTGTTTAAATAATAAATAATTCTTAATAAATTAAATAGTCTAAGTTCTTTGTGTTGGAATTCTTGAGGTTAACGCACGTGATTAAAGAAGTAATGTTTATAAAATTGTTTATGGACTTTATAAAAATAAGTATGTTTTATGTGAAGTTGTACTTAATCGAAAATTTACATGAGGATGCTCAAGTAAAGTGGCTCTTTTGAAACTTGAATAGTGTGGGCAGGGTGTGAAGCTGGTGCTCTGTAGCGAGCACGACAGAGGCCATCCTGTTCTCTGTCGCGAGCGCGACAGAGGCCATCTAGTTTTCTGTTGCGATCGCGACTAAGGTCGCGAGCGCGACTCTCTTCTATACTATGAAGGTATGTTCGATGAACTTTTTGACATGAATTTTGACTTGTGATTTACATATGACGTTGCTTCTTGGAATTACTATGCTATATTATGCGGTTAATGGAACAATAAATTGGACAAATAGTGTAGCCTGCGATAGTCGAGTCGTGGATAGATAGGCATGCCTATGGAGTTTGATTTGCTACAGCTTCTGTGATTTGGACCCTGATCAGGTCCACGACCGGATCTTCGTGATCCTTCCGTATCGGATCCTCGTGGTCCTTCTGTATCGGGTCCTCGCGATCCTTCTGTCTTGAATCTATGTATTACTCGTTATCCACCCCCTTGACTTAGCGGGCAATAAATAAACAAGAGTATGTGATTCGAATAATAAGATGTGAATTGATAAATATATGTGATGACTGGTATGCAAGTATGAGATTAAACAATTAACAAGAATGTGATCACATTGTCTACTGTGGCCTTTATATGGCATGGGTTAGTGTTTTGAGCACTCGTGTGTTTTTGGGTTCCGTATGGACCGTTGTGTAAGAATATGATAACACCTTTGTATAATTTGGTATGTGTGATCTAATACTCCAATGATTTGGAAGTTATATGGTAAGGCCTGTGTAAGCAAATTGTATGAAATGAATTTTGGGAACCGCAATGAAAATGCACGGGGTAATGTGTCTTCTGCTGACTCATCAAAAATTCAAATTAAAGGCATAGGTACAATTATCATTTCTTCTAAAGATGGTAGCCATAAGCTTGTTAATGATGTCTACTATGTGTCCAAGTTAAAAAGCAATATTTTAAGCTTGGGACAACTCTTGGAAAAGGGGCATGATATTCACATGAAAAATAATTATTTTTGGCTTTGAGATCAAAATAGTACATTGATTACCAAGGTCGCTATGTCGAGGAATAGAATGTTTATATTAAATCTTAAGACACTTGATGTAAAGTATTTGAAGTCTACAATAAAGGAGGAAGTATGGCGTTGGCACATGATATTTGGACACTTGAACTTTGGTGCTCTCAAGGATATGGGAGAGAAGAAGATGGTAAAAATGATGCCTTTAATCAACCATCCTAATCAAATTTGTGATGCTTGTCTTTTTGGCAAGAATATAAGAAAGAGTTTTCCAAAGAAGGCCACATCGAGAGCAACCAAGCCACTCCAACTTGTTCACACGTATGTCTGTGGGCCAATTGATCCATCATCATTTAGTAGCAACAAATACTTCATCTTTTTTATTGATGATTTTAGTAGAAAGACATGGGTTTACATCTTGAAGCAAAAATCTGAAGCATTTGCCGCATTCAAGAACTTCAAGGCTCTTATGGAAAAGGAGAGTGGCTACAAAATCAAGGCTTTAAGGTCTGATAGAGGAGGTGAGTTCACCTCAAAAAAGTTCAACGAATTTTGTGAGACTCATGGGATTTTACGTCAACAAAATAGCATTGTGGAAAAGAAGAATAAAATAATTCTTAACATGGATCGAAGCATATTGAAGGCTAAGAATATGTCTAAAGAGTTTTGGGCTAAAGTTGTCTCTTGTGCAGTATATATATCTAATTGCTCACCAGCATCAAGCATCAGGGATCGTATGCTACTACAAGCATGTAGTGGACATAAGCCTAGCGTGAATCACTTGAAAGTGTTTGGTTGCATTGCTTACAAGCACATCCCGCAACAAGAGAGAAGTAAGCTTGATGATAGAAGTGTTAAATATGTCTTTATTAGCTATGACGCAAACTCAGAGGGCTACAAGTTGTACAACCCAAACAATGGCAAGGTAGTGGTGAGTCGTGATGTAGAGTTCAAGGAAGATGGAGCATGGAATTGGGAAAGAAATGAAGAAAGCAACTATGACTTCATTCCATACTTTGTTGAGGAAGAATAGGAAGCCATGGTACCAATACAGGATGCAACTCTGCCTCCTTCACCCACTCCCAATAATCAAGGTGAAAGTTCAAATGAAGGACCAAGAAGCTATGAGAGGTCTTGATAATCTTTACAACGAAACTGAAGAAACAACTCTCGATTTACATTGCCTCTTTGCCTACGGTGAGCTATTAAGCTTTGAAGAAGCTACTAAAGAGAGAAGATGGAAAAGCTATGGATGAGGAAATCAAGTTGATTGAGAAGAATGATACTTGGGAATTAACAAATCTTCCTAAAAGTCATAAAGCTATATGAGTCAAATGGGTTTACAAGGTGAAGAAGAATGCAAAAGGAGAAGTGGAAAGATAAAAAGCAAGGCTTATTGCAAAAGGCTACAAGCAAAGGCATAGCATTGACTACGAAGAGGTGTTTGGCCCAGTTGCTAGCATGGAGACTATTCGATTACTTATCTCAATGGCGGCTCAAATAAAATAGAGAATCTATCAACTAGATGTGAAGTCGGCATTCTTAAATGATTATCTTGAAGAAGAAGTGTACATTGAGCAACCATTTGGATATGTGTTCAAAGGACATGAGGACCAAGTCTTGAAGTTGAAGAAGGAACTGTATGGATTAAAAAAAGTACCAAGGGCGTGGAATAGTCGCATTGACAAATACTTTCAAGAACATGGATTTGTTCGTTGCCTTAATGAATATATTCTTTACGTGAAAGCCCGTGATAATGGAGACATATTATTAGTTTGCCTTTATGTGGATGATCTCATTTTTACTGGCAACAATCCAAGATTATTTGAAAAATTTTAGAAGGAGATGTCTCGTGAGTTCAAAATGACTGACATAGGGCTCATGTCCTACTATTTGGGCTTAGAAATGAAGCAAATGGAGGAAGAAATTTTTATTTATCAAGAAAGATATGCGAAAGAAGTATTGAAAAAGTTTAAGATGCATGATTGCAACCCCGTGAACACGCCCATGGAATATGGAATGAAACTATCAAAATTTGAAAAAAGGCAAAAAGGAAGATCCCACTTTATTCAAAAGCCTTATGGGAAGCTTGAGGTACTTGACATGCACAAGATCCGATATTCTTTATGCTGTTGGAGCAATGAGCCGCTTTATGGAAGTTCCTACAACAACTCATATGAAGGTTGCAAAAAGAATATTTCGGTACTTGAAAGGTACGTTGGAGTATGGATTATTTTATACTTTCTCCAATAACTTCAAGTTTATAGGATATTGTGATAGGATTTTGCTGGAGATATTGATGATAGAAAGAGTGCTACTGGATTTATATTTTAAATGGGCAATTGTACAATTTCGTGGAGTTCAAAGAAGCAACCACTTTTTACGCTCTCTACATGTGAATCCGAGTATGTAGTGGTAACCTCTTGTACTTTTCATGTGATTTGGCTAAGGCAACTATTAAAGAAACTTCACTCGTATCAAGAAGAAGCAACAAAAATTTACATCGACAATAAGTCTGCTCAAGCACTTGCTAAGAATCCGGTCTACCATGATCGAAGTAAGCATATAGATACAAGATATCATTTTATTAGAGAGTGCATTGCAAGAAAAGAAGTAGAGCTCAAGTACGTGAAGACACATGATAAAGTTACGGACATCTTCACAAAAGCACTCAAGTTTGAAGACTCTCAAAAATTAAGATCAAGACTCGGGATGAAGAAGAAAAGTTCAAATTAATTAAGGGAGAGTGTTAAAAATATATTTAATTTGAACTTTAGAATTTCTAGAATTCTCTTAAAAATATCTTTTTCTAGAGTTCTCTTGAAAATATTTTTTTCTAAAATTATAATGTATGGCTAGAATTTATCTCTAAAATAATCTTGTAATTTTTTAATGACTAAATTTTTTTAGAGAGTATTTAATAAGTTAGATATAAAGTTGTTAGAATTTAATAATTTGTAGTTCTAGAGCGATCACAAGCTCCCTCTAAATATCTCTCATACCAAGTATTTTATGCGAGTCAAAGTTTGAGTGATATATCCTTGTGTTTAATTCACTCTCTCTAATTCTCTTTTCTATCTTCTAACAAGATATTCTTAATGGTGATTCTATCTGCTGGTTGCTAATATACTTCATGGACTGTATATACAATAATAATTTTTTTGTACAAGTAATAATTTACATTCGGAATAAGTCTGTAATCTTTATTTGGATTATGAACCGAAGGTAGAGCAGAACAGTTATCTGAAATTCAGCAAGTGTTGCACAGCCACTACTTATATAATTGTTGGTTAGCTTGATTTTTCAATGTATATATTGTTGTGTGTATAGCTGAATAAAGCTGTAAAAGATTGTAATTAGTAGTTGATGAGTTCTGTTACTGCAAATTAATTTGTGTAGCATAGACTGGTTTGGTTGGTTGTTATGTGGTGTATATGAAAAACTGAAATGGGTTAAATAAGAGAGGTGAATTTGAACTTGATACAGGCTTTCTTTAAACTTGGATCCGACCTTTTCTGTTACACAAGGGTCGAATTTGGGTTTCATCAATTTGTACCGTAGTCCCACTCTTATGGATCACTTGATTTATTTATTTTATTTAAGAAAAAAACACTTTATTTATTATTAGTAAGTGGATAGGATAAATGTGGTTGATTATGCAACACGTAGTCAACTATTTGACTTGTGAGTGAGATAAAAAGAGAAGTTTCAAAACTTTGCTCCAATTTCACTTAGAAGATCCAGAGCACCTCTTCAATTCAAAGATTAAGGTATTAATTTTCTCTAGTAGCTTTTATGTAAGCATCTTATTTCAGGATATCTTTTTAATTCATAGAAATATAGATGAACTATATAATTAATATCCCAATCAAGAATTGCAGCTCTAACCTGTATTATAATCAAGAAACATAAATAATATAATAGCTTATTCTTGGTATGATCAGCCTTCTCTCTCAATTTGATACCTCTGTGGCTGCGAGTATTATCATCCACATATAATAGCTTTTCGCCAATTATATTTCGTAAGTTAAAATTTCCATTTAATGAGCTTTATATTGCATTTCTTAATTTATTTTATGATTTATGTCCTGCTTCGTCTGACTGATGACTGATGCTGTGATTCTTGTTTTTCCATCGGTACAGTTTGTTCTTGGCAATCTTTTTCTAATCTCATTAACTCTCCAAACAATCCTACAATTTGGCTCATTAAGCACTCATTTACCGGTAACAATCATATATTTTTATTTAATTTTCTTAAGCTCATTAATTATATCAAAATTCTTCTTAAATGTGTTTATATACTGTTTATTTGATACAAGGATGGAGATTGTTGCTGTGCCAATTGTAGAGGCAGCTGCTGGTGAGATTGCAAATGACTCGGTGAGCCTTATCAAGCGACAAATCGGGTACCTGATTCATTACAATCGTAACATTGAGAATCTTAAAAAAGAGCTGAAAAAACTAGAAGCCAGGAACAGTGGAGTGGCGCAACTTGTAGCTGCAGGGAAGAGGAACTCACACATCATAGCACCTGAGGTGGTCCTTTGGCAAGAGAACGTGGTTTCTTCCATTCAAATTGTCATGGAATTTATTGACAATGAAATCAAAAGGAACAACAAGTGCTTGAATGGTATGTGTCCAAATTTGAAGTCACGTTATTCCTTGAGCAGGAAAGCTACAAAAATGGCTACGGAGATTGTTATTCCTCTGTTCAATGAAGCTTTGAATTTTGGCCCAATATCCTATCCCGGTCCACCACCAAAGATGGGATCAAGCTTCATCACTCATGGCATACAAGATTTTGAATCGAGGAAATCAATTATGGATGGAGTTTGGGAGGCTTTGAATGATGATGATCTTTTTTGCATCAGTATTTGTGGAATGGGAGGCGTGGGTAAAACCACGATGGTAAAGAAGCTTGTTCAGAGAGCTGAAGAACAAAAGTTGTATGAGATAATTGCAATGGCAGTTGTCTCCCAAAAACCTGACTTGAAGAAGATTCAAGGTGAAATTGCAGATCGCTTGGGGTTGACTCTCTGTGAGGAGACTTTATCAGGAAGGGCTGGCAAGTTACGTGAGCAGCTTATGAAATGTGGTAAGAGGATACTCTTAATATTTGATGATGTTTGGGAGAGGATGGATTTTGAAGCAATTGGAGTCCCGTCAGCATTGGAGAAGGTTAAAGGGTACAAAATTTTGTTGACGTCAAGAAATGAAGCTGTTTGCAAGAGTATGGAAAGCCAAAGAAACTTCCCAATCAAAGTTCTAGATGAAGGAGAAGCTTGGGATCTTTTTAGAAGACAGATTGGCATTTTCGTTGATCAAGACTTGCATGATACAGCAAAAGAGATTGCAGCTGAATGTGGTCGTTTACCTATTGCCATTGTCACCGTTGCTGGAGCATTAAAAGACAAGCAGAAGTATGATTGGAATGATGTGCTTAGAAAGCTAAAGAAATCCAATCTCGAAGGTGTCTCAGGAATGGATAAAGTTAATTTTCAAATTGAATTAAGTTATAATTATTTGAAATGCAAGGAAGCTAAGTCATGCCTTTTGTTTTGCTCCTTGTTTCCAGAAGATTATAATGTTCCACTTGAAAGTTTGGTTAGGTATGGGATGGGCTTGCGGCTGTTTGAAGGTATTGATGACTTCCATCAGGCAAGAGATAGAGTTTGTGCTCTCATCGGTGAACTAAAAGATTCATTTTTGTTGCTTGATGGTGATTATGATGGTGGCGACAAGTTAGTAAAAATGCATGATGTTATACGCGATGTTGTCGTATCAATTGCCTCAAAAAATGAGCACTATATAGTAAGTTGTGATGCTTTAATGAAGTGGCCAGATGCAGATAGGTGCAAAAGTTCCACTGCAATTTCAATTATCTGTAACGAGATAGAGGAGCTCCCTGTTGATATGGAGTGCCCAATGCTTCAACTTTTACAGCTAGATTGTGGAAGTTCTTCAGGTGACCAGATAAACAAAATTTTTAGAGGGATGAAACAACTACAAGTCCTAAATTTGGGAATCTCATCACTGCCAAATTCACTTGAATTTCCAAAGAACCTTCGAACCTTGTGTTTGTTTGGGAGCCTTGAGTCAGGAGAGTTGCCTAAAGAAATAGGAGATCTGATATCGCTGGAAATTCTTGAAATTGGCTTTGGATATTTAAAGGAGCTTCCGAAAGAAATAGCATTACTCAAAAATTTGAAGTTGCTGGACTTGAAGGAGATTCGCAGGCTTGATCACATTCCATCGGGTGTTTTGTCAAAGCTATCAAAACTAGAAGAGCTGTATGTTACATGGAAGTTTGGCGAGTGGGAATCCAAAGGAGATGGGGAGGAAACCAACACAAGCCTTAGGGAACTAGATAGTCTTTGCTTAACTGCATTACAAATTTGGGTACCAAATTTATCGATTTTGCCTTATAAATCAGTTTTTAGGAACCTGATAAGATTTAAAATTCTTATAAGTGAATGTCATAATTATGGTACTGATGACACATGCCAAGGGAATAGGTTGCACACAAAAGGTGGTAGTGTAGCGGAAATTAGAGAGAGTGAGATATGCTCTTTGTTGAGAAAAACTGAAGACTGGAGATTAGAAAATGTGGTAAATCTGAAGAATGTATATGAGCTCAGTGAAGAAATTCAGCTTCCATGCTTCAATAGCTTACAGTCTATCACTATACGTCGGTGTGAGAAATTGGAATATGTGTTTCCATTGTCTGTGGCTAGAGGAATGAGACAACTCCAAGAGATGAAAATATGGGACTGTGAAAATATGGAAGGAATTTTCTACGGAGAGGGAGTGGATGATGAGGAGATAACAGCTAATGAGGTTGAATTTCCTAATCTAAAAATTTTAGATCTGCGTGGGCTTCCAAAGCTGAAAGGTTTTTGGGTAGACATGAAGGTACGTGTTATTTTATGCTCCTAGATAGATAACTACTTTCTTTTTATTACAAAATTTGGGCAAAAATACATTTTTTTTAATACTTTCTTTTTTAAAACTTTCAAAATTACTAAAATAGATCCTAACGAAACTCGTAAATTGATTTCTAGGATCCCTAAACTCCTTTACATACATATATTCTAATTAATATATTTCTCTCTCTTTACTTATCATGTCTTTTTTTATAGTCTTAATCTTTCCTTAATTAATTTGTAGAGTAGAATAGAAAAGATTTAGGTGAAGAATTAATAGAAATTAAACATATATCAATAAAATCTTTATCGATTTTTTTATTGGATTTTAAATCTTTATGGGTCCATAAATTAAATGAACATGTTTTCACTAAAATAAAATCATTTAAATTAACTAAAATAAAAATAATAGACATAAATTCATCATATTTTATTCTTAATAAATATTAATCAAAATCACATATAAAATAAAAAAATTAAATTAGTAATCAAATATAAATTCAAATAAATAATGCAGCACACACATATATATACATCTACACTATCGGGTTTGAAATAAAATTCAAGAATTATAATTAAAATTTTAACTTAAATCTCAAGTTAACTCCCTACAAGTTTAACTAAGAAGCAAAAATGCTATACAAGTTTAACTAAAAAGTGGCAAGTTGGGTGGATTGGGTTATAAATGGACGGATCATAAATTGAAACTAAAAAATATGGATCATAAATGGATCAATGGCCCAAACGGAGTTGGATGGGTTGGATCGACCCATGGATTTTGCTTAATATAAGTAAAAATAGAAAATGATCGATAGGACAAGAAACATCAAATGAAAATATTTTACACAAGAAAAGGAACAACAGCAAAAAGAGGGCAAAGATTACACTGACATACTAATAAACTAGAGCAAGATTTAGCTCAGATCCCTTGGAGGAACAACAGCTTCAACCTCCCATTATCCTTCAACTTTATCTCCAATAGTCATCTAAAATTATATTCACCTTTGCTGCTGTTGACTTTGTGGCTCACAAAAGTTGACAAATGAATTTGACAACTTAAATTGAGAATCCCACATCGGGAATTCTATAGAAATGAGGAGGCTTGATCACTTATATAAGCAAGCTTCATTTGTTTAGTTTTCTCATCCCAAAATTGCCAATCTTTCTAAGGCAATTAGTAAATATTTCACTTGTATTATTTTTTTTTTAAATAAATATAATATTAGTAGTGTCCGACAACGTAGGCATAATTGGCCGAACCTCGTTAAATTCTGGTGTTCTTTATTTGTCTATTTAATAGCTATTGTCGGGTGTATTGTTAGTGAATTATTGTGCTGTTAAATTACTTAGGAAAATTTTGTCCTGTGAATTTTACCTTGTGTGATTTTTCAGTACAATTGTTTACGCTTTATTCACCTGCTCAATAGTGCTCGAGGTGAATTTGGTGGAAATTAACCCGAGTTTCCACAACAATTGGTATCAAAGCCTAGGTTATTTCTTAGTATGTTCTGTGGTTGCAGCGTAGTCTGATCTTCCACATCAGAAAAGATTTTTCCTTAGGCTATTGGCATTTCGCATCGACAGCTATTGAATAGTAATTGTAGCAGAAATGACAAATCCATCCACTGCTTCTTCGTCGTCCAATTTGATGGCAAATACAAGAGTTGCGGTGGAAATTTTTTATGGTACGAGTCATTTTGGCATGTGGCAAAGTGAGGTTCTAGACGCTCTTTTTCAGCAAAGTCTAGATATTGCTCTTGAAGAAAAGAAACCAGATGATGTTGATGAGAAAGAATGGAAGAGACTTAATCGTTTGGCATGTGATACAATTCGATCGTGCCTTTCTAGAGAGTAAAAGTATGCTTTCTCGAAAGAAACTTCTGCAAGTAAATTGATGAAGGCACTGGAGAAAAAATTCTTAAAAAAAAGCAGTCAGAATAAGCTCCACATGAAGAAAAGACTGTTTTGTTTCAATTATGTTGCGGGTACCACAATAAATGATCACATCACCAGTTTTAATCAGTTAGTCACTGATTTATTGAATTTGGATGTGACATTTGAAAATGAAGATCTGGCTTTGATGTTGTTGGGATCGCTTCCTGAAGAGTTTGAGTTTTTTGAAACGACTCTACTTCATGGAAAGGCTACTATGACTCTCAGTGAAGTTTGTGCTGCCTTGTATAGTTATAAACTGAGAAAGAAGGATAAGAAAGAAAGCACAAGTGGAGCTACAGAAGCTCTAATTGTGAGAGGTCGGTTGCAGAGCCAGACTAGAGGAAAGAAAGGGAGATTGAAGTCGAGGCCCAAATTGGGCAAAGACGAATGTGCCTTTTGTCGAGAAAAAGGGCACTGGAAGAGAGATTGTCATAAGCTGAAGTATAAGGGCAAACCTGATAAGGGAAAGACTGTTGCAGATTCAAATGTAGCTGAGTGTAATGATGAAGACTCAGATTTCTCATTTACTGTTACATCGTCAACTAGCTCTTCTAGTGTATGACTACTTGATTCAGGCTGCAGTCATCATATGTGTCCCAATCGGGATTGGTTCTATGAATTTAGAGAACTAGAAGATGGAGTTATTTATACAGCAAATGATGTCTCTCTCACTACACATGGGATTGGTTCCATTCGTTTGAAAAACCATTATGGATCAATCACAATCTTGAAGAATGTTCGTTATGTGCCCAGTCTGTCAAAGAATCGCATTTTCGTGGGGGCTCTAGAAGAAAAGGGTTTCGAGATACGAGCAAAAGGCGGAGTAATGAAGATAATCTCTGGTGCACTTGTGGTGTTAAAGGGAATTCGAAAGAACAGATTATACCACTACCAAGGTACTACTGTTATTGGCACAACAGCAGTGGCTTCTACTGGTGAAAAAGAGTTAGAAGCAACGAGGTTATGGCATATGCGCTTGGGGCATGCAGGTGAAAAATCCTTGAATCTCTTGGTAAAACAAGGATTATTGAAAGGAGTTCAAACTTGCAAATTGGATTTTTACGAGCATTGTGTCAAAGGAAAAAAAACAAGAGTCAAATTTGGAACAGCAATCCACGATACCAAGGGTATTTTGGACTATGTTCATTCTGATGTGTGGGGACCTTCCAAGACGACTTCTTTGGGAGGAAAACACTACTATGTGACCTTTGTTGATGATTTTTCCCGGAGAGTTTGGGTGTATACTATGAAGACTAAGGATGAAGTGCTTGGAGTTTTTCTCAAATGGAAAAAGATGATAGAAACTCAAATAGGCCGAAAGATCAAGCATCTCCGTACAGAAAATGGCGGAGAATACAGGAGTGATCCATTTATGAAGGTGTGTGAAGATGAAGGCATTGTCAGACACCTCACAGTCAGAAATACACCACAACAGAATGGGGTGGCAGAACGTATGAACCGGACATTGCTGGAGAAAGTTCGGTGTATGTTGTCCAATGCTGGGTTGGGCAGAGAATTTTGGGCTGAAGCTATTACATATGCTTGTCATCTCATTAATCGCCTACCATCTAGTGCTATTGGTGGTAAAATGCCATTGGAGAAATGCTTTGGAAAACCTGCTACAGATTATAATTCCTTACATGTGTTTGGTTACACTGCATACTATCACATTAAGGAATCAAAGTTGGATCCACGTGCAAAAATAGCAATTTTCATGGGGATCACCTCTGGTGTGAAAGGATATCGACTTTGGTGCCCAGAGTCAAAGAAAATAATTTTCAGCAGGGATGTTACCTTTGATGAATCTACCATGTTAAGAAAGGTGACAAATGAAAGTGTTGAGCAGACAGATGGTACTCCAAAACAGGTGGAGTTTGAAAGAAAAATTGTTAGCCCAGCAAATGATAAACAGATGCAGAAACTCCTATGGTAGATGAGGAGTTAGATGAAGAAGAGGTTTTAACCCAAGAACCTCCACAGCAACCTGAATCAATTGCATTAAGTAAGCCAAAGAGGACAATCAAAAAGCCTGCTCGCTATGTTGATATGGTGGCTTACGCATTCCAAATTGCAAATGATGACATTCCTATCACTTATAATGAAGCAATCAAAAGTTCAGAAGTAGAGAAGTGGAGGAAAGCCATGAATGATGAAATGCAGTCCCTTAATAAGAATCATACTTAGAAGCTAGCTAGTCTCCCGAAGGGAAAGAAGGAAATTGGGTGAAAATGGGTATGTGCAAAAAAAGATGGATTTCCTGACAAGGATGATGTGCGCTACAAAGTAAGGCTGGTGGCTAAACGCTACGCTCAGACGGAGGGAATTGACTATAATGAAG
Source organism: Excoecaria cochinchinensis (assembly GCA_947683425.1). Lineage (NCBI taxonomy): Eukaryota > Viridiplantae > Streptophyta > Magnoliopsida > Malpighiales > Euphorbiaceae > Excoecaria > Excoecaria cochinchinensis. Next base: position 17,508,385 of record CANTUQ010000013.1, read on the forward strand.
TTTTTTCTCCAGTTGTAAAATATTCCTCAATTCGAATTTTGTTGGCTTTGGTAGCATAATTGGATATGGAACTAGTTCAGTTGGATGTAAAAACTGCATTTTTACATGGAAACTTGGAGGAGGAAATCCATATGGTTTAGCCCGAAGGATTTAAAGTTGCTGGAAAAGAAAATATGGTGTCCAAACTTGAAAAATCATTGTACGGATTGAAGCAATCTCCGAGGCAGTGGTACAAACGATTTGACAAGTTTATAATGGGAAAGAAGTACACAAGAAGCAAATATGATCATTGTGTGTATTTGCGCAAGCTACAAGACGGATTCTACATATATCTTCTTCTTTATGTTGATGATATGTTGATAGCTTCCAAGAGTCTAACAGAGATTGAGAAGTTGAAGACTCAACTGAACAGGGAGTTCAAAATGAAGGATCTAGGTGAAGCCAAGAAGATTCTCGGTATGGAGATAAGCAGAGATAGGGAATTGGGGAGACTTTGTTTGACTCAGAAACAGTATCTGAGAAAAGTGCTAAAGCGTTTTGGCATGAATGAAAAGTTAAAACCTATTAGTACTCCTCTTGCTCCTCATTTCAAGCTTAGTGCATCTTTGTCTCCAAAAAATGAAGCAGAACGAGAATATATGGTAAACGTACCGTATGCAAATACTATTGGTAGATTGATGTATGCTATGGTGTGTACAAGGCCCGATATCTCACAGGCAATTGGAGTTGTGAGCAGGTATATGCATGATTCTGAAAAGAAACATTGGCAAGCTGTGAAATGGATTCTGCGGTACATTCTGAACACCGTAGATGTTGGTTTGGTATTTCAGCGAGATGATCAAGATGGTCAATGTGTAGTTGGATGTTGTGATTTCGACTATGCCAGTGATTTGGACAAGCAACGATCAACTACTGGTTATGTGTTTATTCTTGTGAAGGCACCAGTTAGTTGGAAGTCTACTTTACAGTTAAGAGTTGCTTTGTCCACTACGGAGGCAGAGTATATGGCAATTACAGAGGCTATGAAGGAGGCAATTTGGCTTCAAGGGTTACTTGGTGAATTAGGGCTTCAACAGAAGCACATCAAAGTGCATTGTGATAGTCAAAGTGCTATTCATTTGGCAAAGAACCAAGTTTACCATGCAAGGACGAAGCATATCGATGTTCATTATCACTTTGTACGAGAGGTTCTGGAAGAAGGTGGAGTAATAATCCAGAAAATTAGGACCACTGAGAATCCTGCTGATATGTTTACAAAAGTGGTGACTGCGGTCAAGTTGCAACATTATTTGGACTTGATCAATATTGTTAAAAGTTGAAGTTGTGCGCTTTAAAGCGCATTTGGTGACACTATTAAAATTGAATTTTGCAAGAGATTTGAAGATGTAGAGTTCGCCAAGGTGGAGATTTGTTGACTTTGTGGCTCACAAAAGTTGACAAATGAATTTGGCAACTTAAATTGAGAATCCCACATCAGGAATTCTATAGAAATGAGGAGGCTTGATCACTTATATAAGCAAGCTTCATTTGTTTAGTTTTCTCATCCCAAAATTGCCAATCTTTCTAAGGCAATTAGTAAATATTTCACTTGTATTATTTTTTTTGAAATAGTGAAATATAATATTAGTAGTGTCCGAGAAATTAAACATAATTGGCCGAACCTTGTTAAATTCTAGTGTTCTTTATTTGTCTATTTAATAGCTATTGTCGGGTATATTATTAGTGAATTATTATGCTGTTAAATTACTTAGGAAAATTCTGTCCTGAGAATTTTACCTTGTGTGATTTTTCAGTACAATCGTTTACGCTTTATTCACCTGCTCAATAGTGTTCGAGGTGAATTTGGTGGAAATTAGCCCGAGTTTCCACAACAGCTGCTTCACATCGTCCTCCTGATATCCACCGATAAAGAAACTCATCAACTCTCTTAATATCCAACAAAATCCAATAAGTAAACCTCAACAAATCAATAAATACTTAAGAACCCAATAAAGAGCAGACCCCAAACATATCAAAAACCATAAATTAGTTTTGCTATTTAATCCATCTCCTCAAATCTATTTGACATGGATCAACATCTTCCCCAACCACAACATTAGTTTTGCTAAATCTAATAACACCTCACTCAATTACAAATTTACAATACAAAATAACACTTAACATTCAAATAATATTGAATAGGTTTTTATAGGGACACCCACTGGACATATATAGTAACATCAGCATAAAAACCATTCAATCTCTCATGCTTGTCAGAATTTGTTAGAAAATAGGGAGGTACAACAAGAAAGGAAAAAATAGTTTGCTGGAACCATATATTTTTATTGAATAATAAACTATTTAAATACATGATTTGCAACTAGAAAAGGAGAAAAAACAACAAACAAAAATATTCTAAAAATATGTTATTTGAAATTTAAATAAGCTAAAAACAATATAATTAAATTAAATCTCCTAAAAACTTGATCAAAGATAGGTTGAAAGATTTGTTTGTAACTACTGATGCAGACTTTTTCAACACTCCTCCTTGCATTAGTGGATCAATTTCACTCACAGTCACTCAACTTATCACTTATCGTGCAAAAGTAACCGACTTTTTTCTTTCGACTTAAATGTCATTGAAATTTTAACATTTTTGCAAAAAATTATATAAACCGGAATCCGACGAGAACTTTTACCGGATTGATGACATGGCATATGACATGTGGCAACGAATAGTCGGTATATGATTTTTTTGCAAAAATGTTAGAAATTCAGTGATATTTAAGTCGAAAAAAAAAGTTGGTTTTTTTTGCGCGATAAATGATAAGTTGAGTGACCGTGAGTGAAATTGACCCAAATGTAGCATTTGCTGGAGATACTGTTAAACGACATGTAATTTTTAACATGGCATGCCATGTCATCGATCCGGCAAGGGTCCTTGCCGGATTCCGGTTTACATGACTTTTTTGCAAAAATGTTAAAAATTCAGTGACATTTAAGTCGGAAAAAAAATTAGATTATTTTTGTGCGATAAGTGATAAGTTGAGTGACTGTAAGTGAAATTAACCCTACATTAATAGATGAAAATTCTATGTCTTCTCATTGGTCTTGACATGCTCCTCCTGTAATGGATTTAGAAAAAAACTTTTCCCACTCATTTTAATTTTGAAAAGTTCTTTTCCTTTAGGTTTCTTAATCAAGCAATACTCATTCTCAAAAATGACTTTAAATCCCTTCTTAATTAATTGTCCCACACTGAGCAAATTTCGGTTAATTTCAGGTACGAAAAGAACATCAGTAATTAGTTTTGTACCTATGCAACTTTCAATGGAAACAATTCCTATTCCTTCAACCAAAAGAAGCTTACCATCACTTATCCTAATCTTTGATATTTTTTATTTGGTCAGATCCTCGAAGAGCTCCTTATCACAAGTCATATGATGGGTACACCCACTATCTACTAGCCAATTATCACTTAAGTTACTGCTTGCAATACTAGTTGCCACAAATAGCTCATCCTCCTCTTGTTGCTGGCCTACAACTTCAGCCTCATTGTTTTGATAAAAGCTACTTTTGCAAATCCTTTTATGATGCCCTAGCTTGTTACATTTTTCACACTTGACATCTGGTCTTCTCCAGCACTTGAAAGAAGGATGGCATAATCTCCCACAATGTTCACATGGAGGAAAATTTGTCTTCTTCCCTTTACCTTTGTCAAATTGCTTTGCCAATAATGCTCCCTCTATAGAATCTTCAATTCTTATTAATCGTCTATGTTCTTAAGCCTGTAAAGAATTTAGCAACTCTGCCACACTAATTCTGGACATATCTTTAGAATTCTCTAAGGAAGAAATAGTCATCTCAAATTTTTCAGGAATGGTGACAAGAATTTTCTGAATTAATCTTGAATCTGAAAACTCAGAACCAAGTAATCTTCCCTTGTTAACGATGCCTAGAACTCTGTCAACGTACTCTTTGATTTTTTCTGACTCTTTCTTTCTTTGCATCTCAAACTCCTTGAGCAAGGTCAACACTTGCATTCACGTGATCCTTTCGTTTCCTTCATATTCATTTTTGAGAAAACTCCAGATTTCAAATGCTGATTTTAAAAGCATAATTCTAGTAAAAATTGACGGTAAAACAGCAGCAAACAATGAAGCTCTTGCCTTGGATAGCCTTGCTTTCCTCTCCTTATAAAGTTTCATTTGTGCCACCATTGGATTGTTGGGCAATGGAAGAATTTCATAGTCTTTCTCAATAGCTTCCCAGAGATCATTTGCCTCCAAATAAGCCTCCATTCTAGCTGCCCAAACTAAGTAATTTTGTCCATCAAAAATAGGTGGAGCAAGTACTGTAAATGGTGTTTCCAAATCCTTTTTTTTTTTGGATTGAAACTTTCTTTTCTAATGGGTTCATAGGCCCCTTAAGAAGAAAAGTTCTGATACCACTATTGGAAATAGAGAGGTACAAAGAGAAAGGAAGAAATCGTTTGTTGGAACCATATATCTTTATTGAATAATAAACTATTTAAATACATAATTTGCAGATAGAAAATGAGAAAAAACAACAAACAAAAATATCATAAAAATCTGTTATTTGAAATTTAAATAAGCTAAAAACAATAAAATCAAATCAAATCAAATTAAATCTCCTAAAAACTTGGTCAAAGATAGGTTGAAAGATTTGTTTGTAACTTCTGATACAGACTTTTTCAACAGAACTCAGACACTCTTGGCCTTTGAAATTTAAGCAATGGTCTCAATGGGCAAAGACATAGGCCAATGTGCATAATTGTTCTTGCCGCTTTACCTTTATTATTCCATAATCCGAAATCAAATACCCAGCTTAAGCTCCAGACTGATTAGACTATAAGGTACAGCTTTCTGTTCCAAAATAATCTTGTGGGACATATCATGAAATTCTACACATAAAACCTGAATTTAAAATCATTGCTTATGATATAACAAGACACAATAAAAGAAAGATGAAACACGCTGCCAATAACAGAATTTTTTAGATCACGTACTAAAGAGCTTAAAGAATGAAACAAGATCCCTGATACAAATGCACACACAAATCCAAGAGCCTCTTAGCATTCACAGTAACTCCTTTAAAAAAACCAAGCTTCATCATCAGCAATTATATCAAAATCAAGCTATTGTACATAAATTCATGAATAAATGTATATCTAGAACCACAGTACAACAAACTTCACCAAATAACAATATTTTAAAAGAAAAATAATTGAATAAACCCTTTTAAGAAAAAAAATATTGAAAAAAAATAAAAAAGAAACATTCTAAGAGTGTAAGAAGAACCAAACAAAACGAAAGACTAAACATAACCCAATGTTGTAATGCTTTGTTTGGATTGAAGTAAATTGAATTTACTTTAATGAGAGTAATTTAAATTTTATTTTCTCTTGTTTTTCTTTCCATTGTTTGGGTATCCTAAAATAAATATAGAGGAAATTAGATTTCCTTCCTAATAGTAAATGTTATTTTGACATTAATACCCTTATGATATTAAAATAAAAAAAAAATAGAACAAAAGATTATGTAGTATTTTTCCTAATTTTAGCTAAGTTTATACTATATACTACATGAAAATATAAAGTGCATGCATGCATGTTAATTTTGTAAAGTTATGCAGTATCTGCAGATGGGTTTCTTTCTATAATTTTTTGAGTTATAGTCACATATATACCTAATGATTCTATCATCATTTATTACCAAAGGAAAAAGGCAGGAAAACAAGCAAATCACTATAATGATAATTCAATACGAAGCTCTAATAAAAGCTCTAATCAAATTTTAGAACAAGATAAACTTATGAAGAAGCTAAAATTTTCTCGGCAAGACTACCAAAGAACCTATCATCAAAGCATAAATAGAGAACAGATAAGACTCCTACAATGTAAATGCACTCTCAATTAAATTCTTTTGAAAAATCTCAATATAAATTTGCAAAACAAAATCCTCTATCCCAATTTGATGCAAATATTAAAAAGATGCATAAAGTTAAAAGTTTCACAGATGCTGAATAAACGAGGCCACCTATTGATGTCATGAAAAACCACAGAAAAAAAAAAGAAAAAATACTTGAATATTCATGTATATACAAGTACATTCGAAGCAGTGCACTATACTCTACAAACTGGTTTTGAGAGAATCAAAAATAAGAATAAAACATAAAAAGCCAAGAAAATAAGATATAAAACAAGTACATCATACAAAATAAAGTACGTACCGCTAGCTGGTCATATTTGCAATTAAGAATACCATTCAGAAACATCTCATATCAATAAGACGATAACAATTTAAAAGCAAGATGCTGAATAGTGACATAAAATTAGAAAACTTTGGAAATTTTCTTATAATTTGTTTAACCCATTATCAGGACCAAGCTAATCTATCTACAAAATTGAAAGTTATCATCCATCTAAATTTTTAACAAATCATAGATTTTTTAAAAAGAATGAACTCTATGCAACCAAAAGTAACAAGGAATCATCAAACATTCAACAACAACTAGCTTTGTTTGAGATTATACCTTGAAATACTGAGCTTGTACCTTGAGGTTATACCAAGCTTTGCTTGACTGGAGCGGTTAGTGGATGAAAAAAAGAGCAGTCACCTTCAAAGAAACACTTAACAATTGAATAAAAATTCCCAATTAATCTGCTTGATAAGTAAACAAAAGATAATAAAATCAGATAAATGAAAACCACATAGAGAGAAGTTAAGTCATAGATAATGATCGAAACCTCTCTTTGTTTGTTATCATCAATGGAAGCTTTAAATAACTAATAGCAAATGACGGAAAAAAAACAAAAAATTCTATACCTGCAAGTTGGGGTACCGGCAGCAAGCAAGCGATTGGAGACTTACCGGAGCTGATCTTGCTTGTCGATTCTCAATTTCATTCATGGATCAAATATTCCGTAAAAAATGTTGAAAGAAAAGAACAGAAACGTGAGGATGTATTTATAGAGGGAGGGATTATTTGGTCATTTTATACAATTGTATCCCATCTCCCTCCCAATTACCCCGTTGGAAATGAAAAGCTGAACACAGAGTTAATTGGAAAATCCTATTTCCCTTGCATTCCTCTCTCTATTTTTGCCATTTTAGAAACCAAATAAGGGAAAGTAAGGTCAGTTAAACTTACTTTTCTCTCACTTACTTTCACTTCCCTTGATCCAAATAGAGAAAGCATGCAAAGCTAAACAGAGCCAAACAGTGAATTCTATTTTTTGGTATAACTGAGATATAACTAAAGTATACTTTAAATAATGTAGAAAAAATGAATTTTATTTTTTTGTATAACTGGTGTATAACTAGAAAATCAAAGGAAAAATACATTTAAATTTTTGGTATAAATTAAGTATATCTCAGTTATAACTTACCTAAAATTTAAAAATAATTTTTGTCCTTTTTTTGTATTTCCCTAAAACAATCACCATGCTATGTTCATAGAGATATGATGATTTCCAAGCAAAAGCATCTCTTTTCAGCATTAGGCTTCAATTGAATGAAATTCCACTCACCAAAAAATGAAACTTTATGATCTCCAAGCTGTCTATACAAGGCTAAATAAAAACAATCTGTCATTTAATTGATTGGACGTCAATAAAAAACTAAAATCTTTACATTTATAAAAGCAGTTATGATCCAGCAGGGAACGATTTAAGAAGGAAAATGTCTTCTAAAATCGATGTCTGTACATGTTTTGTGCGAAAGATAGAAGGAAAAAGAGATAGACCATTGACGGAGGGAGAGTGAAATAGACAGAGAGTAAGAGAGATAAGGAGAGGAGAGAGAGTAAATATAAAATTGTTATTTAGAAAGAAATATTGATTTGGGTGTATTTTTAGAATAAAATTTTTTAAAAAATAAATTGGGTTTATTTTTTCAAAAACCCATAAAACTGGTGCATATATAGAAAACGCTACTAATGTTTTTGAGTTGTTTTTACCATTAAGTTTTTTTTTTTTTTTAAAAAAAGATAAAAATGTCATTGTCGCATATAGTAATTAACTAATTGCATAGCACTAAGTACGTGTTCTCAACTTAAGTGCTAAAAGATGTCAAATTTTAGTGGTAAAAATTATTTATTTTAAAAAGTATAATGGCAAAAACTCATGTTTATTTTATATATATTATCAAGTTTGCTTAATTTCAAATTGTGTTATTAGAACTTTCTACATTCTTAATTAGTCTTTTTTTTTTTCATATAGTTTGTCATAACAAAATAGAAAATAACTATCCAATAATTTAACAATAAAAAAAAATCCTAAAATTTGGGCCAATTCATAATTAAAATCATATCATTTAAAATGTAACAATTAGAATCTTAATATTTTAGGGGCATTTCAATTAAATCTCTCCATCTATAATTCTGTTAAAAGTAACGGAAAAGTGATTTTTTTTGAAAAAAAATAATTTTTTTTTCATTTTTTATTCAATAATTAATATCATTCAAAATTAATAATAAATTTTTATTATTTTTAATAATTAAGAAAAAAAATCATAATCAATAAATGTTTAAATCAAATTTTAAATTGAAATATAACAGTACCAAAAATATATAATTATTTTTATAATATGTTTAAATATTTTGTACAAACTCATTTATATATTGTTGCATTAATTTAGATCTCGCAGAATATATTTTTAAAATAAGTAATATAATATTTTAAATATATTGTTTTTATATTTGAAATTTAAATTCAATATTTTCAATTATAATTTTCTTTTAATCCAATTTGAAATACAAATTTGCATATTCTTTTACCGATTCTTTACCCAAGTAAGGTTTGGAAATCTTAGTTATATAAGACATTTAACACAATTAATTTGGAGCATAAATTGTTATGATTTAAAGTTTTGCATGTAACACCATAAATTTGTTGATATTTTGGAAGGTTTCACTTATCAAGAAGGGGGACTCATCTGTTGGCCATGTTAATGACCATTCTGCATTCATTCCATACGACTTCATGGACAAGTTGCTGAATTTGGAATTGCTAAGAATTGAAGATTGCAATACATTAAAAGTGATGTTTTCATTCCAGGAACATCATGCTGCTGTTGGAGTTGTTAATTCTTTGAAAGAGTTAAGGTTAGATGGTTTAACAGATCTAACACATATATGGTTCAAGGTTCCATCAGAAATTATAGGATTTCAAAGCCTGCGATACTTGCAAGTATCTGGTTGTGGCAATCTCATGCATATTTTTCCACCTCATTTGCCCAAACTTCTGGTGAAACTACAATGTATGTGGATTCATTCATGTGAGAAAATGGAAGCTATTGTTGGAAAAGAGGATGAAAAAGCACCAGAATCAGGATTGGACAAAATTGAATTTCCTCTATTACAAGTGTTGACACTTGAAAAATTGCCTAATCTTAAGAGTTTTTGTGGTGGGACTAGTGCAGTTGAATTGCAGTTATTAGAATCCTTGGATATTAAAGGATGCAATCAGATGAAAAGTTTTTCTTATGGGCCGTCCAGCACTCCAAAGCTGAAAGAAAAATTGATAAAAGAAAGAAGTTATGCATTGGAGGGAGACTTTAATGGAAACATGAAGAAAGAGGTATGTTCTCATCCTAATTAAGCCCATCTCAACATCCGAATATTAATTAAAGCAAAAGACATTCTATATTATACTGGAATGTTAAATCAATTAAAATAGAGTAAGATGATGATTTTAGTGCATGTATTGAAAATTAAATCAATTAAAATATACGTTATTATGAAATCATCAGATGAACTTTTTTTTTCTTTAAAAACAAAAGGTAATTTATTGAACTGATCCCATAATTGTATTTTTTTTTTTTTAATCAATTTTCACAACATATTCAACCAAGCCAACAACTATAAAAATGGACAGGTAAAAGCAGATAGCATGGAACAACCAAATGCATCTAGTGGAAGTCCCCAAGTGATTTCTACATTATTTCCATCAGCTAGTTGGCTACGGTTATCAAATATTCAAGATCTCAGATTAGAAGGATATAGTCCGCTGCAAAGAGCATTTGCACCCTCTGTGGCACAACAATTGGTCCAGCTTCGAATTTTACAAATAGGGTATTGTGAGAAGATGGAATATGTAGTTGGAGTTGCAGATGGAAGACAAGAGGAAACAGTCTTCCCTATGCTAAATGAACTTCTCCTTGAGCATCTATCAGAGTTGGTGGCTTTTTGTGCTGATGGTCATGTTTCCTTGAATTGCCACTCTCTAAAAGAACTACGGGTGATTAGATGTCCAAAGATCGAATCAATTGGTGGTGCATCAGGATTATTAATAACAGGAAGAGACCAACAAAGTATTGAACCACAAAATAAACATCTTCTTTCCAGCAAACAGGTTTAGTACTTGCTTTTTTTTAATTACGTATACATTAAATTTATTTCTTTGAAATTGCAAATTAATTTTGCCTTTAAGTTCGACATTATTTAATTTTGAGATATTAGCAAATTGCAATAATCAGCCATTAAATTGCTTGCCCTATAACTCAGATGGTTTACCATGGTTTATCTAAAAAGATAAATGAAATAAATTAAAATTCCAAAGGGTGAAAGAGTTCAAACGATTGTAAACTGATATTTCTAACTGTTAAAAAGTATTATATAAATTGAATACAAATAAAATGAGGTTTACTTTTAAATTTCAGATTATTTCGATAAAGTGCATTATTGCTTGGCATATATATAACTCAAATGGTTTTTAGATTCAACCAGCAGTGCTTTTTAATCATATACATTGAATTCAATTTAATTCATCTGCTTTTACCGATTCTTTACCCAAGCAAGGTTTGGAAATCTTAGTTATATAAGACATTTAACACAATTAATTTGGAGTATAAATTATTATGATTTAAAGTTTTGCATGTAACACAATAATTTTGTTGATATTTTGGAAGGTTTCACTTATCAAGAAGGGAGACTCATCTGTTGGCCATGTTAATGACCATTCTGCATTCATTCCTTACGACTTCATGGAGAGGTTGCTGAATTTGGAATCGCTATGGATTGACAATTGCAATACAATAAAAGTGATATTTTCATTCCAGAAACATCATGCTGCTGTTGGAGTTGTTAATTCTTTGAAAACGTTAAGTTTAGATGGTTTAACAGATCTAACACATATATGGTTCAAGATTCCATCAGAAATTATGGGATTTCAAAGCCTGCAAAAGTTGAGAGTATATAATTGTGGCAATCTCATACATATTTTCCCACCTCATTTGCCCAAACTTCTGGTGAAACTACAATATATAGAGATTGGTTCATGTTGGAAGATGGAAGCTATTGTTGGAAAAGAGGATGAAGAAGCACCAGAATCAGTATTGGGCAAAATTGAATTTCCTGGATTACAAGTGTTGAAACTTGTAGAATTGCCTAAGCTCAAGAGTTTTTGTGGTGGAACTAGTGCAGTTGAATTGCAGTCATTAGAATCCTTGGAAATTATACTATGCAATCAGATGAAAAGTTTTTATTATGGGCCATCCAACACTCCGAAGCTGAAAGAAATAATGATAGATGGAACAAAGTATGCATGGAAGGAGACATCAATGGAAGCATGAAGAAAGAGGTATGTTCTCATCCTAATTAAACACATCTCAACATTTTGGAGATACATTATAAAGCAAAAGAAGTTCCAAATATTAAATCAATTAAAATAGCATAAGAAGAAGATTTTATCTGCTTTTATTGCATGTATATTGCCAGCAGATTTAGTTCTCTCGGTCTACTTTTGCTACGAAATCAGATAAACATCTCTTGAAGATAATTTATTGAACTAATCCCACAATTCTTAATTAAAATAATACCCTTTTGGTGTTTTATTTTATTTTTTATTTTTTTTAAATATAGAATGAAGCTGCTAGAGCACTTGCAGAAGAGGAAAGGGTTGAAGGGGATAACCAATAATGGGCTGCTACTAATCCACTTTATGCAGGGGTCGAAGCACCAACAATTAAAAGTATTATTATTAATTAATAGTTTAATACAAAAATTTGGGCTTGGCACATCATTCATCATTGCCTTTTTATTTATATTTATATTTATATTTTATTTTATTTTATTTTTTATCAGATGAAGGAGATGAAAGAGTAAGATGTGAATGAGATCGGAGATGGTGATTCTATCTGCTGATTGCTAAGATACTTCCGGGAATAAATTACATTCAGAAGTCTCCGGTCTTTATTTGGATTATGGCAATTATTTGAAGTTTAGCTTGTTTGATCTTCCAATGTATATATTGTTTTTGTAGCATATATTGGTTTGCTTGGCTATGTGATTGAATGTGCGCATATGAGAGATAAGATTGTGTTTAAGAAAATCTAGCTGTTAATTTTTGTTTCTAATATATATGTTGATGTACAGAGGCTTTGCTTTCCAGATATGATTTCAGGTATGGTAATTGGCAGCGCAGTTGTTACTATTGATCTGTGGTTTCTGTATAGAAACAAAAGATGCAGATGAAGAAAAAGGGTTGCCGCGGACTTGTTTTTAGTGATTGTATGACCAATATATTGACACGAGTATGGTAATTATTTGTTAGAAATATGGGTATTGTCGGAAGAAAACTCCCTTTTCTCTCTCCCCTATCTCACTCACACACACACCATCTCTCCTCTCTCTCTCCTTTCAAGGTACACGCCATGGATTGCTTGTTTGATTAATTAGGGCCGATACGACCTTATTTGGTCTAGCAAATCATTGAAATCAGAGTCAGATGATCCACCTATTTTAACAGCTTCGCTTGCCATCTCTCCTAGCTTAGTTGCTCTGCTTCTCATATCCTCTGCTTCTTCACCCACCATAATTATACTTATTGATCAGCTGTTACCCAATCCATATAATCTTACAATCTAGGGATCTTTACATAATTATACACAAAATAAATAAAAAATTAACAAAAATAAAATACGATTTTTAAAATATTTCAATCATATAACATTTTTAAATTTTATTTTCATTTATACCATTTTGTTTTTCAAAAATATCACTTTTTGCTTAACGTAAAACAAAAACATTACTTTTTCACTTTCATCTTTTTTCTTTATTATATTTCTCACTTTCGCTGCTCATTTTCACTCTCACCTTCCTACTGATTTTTAAATCACCAAGCAACAATTCTCAGTTCCCATTCTCAGCTTAAAGAAAACTTAACTGGTAAGAATTTTTTTCGCCTTTGCCTTCTTTAACATTTATGAACTTTTTATTGTAACATCACATCGAATTTTTGGGTTTCGTTTCACTTTGATCTCATATTTTTTACTTTATTCAAGTTTCGTGTAGATTTCCTTTTTAGTTGTTTGCGATTACTGTGAAGAAGAAGGCCAGGATAAAATTATTAGAGAACGAGTATTTTTCCAGCAAAATCATTTTGAATCTTGTCTAGTAAGTTTTGAATCTTGTCTTCTTTAACAAATTTTTTTTATCATAATATATTATTTTTGAATGTGCATTCCTGTATTATTTAACTGATCTTTGGTTTCAATTAAAATTTTGAGATATCTTGAATCCTCAGACTCACATATATATTTCTACTGAACTCATTGAAACAATTTTTGAATTCATTCTCTGTTAATTTAGATGGCAAGCCCCTAAAAAAATCTTCTTATTTCTAATTTCATTGTCACTATCTCATTTTGTTGCTATTTAATCACGCATTCAAGCTTTGGAATTGTTGTTGCACATCTACTTATACATGCACAAATAAAAACCAATCAGAGTTAATAATAGATTAAGATGTTCCTAATTAGACATCTCAACGTTAAATGCTGGGGCTCTCCTTTCTCCTCTGTAAAAAATAAAATAAAAGTAAATTAGAGTAATTAATTAATCTTTCTTCCATGAGTAAAATTCTAGGCTTGCAAGATTTGTAGGGATATGATTTATTTGCAAATTGGAAAAAGCCAATAAGCTCTTGCTTCTGCCACTACTAGATGGACCCACCACAATAAGAGTCTGAATGGTTTCTATAATTGGATACTTAAACCTCTTTAGCTAATAATTGGTTGGAAAAACTGAGTTTAGAATTGTATAATATTAAGGTTTCTTATTTTTTCTTCCTATTTGGTATCATTTAAAATCATAATTAGAATTAGAATTTCATTTTTCAATAGCAGTATGAAAAAAATAAAGGAGGTAGCAAAATAAAATCTATAAATATTATCTGCCATCTTAAAAATTCATTTTTGTTTGTTATGATCTGCAAATATTGATTTATGTTTCTTATGTTTTTCAACTACTCTTTTATAACTAATTCATTTCTGTAGTTATGTGTTATCTTGAATTTAGAATCCCGAAAGCTGTGCTTGATCAAGAGCTGAAGAAAGAACTCAAAAGCCTAAATGGGTTAAAAAGAAAAATCACAAATCTCATGGAAGCAGAAATTAATTAATGTAAGTGCCTTTTTTGAGGTATTAATTTAATATAATCAAATGAACTTTTTTTTTCCTTTTTTCATTAAATCTTAATTTGTCATGTTGCCAAAAGTCGAATTAGTTTTGTGGCAATTAGAAAATTTTCACATGCTTTGGTGGGATGGTCATAAAGAATTCTATATATGCTTCGTCACTAATTATAAGTTAACGAATAGAAACAAAATCTATTAGTTTAAAATTCATTATCAACTTAAAAAAGCCAGTATAATTTCATCTCAATTAGTTCTTTCACAAGTTGATTCCACGATGAAGACTTTTCTTTTGCAGTACAATATATCAGTGTATGAATGCAGTCTACTAGGATTTTAATGGAGGATTAGCTATATAACACTACAAGAAAACATACATTTCCCGACGGAAATTACCGACGGAAAATGTGTAATTTCCGTCGGGAAGATAAAATGCCAACGGAATATTTTCCGTCGGCGATGAAGGCGTAGGGAATAATTCCCGACGGATTCCGTCGGGAAATTCCCGACAGAATAGTGTTTTAATTCCCGACGAAAATTCTACTTCCGTCGGGAACTTCCCGACGGAAAATTCATTTCCGTCGGTAATTTTAAAGAAATTATTTATTTTTTTATTTTTACCGACGGAATTTTCCGTCAGTATTCCGTCGGTAATTTTAAAAAAAATTAATAAAAAAAATAAATATAACATCAAAATTGACCCACAAATATCCAGCAAAAATATTCAACAAATATACAAATATATAACAAATCAAAATTAATGATTAACCTAAAAATCAAAATAATATACCAAAAAATATTCAAAAAATATAAAAATACTCAACAAATCAAAATTAATGGTTAACCTAGAAGGCAGCAAATCTAAAACATGAAAAAATCCTTACTTTTCTCAGATTTGGAAGAATATATAAACTTAGAAGGCAGCATATAGCATCCTATTATAGCAGTAAATATTAAGCTCCATCAAATCGCACAAATAATCAAGAATTATTACGGTAAATTAAAAGCAGCTAAACTACAACGAAAAGTAAATGAAAAGAGGGAGAAGGAGAGATACATGATGGAGCCACTGGCGAGACTCGGGGGTAAATTCAAAAGCAGGGTCATTGAGTAGCTGCAATTTGAGGATGGAATAAACTTCCAAAAACTTGGACTTTGGATCGGACATCTTTGTTTCTTTACACAGAAATGCAACGAAAGAGAGCGGATGCGAATCTTAGTGTGTATCAAGTCCTAATAAAACAAAAAGTAAAATCATTTATCAATTCATATTCTGATAAACTAGTTGTAGTTACAGTTCATGTAATAGATAGAACTCCGCTTGGTCCATACCATATTGGATTGATGCTTTAGTATAATAATAGATCGAGCTTTTCCACTGAACACACACACAACTTGAATTCGACTCAATAACTCAACAACTTAAATTCAATTTCATCAACTTCAAATTTCCTGAGCTGATAAGATATTCATGATATTTTATCTCAATTACAAAAAATATACAGAAAATTTTATAAGAAAAAAACTTAATGCAAAAAATATACAGAAAAAATTAAAATAAAATGAAAAAACTAGATCTGGATGTTAACCTCCTTTTTTGGGCTGACCGGAGAGGGACGGTGCCGGCGTTGGGCGAGCGAGGCAGCGAGCATAGCAGATCTGCTCGGCGGCGGCTTGCTTGAGGCGGGCGGTGGCCAGATCTGCCAGAGAAGCGGGGAGGGAGAGAGCGGGGAAGGGAAGAGAGGAAGAGAGCGGGGAAGGGAAGAAACGCAGCGACGAGGGACGACCGGCGACCACTGGGCGGCAAGGGGCGAGCGGCGACCACGGGGCGGCGCGGGGTGGGGGGCAAGAAGAACCAGATCTGCGTGGGGAGAGAGAGGAAGGGAGAGAGGGAGGGAGAGAGGATGAGAGAGAAAAAAATCAGAATATTTTATTTATATACATATATATATATTTTAGCGACGGAAATTAAATTCCGTCGCTAATTTTAGCGACGGAATTTAATTTCCGTCGGTAATTAGCGACGGAAATCAAATTCCGTCGCTAAACAAAATTAAATGATATAATTAAATATTTTTAGCGACGGAATTTAATATCCGTCGCTAAAATATATAAAATAAATTAATTAAAATATATTTAGCGACGGAATTTGATTTCCGTCGCTAGAATTTGATTTTCGTCGCTAATTTTAGCGACGGTATTTAATTTCCGTCGCTAAAATATATAAAATAAATTAATTAAAATATTTTTAGCGACGGAATCTAATTTCCGTCGGACGGAAATTAAATTCCGTCGCTAAAAGCCGTAGCAATTTATGCCGCCAAATTTACGCGCCTGATTTACCGACGGTTAGATTTTCCGTCGCTATATTAGCGACGGAACATTTTTTCCGTCGCTAATTACCGACGGAATTATTTTTCGTCGCTAATTAGCGACAGAAATGTCTTTCCGTCTCTAAATAGCGACGGTACATTTTCCGTCGCTAAATTTCCGTCGGTAAATGCTGATTTTCTTGTAGTGTAACCTTCACTAATATATCAGTGTATGCTTTGATTTTAAGTTGTTCATGGTTTTGGTTTCAGAGCTTCTGCGAGAAAATAAGAGAATGCTGGACAAATCTATCAAAGAGATAGAGAGGGAAAGGCAAGGTTTGCAGATGCAAGAAAAGAAGCTTATTGTAGAGATAAAGAAAAGTGCAAAGCAAGGGCAGATAGTGTCCAAGGTTCTTCTGATCCCTATCTTGTGGGTTAATTTTATTCTTCTGCTCTGATTGTTTTGTTAATAAAGAAACTTTAATCTTTCTTTAATGGTATGCATTGTCGAGTTAAAGTTTTACTAACTTTTTTAATTGATACTTGCGAACGGATGCTTGAGACTTTTTTATTTTTCTTCCCTTAATCTTTATTGACATGTAGCATTTTGTGCTATTCTTGAATTTCCAGTGCTGGGTTTGTTCAAAATTATTAAATTTGGCTCAAATTTTATTTTTGTTTACTTAGACTAGCATTTATAACACATGATTATTTTCTATTGCTTATCAAAAGGGGATGGTTACTGGTTTGTGTTTTTAAAGTAGAATGAACAGAGAAAATAAGGAACTGAGGTTTTGTTTCATATTAATTTGTATAAGCGATGATGGATTCTTTGCTTAATATTAAAACAATAAGAGTGAGTATTTGGGAATCGATTGTATTTCATATTATTGAATTGTGACAGTGATTGGCTTTCAAGTTACTTGATTTTTATGTTAAAATTATTCTTTTAACTAATTTTTGTTTTTGCTACTCTTTCTTTGGTTGCTCTTTAGTTTTGTGGCGTTTCACTCTCCTTGAGATAAAATCAACCACTGATGTTTTCTACAGTATTTAATTAATCGGCATTGACTTTGTTCTTCAATTTTTTTGTTTCTTTGCTCTGTTCAGACTCTATTTTACCAAAGTGAAGATGGGCTCTTCTCCAAGAGAATTCAATGTGTAGATTAATACAGGAAGTGATGTTTTGTGGGTTACCTGCAGTTCCTGCAGTAATTGCCCGAAAACCAGTAGCTTTGGAGTAAATCCCATTTCTTTCCTTGTCATTTACCCTTGTGCATAGTGACTTTTTGTAAAAAAAAAACCAGTTTGTGAAGAGTTTGATTTTATTTGTCCTTCAATTGTCAATTGTTCTTTATTCTTCATTTTTTCATTAAATTACTTCTAACCATTGTAATTGCTGCTTCATTTGACAGTGTGGATTGAAAGGACTTAGAAGTGGGGGTGTAATTATCTAGCGAGTAAAATAAAAAAAAAAATTGGTCGACAAAATAGGCATGATAATCTAATTTCTTTTTTATTTTTTAGTTTTATTGTTGTATTATTATTCGATATAGTGTACTAGATGTATATTGTACGTGTATTAGATGTATATTGTGCATATAATAGATTTAACTAGATGTATATTGTTCGTATACTAGATGTGTACTAAATTTATATTGATGTATATTGTGCGTATACTAGATTTATATTATCTGTATACTATATGTATACCAGATGTATATTGTGAGTAAACTAAATGTATATTGTGTGTATACTAGATGTCTTCTAGATGTATATTGCTCGTATACCAGATGTATATTGTGTGTATGCTTGATGTGTACTAGATATATATTGTGCGTGTACTAGATGTATATTGTGCGTGTACTAGATGTATATTATGCGTATACTAGATGTGTACTAGATGTATATTGTACGTATGCTAAATGTGTACTACATGTATATTGTGAGTAAACTAGATGCATATTGTGCATATACTGGATGTATATTATGTGTATACTAGATATGTATTAGATGTATATTGTTCGTATATTAGATGTATATTTTGCGTATACTAAATGTATATTGTTGTTTATTAGATATATATTTTGCTTATACTAGATATATATTGTGCGTATACTAGATGTGTACTAGATGTATATTGTTCATATATTAGATGTGTACTAAATGTATATTGATGTATATTGTGCGTATACTAGATATATATTATGTGTATACTACATGTGTACTAGATGTATATTGTGAGTAAACTAGATATATATTTTGTTATTATTCTTTCAATCTAGTCACATTTGTGGTTTGCACTTCATGAACCTAAGGATGTTTTGAATGAAGTTTATACTTTCTTTTTCAGGAACCATGATTCGCAACAGAGATGAGCAACCTTCAGAGCCCATTCCGCCTCCTGAGTGGTTGACTCCAGCACAGCGCACCCTGTTCAACAAGTTAGCTTCAAAGATCATTATCTCTAGTAGGTTCATGAGTAGGAAAACACTCATGGAACTGGGCATTGAAGAGAGGGTGCTATTTTTGCTGAGGAACATCGGATGGGAGGAGTTCTTTTCTCTGAATGGTCCGACTTATCCTGAGATAACATTGGAGTTCCTTAGTACTTTTCAGTACTCTCCAAGGTTATCTAAGGATGATCGGAATACCATTCAATTTAGAGCGCGCAATATTCCCTATTATCTTTCGATTTTAGATTTGGCTACATATTTGAGATTGCTAGTGGATGGAGAGGTGCAAATAGTTGGTGAATCAGTTGTGCACTGGTGTAGACACCGGGTCCCGAGTCCGGTATAAAATGAAAATGGTGATTTTGATCCTTGATAATTCCCTCCAAAAAAAATATATATATATATATATATATATACATATATATAATAAATATAAATATGTGTGTGTGTAAAATTAGGTAATTAATTAGTTAATGTTGTTAGTTAATTAATTAGTCAATATTATTGTATTAATTAAAATGCATGTAAAATTAAAGATTAATTAGTTAATTAATTAGTTAAAATGTAGAATGTTTAATTAATTAGATATATTATATATATAGATTAATTGTATTAAGATGTGATTAATTAGTGTAATGTTTAATTAATTAGTGAATTAATGTGTATGTTAATTAATTAATGTGTGTGTTATTTGAATTAAGTTAAATTAATTAAAGTATAAAATGAGAAAAAGAAAAGGAGGAAAATACATTGATGACCCTTAACCCTAATTTGAGGGTGTATAAAAAGAAAAGAATGAGGAGAAATGAGAGGGGGCTCGGCAGATCAAGAAGGAGAGAGCAAAAGAAAAAGAAAAGAAAAGAAAAGAAAAGAAAAAGAAAAGAAAGAGAAGAGAGAAGAGAGAGCAAGAAGAGCCGACCAAAGATCAAAGAAGAAACCAAAGAAAAGAAAAGGAAAGGAAAAGAGAGAGCAAGAAAGAACTGAGAGCAAGAGAGGGCCAAAATAAGGTAAGGGAAAAAGAAATAAAGGAGAGAAGAGAGGAGAGTGGCCAACGGAGCACAGCCCAGGCGCCGGAGAGAGAAGAGAAAGAAGAAAGAGGAGGGGAGGAAGCGTCGCCTCCGCCGGCCAGATCCGACCACCGATCGCCGCACGCGCCCCGCCGCCGTGGAGAGGAGGTCCGGACGATTCAGGCGACGCCCACCGTTCTTCCATCGGACTCCGGCAGACGGCGCGTGAGGGAGAAGAACCCGAGACAAAGGCAGCGGCTTCGCACGCGATTTCCGACTAATCGGCGCCGGCTTCCGGCGCGTGGCCACCAGATCTGGACTCCCGACGAGGCGATCTACGAGGCGGTGAGGGAGGTGTCGTCAACCGCCGCTCCGGCGAATCTCTGGCGAGGGAAATCCGGTGAGTCTATTTTATATTTATTTATTTTAATATATTATTAATTAATATTAATTAATAATATTATTATTATTATTATTATTATTATTATTATTATTATTATTATTATTAATTATTTATTTATTATTAATATTTATTTATAATTCTGTTTTTATTATTTTTATTATTCTATTTAATATTTATTATTCTGTTTTTGTGATTATGTTAATTATTGTTATTATATTTGTTTATTTGTTATTTATTATTCCTTTATATTTTATTTAATTATTATTATAATATATTTATTGAATTTCTGTTTATTAATATTATTATTATTAATATTATTATTATTATTATTATTATTATTATTATTATTATCATCATTATTATTATATATTTATTTAATTTCTGTCTATTAATATTATTATTATTGAGTTCTATGGTTAATTTTATTGATTTGTGATTATTTAATTTTATGTTTTAATATTATTATTATTATTATTATTATCATTATTGATTATTGTTAGAATTTAGTTATTTATTTATGTATTCATTTATTTATTTATTTAGAAATATGTAATTACTATTTTATTGCATTTTACGTATTTGTGGTCTGTAATAATAAATGATTTTTCGATCGTGCTTAAAAGAACCACCACACAAATGTTGTCTACTAAATAGAATGTTTGCTAAATAAAACTTGGACCAATGTCCTATTTTTATCCAATAAAAATCATCACATAAAAATTGTTTTTCATAATGAATGCATGCGAGGACCAATATCCTCATTGTTAATGAATAACCCGTTTTATGCATGTATAGCACATTTATAAATGAGGGTTGTATTCTGTCCTTAGTATTATTGTAAATTTATTTCATGCTTTAATGCTATTTTATTTTATGCTCTTAAATGGATGAATGCGCTTCAATTTAAATTGTATCGTGTGGAGAGAGAGCGAATCAATGTTAATTAAAATTTAATCATAAAGTATTCGAGGTAGAAATAGATGAGAAATCCCGAACCCAGCTCTGGTCTTTGGGCTCAAAGAGGCTAGAGGTCTACCCTCCAAGACACCTTTTTGTGCCACGAGACTTTAGCGTTAATCCTAGGCTCCTTAGGGTGAGAGGTTTACCTTCCAAGACCCCTTTGGTTGGCCCAAAATAGATACTAAGCGCAGTCTTAGGCTCTCCGAGGCGAGAGAAACTTTCCCAATGTTCTATTGGGTGGCGACTCCATGAAACCTCCTTGTTGCCCAACATAGACGCACTTGCAATTTATTGCAAGCTGTCAACGGACCCACAATTGCCCGATCGCCCTCGAGCGGGCGGTCATAGGGGCGGCATCGGGGATCCAGCACGCGTCACAACTGGGCTATTATTGGGAAGCCCAACATGGACTTTCATGCAAGAAATACCAAGGCAACAAAACTCCGCTCCCCAGTCTATCAGTATCTACACAGAGTAATGACTTCTTCAGTGTTTATGCGACCAGGGTGTCCCAGTAATGTGACTACACCAGATTTGTTTTTCCTTTATGCTATGGAGGCTGGGATCCGAGTCAATGCTGTACCCTGGTTGTGTAAGCAGCTGAAGAGAGCTACAGCCACCTCAGGGAAGAGGATCGGGATTGGTGGGTTGATCACCATAATCATGAGAGCCCTACATCTGCCTACTGATCTTATTTGATTGATGAGGAGGTAGTTCTCAGATGTAGGATAGCTATAGAGGATCCATCTTCCGAGAGTGGATTTAGACTGAGGAGAGCGGAGGAGTTGGAGGCCCATGACTTGGGTGATGATGGAGGGGCGATTCTGATGATGCCCACCCGCCAGCTGATCACGATGTTGATCCTCCACCACCACCTCCACAACAGAGAGCTACCGCCAGTAGGAGGGTGAGGCAGCAGAGTGACATACCATTCTCCCCTCCAGATATGAGTCGTTTTGCTCAGGGGCATGATGAGCCATCTTCTTCCACAGCCCCTCCACCCTCAGCTCCACATATAGATGCTTCTTTGGTCCAGACTTTGATATCTGCTATGACGCGGTTTGAGGCTTTAGTTAGCATGCTTCATGATTCCTTTAGTGAGTCGAGGAGGGAGCAGACAGCTTTCCAGGAGAGGGTTTGGGAGAGATTGGATGAGTTGAGCAGAGGATTGGCGGAGGTTAGGGCAGCTACCTTTCAGAGTGACCAGTTGATCTCTGGCATGGACCTATCAGTGCAGCGAGCTTGGGAGCGTTTGTCTTCCATTGAGGCGCAGATGGAGCAGGTGCGCAGAGACATGGTCCTGGGAGCTGAGCAGAGAGACGCATTCTTGGGAGGGTTTCAGCACCAGATTATGACACAGTTGGACAGGTTGAGCAGTGAGATTCGCGGATTTTTTTACACCTGTATCCACTGTATTTCCTCCATACTTGAGACGACCACCACATTGATATATTGTATATCTTTCAGGAAGTGATTATTTCATAACAGATTTTGTAATTTATTTATTTTGTAGTTAATGAAATTGATGTAGTAAGGCATAATGTTATTTTTATTTACTTTGTTATATTTTGAAATTGTGTGGCTGAGCCAATGCCGTGTGATAGGATCGATATATTATTTGTGTTGGCTATGCATTTCACATAATTCAGAATATTTCATTTTGCACAGTGAATATTGGATTTTTACACAGGTTTTGAGTTTTTGTATTTTTGCACAGATGGCATGTTGGAATGTTGGATCGTTTTTTAGTTTTGCACAGTAATTGTTTTATGTTTGCCATTTTGAGATGATTGCAATAATTTTTAAACTGCAATGAGCTTTTTGCACAGTAAGGGAAAATTTTTGAGAAATTTTTATTGTGTACCTCATTTCTTTGCACTGAGGACAGTGCAACATTTTGAGTTTGGGGTGGAGTACCATTTTATATTTTTCAAGCCAAAACCAGTTTTATTTTGTATGTGTATTTTTAGTTTGTTGTGTTTGAGTAGTTTTTAGTTAGTTTTGTTTTGTTTGTGGTGTGTTTATACCAAGTTTTTATTTGGATATTTTTATGGTTGTTCTTATTGAGTTGACCTCGATTTAAATTTTTATTTCGTCCTAATAGTTCTCAATTGTGAATAATTTTGATCTCAGTTTTAGAAATTTGTGTTTCATTCAATTTTAAGTTGAGTGAGAAATAGTCCTGTTTGTATCTTTGTTTGCTAGACTACATGTAAACCTTGATTATATTTTGCAATTTCTAAATTTTGACCACTTTGGGCCTGTTTTTTTAAAATTGAGAAAAATCTAGTTGCAATTAGGGGATTAGATGAAAACTCACTAAGAGCACTAGAACCTTTCTGATTATCCATCGAAGCGACCCTCGAATGAGACATAACTTAGAAAATGATTTAGGCAACCCTTCTTTAAATAGCTACTTTAAATGACTTTTCCTATCTTGATTTCATAGTCTCTTGTTAGCCCGTTGAGCCTATTATTTTAGTATGCTAAATGCGTGCTTGTTTTATTGTTACACATATTAAAACTACCTTTAGCCTTAAATAATTTTTGCCTCCCCTTTGAAGAGTGGCCACTCTAGTAAGGTTGGGTTTGTATTTTGGGTAAAAAGGAGTTTAGTTTTGGTCAATTCTTGATGCAAATTTCTGTTTGAGGATTGATTGGTGTGTGTAATGGAGAGTTGAGCCCATTTAAAGATATGAGTTTGGGGTTGATAAAGAGGATTGTGATGGTCTTTTGAAAATTAGAGCTCAATTTTAGTTCTTGTTGAGATTTTTTTGATTTATTAAGTGCTTCATTAATTATTAGTGGCTAGTTGGTTCTTTATGCTTTTTAAAAAAAAAAATTGAAAAGGAAGAAGTATTGCAAGTTTTTCCTAGCTAATTGAGCAAAAT
Organism: Excoecaria cochinchinensis; assembly: GCA_947683425.1. Taxonomy (NCBI): domain Eukaryota; kingdom Viridiplantae; phylum Streptophyta; class Magnoliopsida; order Malpighiales; family Euphorbiaceae; genus Excoecaria; species Excoecaria cochinchinensis. The sequence goes on from CANTUQ010000013.1 coordinate 17,532,827, forward strand.
GTGAGTTTGGGGTACAAAATTTAGTAAAACTTGAACTAGTGTCTTGTGATGATCATTGTGGAATATTATATGGCATTTATAATTTTGAGCTAAGTTTGATGAGCTAAAGTGTCTTTAAGGCCACTTTTATTTTGATTATATGTAATTGAGTTGGGAATATTTATTAGTACAGTTGGGTGATTGTGGTTTTGTTTAGGTAGTGGCCATTTTTCTCTAGTGACTTGATCTTTCTTTATTAGCCAATTTACCTAAGCCTAATGTTACAATCAAAATGTAAGACATCTTGATTCTTTGTTTTGTCTTATCATATTTAGTGGAGATGACCTTCTAGTAAGGTTTGGTACGCAAGAAGAGGCATATGGTGTTTCTTGAGCTTTGAGTGAAAAGCCATGAGTGCATTCATGCATTCGAGTTGATTCCTTTTCCCAACATTGTATCTAGAAGTTTTGTTTTTAAATGATAAAAATTCTGTTTTGGCCTTTTACACACACACAGAGAAATTGTTTAGTATGTTCTTATGTTTATTTGTTATTTAGTGAGCATTGGTATTTGCAAGCCTATTTTCTTGTTCCTTAATTGAGAATGACTCCTTATTTTCTATGGTTGAGATTGAAATGATTGAGAATGTGGTTTATTCAGTTTACTCGAGGACGAGTAAAGATTTGAGTTTGGGGTAGTTGATAAGTTGCAATTATACTAATATTTTAGATTAATTCTTGGCATAATTATGTGTTTTATTTATTTAATTTTAATATTAATTAATTAGTTTTTGTCATTTTATTATTTTTTTAGTGTTTTATCATTTTTAATAAATTTTGGGATGTTTTCAGGTGTTTTGTTTAATCCGGAGCTAAATTGGAGGTTCGGGATTGATTTTAGAAGCAATTGTGGAAGGAGGGCAGATTTTGCCTAAAGCACAGCCATGCTTTTACAAAGCACAATTGTGCTTTCTAATGAAGCGCGCATCAGCGAGGACAACTGACGACACAGCTATGCTTCCTCGCAAAGCACAGCTGTGTTCCGCAGCTGGAGGCGCGCGCGCACGGAGCGACAACGCGCACTCCCTCGCCCACAGCACAGCTGTGTTTCTGCGTGAAACACAGCTGGGTCACGACAAACAGACACAACCCTAGCCAAAAACACAGCTGTGCTTCTCAAAGCACAGCTGTGCTTTTCTTTAGATATTAAAAAACAACGCCGCTTCATCTTCAAGGGGGAGTTAGACTTAGGATTATTTTTTTTCCTTTAATTTCCAACAACATTTTATTTTTATTTTGATGTTTTAATTTTCCTTTTAAATTCTATTTAGCTTAGATTTAATTTTAAATTTGCAATTTCGTTCTTAATTAATTTAGATTAATTTAGTATGAATATATATTTTGGGGATTCAAGGAGATTAAAAGGTGGATGAACAAAAGCTTCAAGATCTATTTTCTCTTTCATCAAGGGTGTATTCTAAACTTTAATTTTTAATATTTAATGTTTATATTCTTGATGTTGGAGTAGTTATTCATGCTTAGGAGTTCTTGAATCATATTTTGTATTTGGATATTTGGATTTAATAAATATTTTCATGGTTTCTTTTATTTCTCTTGTTATATTTTCTGCAATTATAATGATTATTAGGTTTGATCATGATTTAGTCTGGAATGAGGATTGATTTTAAATCTGATTTGTGTTATAATTTATTTATCTTCAGTTTTTTATCGTTCTTGTTGTGTCTTTTGGACGACTCAAGAATGGGAATCTAAAAGTGCAGGATTTGAAACGCAAGGAAGCTAAGTCATGCCTTTTGTTTTGCTCCTTGTTTCCAGAAGATTATAATGTTCCACTTGAAAGTTTGGTTAGATATGGGATGGGCTTGCGGCTGTTTGAAGGTATTGATGACTTCCATCAGGCAAGAGATAGAGTTTGTGCTCTCATCGGTGAACTAAAAGATTCATTTTTGTTGCTTGATGGTGATTATGATGGTGGCGACAAGTTAGTAAAAATGCATGATGTTATACGCGATGTTGTCGTATCAATTGCCTCAAAAAATGAGCACTATATAGTAAGTTGTGATGCTTTAATGAAGTGGCCAGATGCAGATAGGTGCAAAAGTTCCACTGCAATTTCAATTATCTGTAACGAGATAGAGGAGCTCCCCGTTGATATGGAGTGCCCAATGCTTCAACTTTTACAGCTAGAATGTGAAAGTTCTTCAGGTGACCAGATAAACAAAATTTTTAGAGGGATGAAACAACTACAAGTCCTATATTTGGGAATCTCATCACTGCCAAATTCACTTGAATTTCCAAAGAACCTTCGAACCTTGTGTTTGTTTGGGAACCTTGAGTCAGGAGAGTTGCCTAAAGAAGTAGGAGATCTGATATCGCTGGAAATTCTTGAAATTGGCTTTGGATATTTAAAGGAGCTTCCGAAAGAAATAGCATTACTGAAAAATTTGAAGTTGTTGGACTTGAAGGAGATTGGCAGGCTTGATCACATTCCATCGGGTGTTTTATCAAAGCTATCAAAACTAGAAGAGCTGTATGTTGCATGGGAGTTTGGCAAGTGGGAATCCAAAGGAGAGGGGGAGGAAACCAACACAAGCCTTAGGGAACTAGATAGTCTTTGCTTAACTGCATTACAAATTTGGGTACCAAATTTCTCGATTTTGCCTTATAAATCAGTTTTTAGGAACCTGATAAGATTTAAAATTCTTATAAGTGATGAATGTCATAATTATGGTACTGATGGCACATGCCAAGGGAATAGGTTGTACACAAAAGGTGGTAGTGTAGCGGAAATTAGAGAGAGTGAGATATGCTCTTTGTTGAGAAAAACTGAAGACTGGAGATTAGAAAATGTGGTAAATCTGAAGAATGTATATGAGCTCAGTGAAGAAATTCAGCTTCCACGCTTCAATAGCTTACAGTCTATCACTATACGTCGGTGTGAGAAATTGGAATACGTGCTTCCATTGTCTGTGGCTAGAGGAATGAGACAACTCCAAGAGATGAAAATATGGTACTGTGAAAATATGGAAGGAATTTTCTACGGAGGGGGAGTGGATGATGAGGAGATAACAGCAAATGAGGTTGAATTTCCTAATCTAAAAATTTTAGATCTGCGTGGGCTTCGAAAGCTGAAAGGTTTTTGGGTAGACATGAAGGTACGTGTTATTTTATGCTCCTAGAGAGATAGTCCATTCATGTTCTTAGATATCTATATTAAGCCTTTCCATTGGGATTTGAAATATTATATTTTAAATACACCCAAATTTTGTTTTATTAAAAAAACTACTTTCTTTTTATTACAAAATTTGGGCAAAAATACATTTTTTTTAATACTTTCTTTTTTAAAACTCTCAACATTACTAAAATAGATCCTAACAAAACTCCTAAATTGACTTCTAGGATCCCTAAACTCCTTCACATACATATCTTCTAATATATTTCTCTCTCTTTACTTATCATGTCTTTTTTTATAGTCTAAATCTTTCCTTAATTAATTTGTAGAGTAGAACAGAAAAGATTTTGGTGAAGAATTAATAGAAATTAAACATATATCACTAAAATCTTTATCGATTTTTTTATTGGATTTTAAATCTTTATGGGTCCATAAATTAAATGAACATGTTTTCACTAAAATAAAACCATTTAAATTAACTAAAATAGAAATAATAGACATAAATTCATCATATTTTATTCTTAATAAATATTAATCAAAATCACATATAAAATATAAAAAAATTAAATTAGTAATCAAATATAAATTCAAATAAATAATGCAGCACACACATATATATACATCTACACTATCGGGTTTGAAATAAAATTCAAGAATTTTGATTAAAATTTTAACTTAAATCTCAAGTTAACTCCCTGCAAGTTTAACTAAGAAGCAAAAATGCTATACAAGTTTAACTAAAAGGTGGCAAGTTGAGTGGATTGAGTTATAAATGGACGGGTTATAAATGGACTAAAAAATATGGATCATAAATGGGTCAATAGCCCAAACGGAATTGGACGGATTGGATCGACCCATGGGTTTTGCTTAATATAAGTAAAAATGGAAAAGGATTGATAGGACAAGAAACATCAAATAAAAATATTTTACACAAGAAAAGGATCAATAGCAAAAAGAGGGCAAAGATTACACTGACATACTAATAAACTAGAGCAAGATTTAGCTCAGATCCCTTGGAGGAACAACAGCTGCAACCTCCCATTATACTTCAACTTTATCTCCAATAGTCATCAAAAATTATATTCATTGTGCTGCTTCATATCGTCGTCCTGATATCCACCGGTAAAGAAACTCATCAACTCTCTTAATATCCAACAAAATCCAATAAGTAAACCTCAACAAAGCAATAAATACTTAAGAACCCAATAAAGAGCAGACCCCAAACATATCAAAAACCATAAATTAGGTTTGCTATTTAATCCATCTCCTCAAATCTATTTGACATGGATCAACATCTTCCCCAACCACAACATTAGTTTTGCTAAATCTAATAACACCTCACTCAATTACAAATTTGTAATACAAAATAACACTTAACATTCAAATAATATTGAATAGGTTTTTATAGGGACACCCACTGGACATATATATATGGTAACATCAGCATAAAAACCATTCAATCTCTCATGCTTTTTAGAATTTGTTGGAAAATAGGGAGGCACAACGAGAAAGGAAAAAATAGTTTGCTGGAACCATATATTTTTATTGAATAATAAAGGCTTAATATATAAAACCCCCCCTCTACTTGTATTTAATTTCAAATTTCATACCCAAACTTTATTTCTTTCTATGTTACCACCTAAAAGATCAAAATCCCTAATAAAATGGCACCTGAGAAACAAAACACAGATAAATCCATGTGACTGGAAGACACGCGCGGATGATGTGTAAAGTGACAAATAAAGCCATGACACGTTGCGCTGGTAAACAGAGTTGGGAAATTATCGTTCTATGTGTTATTTACCCTAACAGAACGGTAAAGAAATCCTCTTGCAAAATCGAAAGCCCGTAGTCTGCGAATTGTCCTAATCTTCGAACCTACTCTTCAATCCTTCATTATTGACTACAATGCGGATTGTGGCAAAGTGGCAATTTCATCATGGAGGTCGATTAGTAGCTGATCCAGAGCTAAGGTACGATGGGGGGAAAGATGGGGGTGTTTTCCATAATGATATTGATTGTGTTACGGTAATTTATTTTGACAGAATTAGTAAGGAGTTAGGGTATGATAAAGTAGATGGGTATGCGTGTGAAGTTAACAAAAATGGATTTTGGTATTTGATTAAAAATGATGTGGATTTCGCAGAACTATTTGGGAAGGTAAAAAATGGAGATGAGGTTAATGTTTACATTGTACACGTTAGTCCAGAAGCAAATGTCACTGAGTGTTTGAATGATAGAGAAAGTGGTGGGGAGAATGTGGTCCCCAATTTGGGTAGTGCTGTTAACAATGCGATTAGTGGGGTATGCTCGTCAGGAACAAAGTCCAAAGCGAGAAAGGGTAAAGAAAAGGCTTCTGATAGGGTTTTAGTGGGTGTTTCTGATAGAGGGAAGAATATAAGAGAGGAGGCTAGTTCTGTGAGGAAAAATGATGCATATTTAGAAGAAGATTTAGGTGTAAATGTGGGTTTAGAAGGTGAGGAAGGTGTTGAGTTGGAATGGGAAAGCAGTGAAAGTGAGGAGAGTTTATATGATGAGGATGAAGAATTCGGGGTTGATAGTGAAAATGATGAAGAGTTGAGAGTGGCAAGGGAAGAGTTGAGGAGTGAAAAATTTAATAAAAAGAAGAGGTATGTTAGAAAATATGATAATGTACCTATAGGAAAAGCTGGAGCAGATCGTGGTTTTGATAATGTGGGGTTAGACCAGGAAAATAGACATGCTGGTGAAGTGGGTGGCTCTGAAGAAATCTTTGATAGTGATGAGTTAGGATCTGAGGGGAGTGAAGAGGAAAGGGATGGTTCTGATGAAGATGCTTTGGCACCTAGGACACAGAACAGAAGGGTATATTATGACCCAACATCTACTGTGGTATTGTTTGAAACTGGGATGATTTTTGAAAGTGTTTACTAGTTTAGGGAAGCTGTTAGAAACTATGCAGTTCAAAGGGGAGTGGATGTGAAGTTTAGTATAAATGATAAGAGGAGAGTTAGGGTAATTTGTAAACAAGGGTGTGATTGGGTTATACATGCATCTGTAGATACTAGGTCAAATGACTTTATGATCAAAACCTACTGGCCTTTTCACAAGTGTTACAGATCAAATAGGAATAAACACTGCAATACAGCATTTATTGTGAGGAGATATAAGAATAGGATAATTTCTCAGCCGTCAATTTATTTGTGGCAAATGCAAGAGATGATTAAAGAGGATCATGGTATATATGTAGGGAAAACTATTTGCAGATTGGCAAAATTAAAAATTTTAGGGAAGTTTATGGGTGATTATAATGAAGAGTATGCAAGGCTGTTGGATTATGCCGAAATGATTAGAGAAACAAATCCAGGGAGCACTTGTATAGTTAAGATGGATAGTGAGAGTGAACCAGGGAAAAATCTATTTGTGGTGTATGTCTAAATGCTTTGAAGAAAGGATGGATAGAGGGATGTAGGAATCTTATTGGGTTTGATGGTAGCTTTTTAAAAGGAATTGTCAAAGGACAAATTCTATCAGCAATATCTAAAGATGGAAACGACCAGATGTATCCAGTAGCATGGGCAGTGGTGCGGACAGAGACCAAAGAAAGCTGGTCTTGGTTCATAAGACTTGTGCAATATGATCTATGTCTTGCAAATGGAGATGGAATAACTGTTACAAGTGATATGCAGAAGGTAAACAATTCTTTTGCATTCTACTTTTAATTTTTCCGTGTTATTATTATTTGAAGATGCTGACATAATACTATTTGAAGTTTCATGTTTATATCTTTAAGTTGTTTGACAAATGTCTGTGTGTTTAATGGTTTATAAGGGGCTGGTGCCTGCAATTGAGGACCTGCTGCCATTAGCTGAACATAGGATGTGTGCTAGACACATCTGGAGCAACTGGAAAAAGAAGTGGAGGGGTGAAAAGAGAAGAAAAATGTTTTGGGCATGTGCTAAAGCAAGCTTCCAAATTCAGTTGAAGGATCGGTTGCAAGAACTTAGTAAATTGGGAGCTAGTATTTGTGAGGATCTGTTGAGCTACAACAAAGAAATGTGGTGCAGGGCATATTTCAACACAGAAGTGAAGGCTGATACTGTGGATAACAACATGTGCGAAGCATTTAATGGATGGATAATGGTTGCAAGGCATAAGTCAATAATCACAATGCTTGAAGAAATAAGGCATAAAATTATGAAGAGGATTACAGACATGAGGAGATTTGCAGACACTTGGATCACAGACATTTCACCTAAAGCAATGAAGACCTTTACTGACAATAGAGATAGGGCAACCAAATGTAGATTAACATGGAATGGAGATGTGGGGTTTGAGGTTGTTGAAGGAGAGTATGGCCATACTGTTGACTTAACTGGTAAGTCATGTACTTGTAGATCATGGCAGCTGAAAGGAATTCCATGCCCCCATGCCATTGCTGCCATGCATCACTTGGACATTGCAGCAGAAGATCACATCTGTCATTGGTATAGGAAAATCACTTACATGAAAGCATATTCACATTTCATCCAACCTATTCCGAACATGAAGATGTGGCCTGAAACTTCAACTGAAGCCATAGTCCCACCTCCAACTAAAAAGATGCCTGGCAGACCTAAAAAATGTAGAAAGAAAGCACCAGAATCTCCAAAGCATAAATTTGGGAAGCTATCTAGAAGAGGCAGGGTTATGGTCTGCACTATTTGTCATCAGTCCGGCCACAACAGAAGAGGTTGTAAAGACAAGGTAAATAAACAATCATAATTTCTTTGTTGTATGATCAATTTATATATACAAAAATTACAGCTTTTAACTTTGAAATTTTTTAACCTGTGTCTTGAAGGCCACTGTTTGTAGTGATGCAAATTTGACAGCAGATGTACAAGAAGCACATAATGAAGAATCAATGAATGAGATGCCAACAAATGTAATTCACAACTTAAGTTTACACATATCTGGATTTCTGTATTAAATCAGACATGTTTTCATCTGTTTGTTTTTACAGGATCTGCAACAACATAAATCATCAAGGACTACTAGCAGAGGGAGGAAGAGAAAGAGTGTCGAGGCTAAGAGGATTTATGTTGGTGATGATCCTTTGCGATCACAAGCCCATTACAGTTATCAACCCAAGTCGAGAAAAGGTGGATATCATGCTGTTAAACCAGCAGCTGACAGTGCAACAAAGAAAGGATCATCGACCAATGAATGTCAACTATATCCAGTAGAAATACCTTCAAATGTAGGCACATCATCAAGGGGCAGAGGCTCAGCAAGAGGAAGAGGCAGAGGCATAGGAACAGGAAGATCAATACCAACAACTCCAGTACATTATAGCAAGGAGGTTTATGGACATGGATTGGTTTATGGAGACAATGGTGATTTGCTGGAGAGAAGAGGACATAAGGAGACCTTAGTTTCCTCATCTCGACCTGTCCAGAAAGCTACAAACTATAACATTGAGTTGGGATTCAAGCCTCAAAAAACCAAATTTCGGAGGAACTCAAATACACAACCTTAAATATTATTAGGGCGTATAATGTAATGTATTTATATTTTAACTTTTATCTTAAGAACACTTATATTCTATGAATAGGCAGATTTCAGTGAACAATATGATAATTTTCTATTTACTATGTATGAGCAGGAATTTTATCCATTTTTTTTCTTTAATGATTTTCAGTGAACTGTGTTCTTTTAATTTTGTCTTGCTGCAATTTTTCCTCAATTCTACACACATTTCATTTATTTCATTACACGAGAATCACATGCACCCGAAGAATTACCAAAACATAACACTTACTCACAAAATAAAGTTCAAAATTAATAAATCATCTTCACTGTCATATTATATATACTCTCATACATGCTGAAGTTTTCAAACCATTACAATACATCCAACAAAAAACAAAATCATAAACACTAATATCAAAACCATAAACTTCAGCACATAACGGCTAATAGAAAATCTTGTCCCCTTATTTCTCCTCTGTAAGTTCAGTTGTTGTTCCAAATAATTAGCTCTTCTAACAAGCCCATTTATCACATGTCTTGATCTCTCTCCAACGGGAGGATCCAGCCAAAGAAAAAACCTGCAATCATTTCCCCCCTGCGAAAAATTATAGATATTTACTCATCAAGGTTGCAAAAACAGGCAAGCTCAAATGTGCATCATCAATCCATAAACCATAAACCCAACATACCCCATAATTTCGGCACCCAAAAAATCTTCTTCCTGGATTAAATTCAGTCCACGAACACTTCATCTCTGCTGCTAGTCCACATCTGCACTTAGGAACACCACCGTCCCTCATCATTAGGCTTCGATTTCAGTAATATGCTACGATTAAGACATGCGAAAGAAGTATTATAGTTGTGCGAGAGTGATGTGTGAGAGAGGGAGGAATTTGAAAGAAAAATCCCAAGCTCAATTTCAAATAGTAATATGCCCAAGCTAAAGTACAATTTGTTTAGGGATTTTCTTACCGTTGAGTTTCATCTTCTTTTTCTCTCACGCTCCATTATTGCGTGATATTCACTCTCCGCTCCACATCAGCACCATTTATCCATTAGGTGCCATTTTATTAGGGATTTTGATCTTTTAGGTGGTAACATAGAAAGAAATAAAGTTTGGGTATGAAATTTGAAATTAAATACAAGTAGAGGGGGGGTTTTATATATTAAGCCAATAATAAACTATTTAAATACATGATTTGCAACTAGAAAAGGAGAAAAAACAACAAACAAAAACATTCTAAAAAACTGTTATTTGAAATTTAAATAAGCTAAAAACAATTAAATTAAATTAAATCTCCTAAAAACTTGATCAAAGATAGGTTGAAAGATTTGTTTGTAGCTACTGATGCAGACTTTTTCAACACTCCTCCTTGCATTAGTGGATCAATTTCACCCACGGACACTCAACTTATCACTTATCGTGCAAAAGTAAGCGACTTTTTTTTTTCGACTTAAATGTCATTCAACTTCTAACATTTTTGCAAAAAATGTCATATAAACCGGAATCCAGCGAGAACTCTTACCGGATTGATAACATGGCATATGACACATGGCAACGAATAGTCGGTATATGATTTTTTTGCAAAAATGTTAGAAGTTCAGTGATATTTAAGTCGAAAAAAAAAGTTGGTTATTTTTGCGCGATAAATGATAAGTTGAGTGACCGTGAGTGAAATTGACCCAAATGTAGTATTTGCTGGAGATACTGTAAAACGACACGTAGTTTTTGACATGATATGAAATGTTATCGATCTGGCAAGGGTCCTCGCCGGATTCTAGGTTACATGATTTTTTTGCAAAAATATTAGAAATTCAGTGACATTTAAGTCGAAAAAAAAAATTCGATTATTTTTGCGCGATAAGTGATAAGTTGAGTAACCGTAAATGAAATTAACCCTACATTAATAGATGAAAATTTTATGTCTTCTCATTGGTCTTGACATGCTCCTCCTATAATGGATTTAGAAAAAAACTTTTCCCACTCATTTTAATTCTGAAAAGTTCTTTTCCTTTAGGTTCCTTAATCAAGCAATATTCATTCTCTAAAATGACTTTAAATCCCTTCTTAATTAATTGTCCCATACTGAGCAAATTTCAGTTAATTTCAGGTACAAAAAGAACATCAGTAATTAGTTTTGTACCTATGCAACTTTCAATGGAAACAATTCCTATTCCTTCAACCGAAAGAAACTTACCATCACCTATCCTAATCTTTGATAATTTTTATTTGGTCAGATCCTTGAAGAGCTCCTTATCACAAGCCATATGATGGGTACACCCACTATCTACCAGCCAATTATCACTTAAGTTACTGCTTGCAATACCAGTTGCCACAAATATCTCATCTTCCTCTTGTTGCTGGCCTACAACTTCAGCCTCATTGTTTTGATAAAATCTACTTTTGCACATCCCCCAGCTTGTTACATTTTTCACACTTGACATTTGGTCTTCTCCAGCACTTGAAAGGAGGATGGCCTAATCTCCCACAATGTTCAAATGGAGAAAATTGTCTTCTTCCCTTTACCATGATCAAATTGCTTTGCCAATAATGCTCCCTCTATAGAATCTTCAATTCTTATTAATTGTCTATGTTCTTAAGCCTGTAAAGCATTTAGCAACTCTGCCACACTAATTCTGGACACATCTTTAGAATTCTCTAAGGAAGAAATAGTCATCTCAAATCTTTCAGGAATGGTGACAAGAATTTTCTGAATTAATCTTGAATCCGAAAACTCAGAACCAAGTAATCTTATCTTGTTAATGATGCCTAGAACTCTGTCAACGTACTCTTTGATTTTTTCTGACTCGTTTTTTCTTTGCATCTCAAACACCTTTGTTGGCTCAAAAGGCTAATTTATAAGTTTTGATGTATTAACAAAACATTTGCACTTAACAAAATTGGGTTCTCCTTAGAATTTATATTGCAGGTCCAAGTTTCAGATACTGATGCAGCGTATTCTATCAAGAACAGAACAGACGTGTTCGTGTTCTACATTTGTCAGAACAGACCTACAGCAATGAAGGTTTATTAGGAAATAAAGTTTGTAAAATCATCTTTGAGGAATCCACACACTCACAGCACGTTAATTGCATTATTTTATGCATTTAACATATTTTAAAAATCACATCTTCATTCAAATCAAATTTATTTCTTTCCTAAAATGAATTTTTCACAATTATAATTTTTGAATATGGAAAGAAATTCTTTTATTTGAATCTGATTTTTCTTATTTAAAGAAGCATAAAATCTGTAGAAATATCTCTCAATCAGATCTTCATTGACTAAATAAACATAAAAACAAAAATCTCTTCAAACAAAGAAACATTTTTGAATTGTTGTTCACACCTAACAGCTATATTTTTTCAACTATAAAAATAAGTATTGTTGGTGTGTTCAAACAAGTGAGTGGAAAACGTTTTTGTTCTAAAGTGTATTTTATCTTGTAAGTTTTTCATTCCTTTATGTGCTTACACGATCACATCTCCTCAATATGATTATAGTTTTTATATTGTAATCATGTTAGTGAGGTTTATCAAATTTGTGAGATAATATGGTGAGGTTAGGTTGCTAGAACCTAGGAAAATAAACTAGCAAGTGTTTAGGTTCTTTTACTTGGGAAAAAAGGGCTAAGTGTTTTGATCATTTTACTTGGGAAAAATGATTAAGTGTTTTTAGAGTTTTCACTTGGGAAGAAAAACTTGGGGTAGGTACATGTAACAGGCTTTTGACTCTTGCCCGTAAATAGAGTCACATTAGAAAGAGAGAAACTCTTAAGACGGATTGTCTTAAGGAGAGGATGTAGGCAAGGGCCGAACCTCTATAAATCCGGTGTTAAATTCTCTATCCCTTACTCTCTTTTTATTTTGTGCTCTATAATTTTTATGCTGAAATTAACTGTTCTGTATCTGTTCTGTGTTCTATAGAACAGAGTCAGAAAATCACCTCTGTTCTGAAAAACGGGATGAAATTGATTTTTCTAAATTAATCTATCCAATGAAAGTCTAATTTTTTGCCACTAATAATTTCGTCCATATGTGTAGTTTTTAATGGTAAAGGATAATTAAAAAATTATTTAAAGTAAATTGCATGAAATGGATTTATTATGATGATGGTATTTTGCATATCAACTGTATGTGTTCTAATCTGTCCAGATCACGAAAAATTTATGAAATGATCTATTCACCCCCCCTCTAGATCATATATTTGGGACTCACATTTGGTATCAGAGCAGGTCTCTTTATTTACAGGTTTAACCACCTAGAGAGATCCATTCAAATGGCTGGAACGAATCAATTTGTTGAAGAAAACCAAAATGTAGTAAGTGATTCTAATTTTGATTTTCTTAAAGGATATTTTTAAAGAGGTTTGCATAAAATTTGATAGAGTAAAGGAAACGAATCTTAATATCTTTGTTATCTATCATGCATCGAAATAAGATCATAAAAGTTTGCAAGATTCATGTGTCATTTTTTTTGCATTATTCTCGTGATGAATATAAAAAATTATCTAAAATTGCTTGAAGATTAAATGAACTTGAAAATGAACTTAATATTAAATTATATGATTGTGTGGAGTTTGGACGAAAGTTGCTGATTTAAATGTCAAGATTGCAAAAGTAAATAATATTAAGAGATTCATCCAAGGCTGTAGTAAGAAATGAGAAAATGGTTAAATAAGTTAGCTGATCATTCATTTGCATTTTTTTTTTATCCCAAGTTGATTATACTTTTTGTGATAAAAATGGTCATTTTACGAAGAATTATTTTCACAGAAAGAAAGGAAAGGTAAAATGGATTGAATTAGAAACACTTGTTGCAAAAACACTAACCTCTAAGGACCTAAAATAAATTGGGTACCTAATCATTATTTTGCAGGTTTGTCTAAAGAGCAATGTGAATAACAAATGGTACCTTGATAGTGGTTGTTCAAGACATATGACATGGGACAAAAAGAAGTTTGCTGAACTCTTTATGAAAGATGGAGGGACTGTCAGTTTTGGTGACAAAAATAAAGGCAAAATTATTGGTGTTGGAACTGTTGGAACCAACCCACGTATCGAAGATGTTTCACTAGTGAAGGGATTGAAATATAATTTTCTTAGTGTAAGTCAGTTATGCGATAAAAATAGAAGGGTTATCTTTGAAATAAAAGACTGCAAGGTTGAGGATGCAAACTCAGGTAACATTATTCTTACTGGCCATAGAACTGGAAATATTTATCAAGTAAGTTTGGATAAAAATGAAAATAATAATAACTCAACTTGCTTAATTTCAAATGATGATCAAAATTGGATATGGCATAAAAGACTAGGTCATGCAAGTTTACATGCTATTGAAAAATTATCGAAAAAGGACTTAGTTGTTGGCTTGCCTAAAATTAATTTTGATAAGAAATATATATGTGAAGCATGTCAACTTGGTAAGCAAACTAGAAGTTCATTTAAATCCAAGAAAGAAATTTCAACTAAAAAATGCTTAGAAATGTTGCATATGGATTTATTCGGACCAATTTCTCCATCTAGTTTAAAAGGAAAGAGTTATGTATTTGTTATTGTTGATGATTACTCACGTTTTACTTGGACACTCTTTCTTGCACATAAACATGAGACGTTTGGGGCTTTCAAGAAGCTGGCAAAGAGAATTCAAAATGAGAAGGGATATCACATTGTCAAAATCCGAAGTGATAATGGAGGTGAATTTGTTAACAAAGAATTTGATGATTTTTGCTCAAGGGAAGGAATAGATCATAACTTTTCGGCACCAAGGACTCTACAACAGAATGGAGTAGTAGAGAGGAAAAATAGAACATTGCAGGAGATGGCACGAACCATGTTAAATGAAAATAGTATGCCAAAATATTTTTGGGCTGAAGCAGTGAACACATCAAGCTATATTATCAATAGAGTTTTAATTAGAGCAATTCTAAATAAAACTCCATATGAGCTGTGGAAAGGGAGGAAGCCAAACATCAGTTATTTTCACACATTTGGCTGTAAGTATTTTATTTTAAATGACAAAAATAATCTAGGAAAATTTGATGCTAAATCTGATGTAGGTATTTTTCTGGGTTATTCACATAAAAGAAAAGCGTATAGAGTCTATAATAAGAAAACACACATGGTTGAAGAGTCAATTAATGTTAAATTTGATGAGATTGATGTCTACACTGGAGAAAGGTGTGTTTCTGATGATGAGACAGGAAATAAAGATGAGAAAATTCAGAAGAAAGATCAAACAGAACTGAGATCTGATCAGACTATAGCTGATGAGACAGAACTGTCAGATGCAGTAGAACACACAGAAACAGAACTGAAACCTGATCAAAATAGAACTGGTGAGACAGAACTACTAGATGCAGTAGAACACGTTGAACCAGAACAGAACACTGATCTACAAAAGGAATGGAATGTTCATAGAAATCATTCAAAAGAAGATTTGCTAAGCAGTCCATCAACATGGATGATGACCAGAAGACAACTAAGAGAATTTTGTGGTAACGTTGCTTTTGTTTCTCAAATTGAACCAAAGAATATTGAGGAAGCTCAAGATGACAACAATTGGACTCTTGCTATGCAAGAAGAATTAAATCAATTTGAAAGAAATAAGGTATGGTCTCTTGTTCCCAAACCGAAAAATCATTCAATTATTGGTACAAAGTGGGTCTTTAGAAACAAGCTAGATGAACAAGGAAATGTGACAAGAAATAAAGCAAGGCTTGTGGCTCAAGGCTACAATCAAGAAGAAGGTATCGATTTTGATGAAACATTTGCACCAGTTGCACGTTTAGAAGCCATTCGTATCCTATGTGCATTTGCATGTTTTAAGAAAATTAAACTTTATCAAATGGATGTTAAAAGTGCATTTTTAAATGGATACTTAAATGAAGAAGTCTATGTTGCATAACCACCTGGTTTTGAAAACAATGAATTTCCAAATCATGTTTATAAATTGACAAAAACTTTGTATGGTTTAAAACAAGCTCCAAGAGCTTGGTATGAAAGACTTTCAAGTTTTTTAATAAAGCATGACTTTGCTAGAGGAAAAGTTGATAATACATTGTTTATAAAGCATAAAGAAATTGATATCATGCTTGTGCAAATATATGTGGATGATATTGTATTTGGTGCTACAAACATCTCAATGTGCAAGGAATTTGAAATATTAATGAAGGAAGAATTTGAGATGAGTATGATGGGAGAACTGACCTTCTTTTTGGGACTGCAAATTAATCAAAATAAAGATGGAATCTTTATTAGTCAAGTTAAGTATACAAAAGAATTACTGAAGAAATACAAAATGATGGAAGCAAAGATTATCAGTACACCAATGAGTCCATCAATTAAGCTTGATCTTGACGAGAAAGGTAAAAGTGTGGATCAGAAGCTTTATAGAGGAATGATTGGTTCGTTATTATATTTAACTGCCAGTAGACCTGATATACACTTTAGTGTATGTCTATGTGCTCGATTTCAGTCAAATCCAAAGGAGTCTCATTTATCAGCAGTGAAACGAATTCTAAGATATCTGTTGGGAACTTAAAATATTGGCTTATGGTATTTTAAGGATTCAAGTTTTGATCTTGTTGGTTTTTCAGATGCTGACTTTGCAGGTTGCAGAATTGAGAAAAAAAGCACTTCTGGAACATGTCAATTATTAGGACAATCTCTCATTACATGGTCTAGCAGAAAACAACACTCTGTTGCCTTATCAACTGCAGAAACAGAGTACATAGCTGCAGGAAGTTGTACTGCACAAATTCTTTGGATTAAGCAACAACTAGTTGATTATGGTTTTGAGCTTAAGGAAATACCTATTTATTGTGACAATACCAGTGCGATAAATCTCACAAAAAATCCAGTGATGCACTCAAGAACAAAACACATTGAAATAAGACATCATTTCATACGAGATCATGTTCAAAGAGGAGACATTGCATTGAATTATGTTTCAACTGAACATCAATTAGCTGATATCTTCACCAAACCATTGAAGGAAGAACAATTTTACAAGTTAAGAAGAGAATTGGGCATGGGTATGTTAGAAAATTCATCTTAAAAAGGTAATCATATTCTCTTCAAAAAAAAATTTATTTTTCTTTCGTGTGTTTAATATTTTTTGTGTTTTGAAGAAATGATATGCTTTAAATGTCTGCATTATTCGTGTTTTATATGTAGTGTGTTGAATTAATTTTACAGACTGATCTCATACTCTCTTTTTCTTCAAAAGTATCAGTTATGGAAAATCAGTTTTTATCCTATTTCAATGGAGATATTTTAAGGGCATAAAAAGGAAAAGTTGACTTCTTTCCTTTTAGTCATTTTTTTCTTTAAATAACTTCCTATTTTTTTTTAAAAGTCCATCTTTTAATATTTGAAAAGTACAGCTTTTTCACCTACCACCTCTTCTTTTATCTCTTTTTCTCTCTCGTCGATTTACTTCCTCAAACCCCAATTTACTTTCAATCACTTGCTCGCTGGAGGAATTAACTTCGACGCCGCTCACAAATCAAAGCGATCATCATCTGTCGTGCCTCTTACTTCAGTCGCCTCTAGCCAATTTGAGTCAAAGCAGATTTTTTTTCATCTTCTATTCTCTCTTGGCCAACCATAAGATCTATTTTGAATTCTCCAGTAAAGAAAAGGCGCAATGATTGCTTCAAATGGCTTCTTGATTATGTGGGTCTGATGAATTGAGTTGATTATTGGGTAACAAAGTATTGGGTTGTACTATTTAAGGTATGGCTTGATTGATTTTGATTTTAATTGATTATACAGAATTATAATGGAGGAAAATGATTATTTGCTTGATTAATTTTAATTGTGAATTACTCATTTGATTATGCAGAGTTGTGATGATATTTTAGTTTATGCAAAAAATTAAATGTTCAGATGGGAAAAATTAATATGTGCAAAGTTGTGATATTTTAACTATATGCAGAATTTTAGTTGTGCAATTGTGCAGAATTTTTATGATAGATATGCAGAATTTTTGTGTGCAGAATTGTGTGTGAATATTGACATTATGCTGCAAATTTTTTGATTTTAATGCAAAATATATGTTATGCAGATTTGTTATTATGCAGCAAAAATAAATATATGCATATATGATTATAATGTTATGCAATCAAATGTGCTTGATTTGTACAAAATGCTGCTGAACTAATTTGAAGTGTGCAAATTTAAGTTTTTAATTGAGCAGCAAATTGTATTATGCAGTAGACTTGATTTTTGCATGTTGAGCTGAAAGATATTGAGATTATACAAACTTACTTTTGTACAGGCTGATATTATGCATAATTAATAATATGAATTGCTTCTTCGATTATGCCTAATCTTGAATATTTAGTTAGAATGCCTAATCTTGAATATTTAGTTAGAATGCCTATCTGATTCTGATTTCTTTGAAGCAAAATATTTTGATTATTATGCATAATTGATGATCATTTAGTTTTGTGTGATCTTGTGTGCTTGATTGTTAATATGCTTGAAGATGTTTGATTTATTCTTATGCAAGTTGAATTTTAAAAATGATGACATTATGCAGGTTGAATTAAACATATGCTTAATTTGTGAGAATGCTTGATTTTTATTATCCTGCTGTATTGATTTAAATTATGCAACATGCTATCAATTTTGAATTATGCATTATATTGATTTTGTGAAATATTTTCAAAGGCATACATTCAGGGGGAGAATGGTAAAATAATTATTTGATCTTGGTCTTGATACTGAGTATGCAGATTATTTTGATCAGATAATTTAGATTATGCAGGATGAAATTTGCAGGTTGGACAAGATTTTATTTATGCAGAGGATAATTGATTGATAATGACTTGATGCTTAATTATTTAACTTGATTATTTTTAATCAAATTTTTAGTTGAGCATTCAACTATGCAGAATAAATGGGTAAGTTGTGCAGATGCAAAATGATTATTTGATCTTGATATGCTTGATCTTGATTATGCTGATGTGCTTAAAATTAAAAAAATACATTATATGCAAGGCTGATATGCTAATTATCTTATGCAATAAGTGATTTATATATATGATCTATTCTTACAATTTTTGTTGATGACAAAAAGGGGGAGAAGATATGCACAGGAGAAGAAATGCATATGTGATGTATTGTTGATCTTTATTGCATGAAATTGATATTGATCTTTATTGCATGAAATTGATATCTGAATGCATATGTGATGTATTGCTGATCTTTATTGCATGAAATTGATATTGATCTTTATTGCATGAAATTGATATCTGAATATTTATGCTTCATTATTTGATTATCTTCTCGTTTAAATTGTTTTTGAGCATATATTCAGGGGAAGCATTTAAAACCTTGTTGATTAATTATTTTTGAGCATATATTTAGGGGGAGCTTTAGTTTAACTAAATAAATGTTTTGTCATCATCAAAAAGGGGGAGAATGTTGGCTCAAAAGGCTAATTTATAAGTTTTGATGTATTAACAAAACATTTGCACTTAACAAAATTGGGTTTCTCCTTAGAATTTATATTGCAGGTCCAAGTTTCAGATACTGATGCAGCGTATTCTATCAAGAACAGAACAGACGTGTTCGTGTTCTACATTTGTCAGAACAGACCTACAACAATGAAGGTTTATTAGGAAATAAAGTTTGTAAAATCATCTTTGAGGAATCCACACACTCACAGCACGTTAATTGCATTATTTTCTGCATTTAACATATTTTACAAATCACATCTTCATTCAAATCAAATTTATTTCTTTCCTAAAATGAATTTTTCACAATTATAATTTTTGAATATGGAAAGAAATTCTTTTATTTGAATCTGATTTTTCTTATTTAAAGAAGCATAAAATCTGTAGAAATATCTCTCAATCAGATCTTCATTGACTAAATAAACATAAAAACAAAAATCTCTTCAAACAAAGAAACATTTTTGAATTGTTGTTCACACCTAACAACTATATTTTTTCAACTATAAAAATAAGTATTGTTGGTGTGTTCAAACAAGTGAGTGGAAAACGTTTTTGTTCTAAAGTGTATTTTATCTTGTAAGTTTTTCATTCCTTCATGTGCTTACACGATCACATCTCCTCAATATGATTATAGTTTTTATATTGTAATCATGTTAGTGAGGTTTATCAAATTTGTGAGATAATATGGTGAGGTTAGGTTGCTAGAACCTAGGAAAATAAACTAGCAAGTGTTTAGGTTCTTTTACTTGAGAAAAAAGGGCTAAGTGTTTTGATCATTTTACTTGGGAAAAATGATTAAGTGTTTTTAGAGTTTTCACTTGGGAAGAAAAACTTGGGGTAGGTACATGTAACAGGCTTTTGATTCTTGCCCGTAAATAGAGTCACATTAGAAAGAGAGAAACTCTTAAGACGGATTGTCTTAAGGAGAGGATGTAGGCAAGGGCCGAACCTCTATAAATCCGGTGTTAAATTCTCTATCCCTTACTCTCTTTTTATTTTGTGCTCTATAATTTTTATGCTGAAATTAACTGTTCTGTATCTGTTCTGTGTTCTATAGAACAGAGTCAGAAAATCACCTCTGTTCTGAAAAACGGGATGAAATTGATTTTTCTAAATTAATCTATCCAATGAAAGTCTGATTTTTTGCCACTAATAATTTCGTCCATATGTGTAGTTTTTAATGGTAAAGGATAATTAAAAAATTATTTAAAGTAAATTGCATGAAATGGATTTATTATGATGATGGTATTTTGCATATCAACTGTATGTGTTCTAATCTGTCCAGATCACGAAAAAATTATGAAATGATCTATTCACCCCCCCCTCTAGATCATATATTTGGGACTCACATCCTTGAGCAAGGTCAACACTTGCATTCACGTGATCCTTTCATTTCCTTCATGTTAAATTTTGAGAAAACTTCAGATTTCAAATGCAGATTTTAAAAGCATAATTCTAGTAAAAATTAACGGTAAAATAGCAGCAAACAATGAAGCTCTTGCCTTTGATAGCCTTGCTTTCCTCTCCTTATAAAGTTTCATTTGTGCCACCGTTTGGATTGTTGGGCAATGGAAGAATTTCATAGTCTTTCTCAATAGCTTCCCAGAGATCATTTGCCTCCAAATAAGCCTCCATTCTAGCTGCCCAAACTAAGTAAGAAGTACTGTAAATGGTGTTTCCAAATCCTTTTTTTTTTTTGGATTGAAACTTTCTTTTCTAATGGGTTCACAGGCCCCTTAAGAAGAAAAGCTCTAATACCACTATTGGAAATGGGGAGGTACAAAGAGAAAGGAAGAAATAGTTTGTTGGAACCATATATCTTTATTGAATAATAAACTATTTAAATACAAAATTTGCAGCTAGAAAATGAGAACAAACAGCAAACAAAAATATCATAAAAGTCTGTTATTTGAAATTTAAATAATGTAAAAACAATCAAATCAAATCAAATTAAATTAAATCTCCTAAAAACTTGGTCAAAGATAGGTTGAAAGATTTGTTTGTAACTTCTGATACAGACTTTTTCAACAGAATTCAGACACTCTTGGCCTTTGAAATTTAAGCAATGGTCGCAATGGGCAAAGACATAGGCCAATGTGCATAATTGTTCTTGCTGCTTTACCTTTATTATTCCATAATCGTAAATCAAATACCCAGCTTAAGCTTCAGACTGATTAGACTATAAGCTACAGCTTTATGTTCCAAAATAATCTTGTGGGACATATCATGAAATTCTACACATAAAACCTAAATTTAAAATCATTGCTTATGATATAACAAGACACAATAAAAGAAAGATGAAACACGCTGCCAATAACAGAATTTTTTAGATCACGTACTAAAGAGCTTAAAGAATGAAACAATATCCCTGATACAAATGCACACACAAATGCAAGAGCCTCTTAGCATTCATAGTAACTCCTTTAACAAAACCAAGCTTCATCATCAGCAATAATATCAAAATCAAGCTAATGTACATAAATTCATGAATGTATCAAGTTTTGCAGAGCCTCTCAGCATTCATAGTAACTCCTTTAACAACATTGAGGCATCACTCTTCTTATTATTCATAAATGTATATCTAGAACCACAGTGCAACAAACTTCACCAAAGAACAATATTTTAAAAGAAAAATAATTGAATAAACCATTTTAAGAAAAAGAATATTGAAAAAAAAAATAAAAAAGAAACATTCTAAGAGTGCAAGAAGAACCAAACAAAATGAAAGACTAAACATAACCCAATGCTGTAATGCTTTGTTTGAATTGGAGTAAATTGAATTTACTTTAATGAGAATAATTTAAATTTTATTTTCTCTGGTTTTTCTTTCTATTGTTTGGGTATACTAAAATAAATATAAAGGAAATTAGATTTCCTTCCTAATAGTAAATGTTATTTTGACATTAATACCCTTATGATATTAAGATAAAAAAAATAGAACAAAAGATTATGTAGTATTTTTCCTAATTTTAGCTAAGTTTATACTATATACTACATGAAAATATAAAGTGCATGCATGCATGTTAATTTTGTAAAGTTATGCAGTATCTGCAGATGGGTTTCTTTTTATAATTTTTTGAGTTACAGTCACATACCTAATGATTCTATCATCATTTATTACCAAAGGAAAAAGGCAGGAAAACAAGCCAATCACTATAATAATAATTCAATACGAAGCTCTAATAAAAGCTCTAATCAAATTTTAGAACAAGATAAACTTATGAAGAAGCTAAAATTTTCTCAGCAAGACTATCAAAAAAACCTATTATCAAAGCATAAATAGAGAACAGATAAGACTCCTACAATGTAAATGCACTCTCAATTAAATTCTTTTGAAAAATCTCAATATAAATTTGCAAAACAAAATCCTCTATCCCAATTTGATGCAAATATTAAAAAGATGCATAAAGTTAAAAGTTTCACAGATGCTGAATAAACGAGGCCATCTATTGATGTCATGAAAAACCACAGAAAAAAAAAAGAAAAAATGCTTGAATATTCATGTATATACAAGTACATTCGAAGCAGTGCACTATACTCTACAAACTGGTTTTGAGAGAATCAAAAATAAGAATAAAACATAAAAAGCCAAGAAAATAAGATATAAAACAAGTAAATCATACAAAATAAAGTACGTACTGCTAACTGGTCATATTTATAATTAAGAATACCATTCAGAAACATCTCATATCAATAAGACGATAACAATTCAAAAGCAAGCTGCTAAATAGTGACATAAAATTAGAAAACTTTGGAAATTTTCTTATAATTTGTTTAACCCATTATCAGGACCAAGCTAATCTATCTGCAAAATTGAAAGTTATCATCCATCTAAATTTTTAACAAATCATAGATTTTTTAAAGAGATGAACTCCATGCAACCAAAAGTAACAAGGAATCATCAAACATTCAACAACAACTAGCTTTGCTTGAAAATACTAAACTTGTACCTTGAGATTATACCAAGCTTTGCTTGACTGGAGCGATTAGTGGATGAAAAAAAGAGCAGTCACCTTCAAAAAAACAGTTAACAATTGAATAAAAATTCCCAAATCTGCTTGATAAGTAAACAAAAGATAATGAAATCAGATAAATGAAAACCACAGAGAGAGAAGTTAAGTCATAGATAATGATCGAAACCTCTCTTTGTTTGTTATCATCAATGGAAGCTTTAAATAACTAATCTCAAATGACGAAAAAAACAAAAAATTCTATACCTGCAAGTTGGGGCACTGGCAGCAAGCAAGTGATTGGAGACTTGCCGGAGCTGATCTTGCTTGTCAATTCTCAATTTCATTCATGGATGAAATATTCCGTAAAAAATGTTGAAAGAAAAGAACAAAAACGTGAAGATGTATTTATAGAGGGAGGGATTATTTGGTCATTTTATACAATTGCATCCCATCTCCCTCCCAATTACCCGTTAGAAATGAAAAGCTGAACACAGAGTTAATTGGAAAATCCTATTCCCCTTGCATTCCTCTCTCTATTTTTGCCATTTTAGAAACCAAATAAGGGAAAGTAAGGTCAGTTAAACTTACTTTCCTCTCACTTACTGTCACTTTCCTTGATCCAAATAGAGAAAGCGTGCAAAGTTAAACAGAGCCAAACAGATCATCAAAACCTTTGAGAAGGAAAAAAAAGACTATTAGCTAATAACTCTTTGCAAAAGAAATAAATTAATGAACGAAAACGATGGACCAAGGACGGGGATGCATTAAAGAACAAAGTTAGTGGAATTACCTTAGCTTTTTGGTTTAGGGTTTTTGTTGAATTTGATTTTGGAGCAGATAAGGAACCACAAGGTTTCTCTCGGATGGCGCCCAGCAACAACGGTGAGGGTGGAAGGGGCTGAGTAAGGACCAGATGGAGAGAGAGAGAGTCGGGGTGGGGGCGCGGCGCACAACAGAGAAACAGATACGAGGGAGAGTAAGTGATTAGGGCTGGGTAAAAGGGGATCTGAGAGAGGCCCGTTGGGCATATGGGACAGGTTCAAACATGTTCAATTTTAAAAGGGTGGGTTTTGTACGGGTTTAAATGGGCAATTTTTTTAGTTGGCCGTAGTTTTAGGCTAATTATTTTGGGCAGAATTTTAGGTTTGAACTAATTTTGACAGGTATAAATGAAATCAATAGATTTGTAAACCCAAAAACAAGGAAAATATGTTTTTAATTTATTTATATATTTTTCATGTAGTGAAACAAAAATATGAATATATAAAATAAATTACAAAATCCATTTTCATTAAATCGGTCGATTCGTTCTATTTGATTTTTAAATTTTACGAACTGAACTAAACATAATAAACCTTTTTTAATTCGGTTTAGAATCAAATAGATTGAAAATCAAAAAAATCGAATCAAATAAACAAAATCCATTTAGTTCATTTTTCGATTTCGATTTGATTTTGCTCAGCCCTATAAGCCACCAAAAAGCAAGCGTGGAAATAAATGTATAGAAATAATTGTTTATTTGAGTATTAAAAATAAAATGTTTATAAAAGTCATTTAAATTCTATATACGAAAGTCATTTAAAGTCATTCATACTTTTAGAAAGTCTGATAGGTGTTGAAATTACCAAAAATAAAATTTTATTTCTTAAAATCAATAAATTGTAATAGTGATGAGTAGGGCCGAATTCACAAAAATTGACAGAAAATTAATTATTTTATGAAAACAAATAAATAAATGAGGTTTTAATTACTGAAAATAATGAATAAAAAATTAACTAAAGCAAGAAAAATACAAAATAAGAATCAATGATGAAAAAATCTAGGTTAAAGGTTTAATCTCAATTTCAATCCACTATTTAATCATAGATTCGAAGATGAATTTCTCAATTATTTCAGTAAACTATTTTAAATTTTTGAAGATGCTTCCAATAATCAATTTTTCATTAAGTGTAAATTAGCCAAGAAACGTTATTTGACCAATTTTAATTACTGGAAGTCATAAGAGACGCTTCTTTGATTTAATTAAATAATTGCATTAAAATTAAAACGAATCTGGTTCTCACCAACAAATGTAAGACAATTGGTTTGTTTAAATCAGATTATATAGTTCCTTAGAATATATTAAGTACTTGCTAAATACCTAATTATTCCAATTTACCCAAACAACAGGCTATTAAGACAATTACGGATCAATTTGTTGGGCACTATATGATCCTTTCAAAACATGCAATGAAACCTAAATATTTCATGGAAGCATTCCAATAATAATTCAACATAAAAGGGATGGAATCAATAAAATACATATGAAAATTTTGAAGTTGCTGATATTTTAATTCCATGAGGATGATGTATGGTATAACTGAGATATAAATCGAATAATGTAGATAAAATAAATTCTGTTTTTTGTTATAACTGAAGTATAACTAATGTATAATTTAAATAATGTAGAAAAAATGAATTCTATTTTTTGGTATAACTGAGGTATAATTAGAAAATCGAAGGAAAACATGTATTCAAATTTTTCGTATACATTAGGTGTATCTCAATTATAACTTACAAAAAATTTAAAAATATGGAATATATATATATATATATATATATATATATATATATATATATATATATATATTTGAGGTATAATTTGGGCATAACTAGAGGTGTCAAATTTGGCCCAGGCCCAAAAACCCCGCCCAACCCGCCCAAAAAAAATTAACCCAAGCCCAACCCAATAAAAACTATACCCATTTAGACCCGCCCAATTAAGACCCATAAAAAAATTGACCCGTTCGGGTCTACCCACAAATGCCCAACGGGTCTGGTTTTTCTGTGCCCATCTCTTTCTCGCTTTCGAGCTCTCTCCATCGACTCCTTCCAGCCTCGCCGCATCTCTGACTCTCCACCATCCAGTCGTCGCCGCTTTCTCTCCCTCGCTCGCTGCCATTCGTTCAGTTTCTTTGGCTGTCCTCCGTCAACGATTCTCCGGTAAATGGGTTTGATTTATTTTGATTTGATTTCTGTTTATAATTTTCATTGATTTCTGTCTAACACATATATGGTTCAAGGTTCCATCAGAAATTATAGGATTTCAAAGCCTGCGATACTTGCAAGTATCTGGTTGTGGAAATCTCATGCATATTTTTCCACCTCATTTGCCCAAACTTCTGGTGAAACTACAATGTATGTGGATTCATTCATGTGAGAAAATGGAAGCTATTGTTGGAAAAGAGGATGAAAAAGCACCAGAATCAGGATTGGACAAAATTGAATTTCCTCTATTACAAGTGTTGACACTTGAAAAATTGCCTAATCTTAAGAGTTTTTGTGGTGGGACTAGTGCAGTTGAATTGCAGTTATTAGAATCCTTGGATATTAAAGGATGCAATCAGATGAAAAGTTTTTCTTATGGGCCGTCCAGCACTCCAAAGCTGAAAGAAAAATTGATAAAAGAAAGAAGTTATGCATTGGAGGGAGACTTTAATGGAAACATGAAGAAAGAGGTATGTTCTCATCCAAATTAAGCCCATCTCAACATCCGAATATTAATTAAAGCAAAAGACATTCTATATTATACTGGAATGTTAAATCAATTAAAATAGAGTAAGATGATGATTTTAGTGCATGTATTGAAAATTAAATCAATTAAAATATACGTTATTATGAAATCATCAGATGAACTTTTTTTTTCTTTAAAAACAAAAGGTAATTTATTGAACTGATCCCATAATTGTATTTTTTTTTTTAATCAATTTTCACAACATATTCAACCAAGCCAACAACTATAAAAATGGACAGGTAAAAGCAGATAGCATGGAACAACCAAATGCATCTAGTGGAAGTCCCCAAGTGATTTCTACATTATTTCCATCAGCTAGTTGGCTACGGTTATCAAATATTCAAGATCTCAGATTAGAAGGATGTAGTCCGCTGAAAATAGCATTTGCACCCTCTGTGGCACAACAATTGGTCCAGCTTCGAATTTTACAAATAGGGTATTGTAAGAAGATGGAATATGTAGTTGGAGTTGCAGATGGAAGACAAGAGGAAACAGTCTTCCCTATGCTAAATGAACTTCTCCTTGAGCATCTATCAGAGTTGGTGGCTTTTTGTGCTGATGGTCATGTTTCCTTGAATTGCCACTCTCTAAAAGAACTACGAGTGTTCAGATGTCCAAAGATCGAATCAATTGGTGGTTCATCAGGATTATTAATAATAGGAAGAGACCAACAAAGTATTGAACCACAAAATAAATGTCTTCTTTCCAGCGAACAGGTTTAGTACTTGCTTTTTTTAATTACGTATACATTGAATTTATTTCTTTGAAAGTGCAAATCAATTTTGCCTTTAAGTTCGACATTATTTAATTTTGAGATATTAGCAAATTGCAATAATCAGCCATTAAATTGCTTGCCCTATAACTCAGATGGTTTACCATGTTTTATCTAAAAAGATAAATGAAATAAATTAAAATTCCAAAGGGTGAAAGAGTTCAAACGATTGTAAACTGATATTTCTAACTGTTAAAAAGTATTATATAAATTGAATACAAATAAAATGAGGTTTACTTTTAAATTTCAGATTATTTCGATAAAGTGCATTATTGCTTGGCATATATATAACTCAAATGGTTTTTAGATTCAACCAGCGGTGCTTTTTAATCATATTCATTGAATTCCAGTTTAATCTATCTGCTTTTACCGATTCTTTACCCAAGCAAGGTTTGGAAATCTTAGTTATATAAGACATTTAACACAATTAATTTGGAGTATAAATTATTATGATTTAAAGTTTTGCATGTAACACAACAATTTTGTTGATATTTTGGAAGGTTTCACTTAACAAGAAAGGGGACTCATCTGTTGGCCATGTTAATGACTATTCTGCATTCATTCCATACGCTTTCACGGAGAGGTTGCTGAATTTGGAATTGCTAAGAATTGACGATTGCCATACAATAAAAGTGATATTTTCATTCCAAGAACATCATGCTGCTGTTGGAGTTGTTAATTTTTTGAAAGAGTTATGTTTAGATCGTTTAACAGATCTAACACATATATGGTTCAAGATTCCATCAGAAATTATGGGATTTCAAAGCCTGCAAGAGTTGAGAGTATATAATTGTCGCAATCTCATACATATTTTCCCACCTCATTTGCCCAAACATCTGGTGAAACTAAAATATATAGAGATTGGTTCATGTTGGAAGATGGAAGCTATTGTTGGAAAAGATGATGAAAAAGCACCAGAATCAGTATTGGACAAAATTGAATTTCCTGGATTACAAGTGTTGAAACTTGTAGAATTGCCTAATCTCAAGAGTTTTTGTGGTGGAACTATTGCAGTTGTATTGCAATCATTAGAATCCTTGGAAATTATACTATGCAATCAGATGAAAAGTTTTTATTATGGGCCATCCAACACTCCGAAGCTGAAAGAAATAAATGGAATAAGGTATGCATTGGAGGGAGACATCAATGGAAGCATGAAGAAAGAGGTATGTTCTCATCCTAATTAAACCCGTCTCAACATTTTGGAGATACATTATAAAGCAAAAGAAGTTCCAAATATTAAATCAATTAAAATAGCATAAGAAGAAGATTTTATCTGCTTTTATTGCATGTATATTGCAAGTAGATTTAGTTCTCTCGGTCTACTTTTGCTACGAAATCAAATAAACATCTCTTGAAGGTAATTTATTGAACTAATCCCACAATTATTAATTAAAATAATACCCTTTTTGGTGTTTTATTTATTTATTTATTTTTATGTTAAAGATTAGATTTACATGATACCAGGCTTGATAATATTGACTTTAGTTAGACTTCTTTTGGCTTTCTTCTTGTATATATATGTATGAATTCACTGATAATAGATATAATGAATTAAATCCAATTCTCACATGGTATTAGAGATTTAAGCTCTTCTAGGAAATTTTTCTATGTCTCTGTTCTTCTTCTTCTTCGGGTGAGGAATCTGCTTCCCTGTGGGTCACTAGCTTCGGTGACCGGTTTGCCTCACCACCCACTTCGGGAGCTACGCAAGTAGTATTTCGACCTACTCACATTTTCCGGTATCCATCCGGCCGGTGAGTGGGTCCCACGTGCTGATTGAAGATTTTGCCATTTCCTCACACGTCGGCGTGTGGAGGCGTGTGCCTTATCCGCTGGTCCTCCGATTGAGCCTTTGGCATCGCCTGGTCATTTCTGGTCAGATCCCGATGTCTTCTTGAAGTGATTCCCTCTCTTGGTGGTATTTGGTTCCTCCTGAGCTCTCTGTCCAACAAGGTTCTACTCCCCTTCGTTCTCTGCATGGGCGGAGCCACGTTATGGTGAGGGTGTGCACATGCACACCCTCAAATTTTCTTTTTCTTTAAATATATATATAAAATAAATTTGTGACCCCTCTAATTTAATTTATGTGTCTTTTCTTAAATTTTACTCCCAATATTTTTGGATACAGATAAAATTAAAAATTTATTTATAAAAATATATTTATAACACTATTATTCAAATATTGCGGGTAAAAAATTTGATATTTTTTGACATATAAAAATAAAATTTGCCTCTTTTTTAAAATAACGTCATGTTATTCTTATTCAAAACGACGTCGTTTTCGTTTTTATTACCTCTGCCCTTTCTTTTTTTTTTCCATTTTCTTTTCTTCCATTTGTTCCATTCTTGGCCCGATTTTTTTTTTCTTAGTCCAAATTTTATCCCTTCATTTTGCCCTCATCTATCGCTTCATCCATCGTCGTTGGTCGCCAAATTTTCCTCCCTTTTTTTCTCTCTCAGCGTGTGACCCCTCTGACTTCGGGGTCCTGGCTCCGCCCCTGGTTCTCTGTCTTTTATTTTGTTTTGCTTTCGAGTGATTTATTGAAAGGTTCAGGCTTTGGGCATTTATTTCGTGTTAGGTGTATTGTTGCACTGCTTTGGGCATTTATTTGGTGTTAGGTGTATTATTGCAATTATTATTTGTGGATATTATGGCCGAAAATAAAGAAATTATTAGGAAAACAGTTAGTGAGATTATTTTTTTATCTAAAATTACAGAAGAAAAATTAGATGGATCCAATTATGTTGATTGGAGTAGAACTATTAAAATTTACTTTCGTAGTATGGATAAGAACGATCACTTAACTGACGATCCTCCGACTGATAAAACTGAAAAGCAAGTCTAGATGAGAAATGACTCATGATTACTTTTACAAATTAGAAATTCAATTGAAAGGAATGTGCTTGGTTTAATTTCTCATTGTGAACGTGTGAAACAATTAACGGATTATTTGGCTTTTTTATACTCTGGAAAAAAGAATGAGTCTCACATTTATGATGTTTGCAAAGCCTTTTATCGTGCTGAAAAAGAGGCTAAACCCCTCCACCTATTTCATGGAGTTTAAGAAAATTTATGAAGAATTGAACATGCTCCTGCCTATTAGTGCGGACATTAGGGAACAACAAGCTCAGAGAGAAAAAATGGCAGTTATGAGTTTTCTGGCTGATTTTCCATCTGAATTTGAGACAGCCAAATCCTAAATTTTCTCTGGTTTTGAGATTTCTACTCTGGAAGATGTGTTCAGTAGGCTATTACGTGCAGATAATACTTTATCCAGTCAATCAAATAGTATTCTTATTGTCAAAGAAGAAGGAATTGACAATGGTAGGGTGAAGGAGATCCAGTGACAACCGAAATAATGATATTATCTGCTATTACTGCAAAGAGTAGTGTCATACGAAGTGCTACTGTAAGAAATTACAGAACCACAACTAGAAGGCACAAATTGCTAGTGTTGTTACTTCTTGTTCATCATCTTAGAAGAATATTACAATTTTAGCTGAAGATTATGCCAAGTACCAAGAAATGCTAAAAGGATCCTCAACTTTGCTCACTACTAAGCCAAGTAACACATGTCTTATCTTCTCTACCAATAACTGGGTCATTGATTCTGGTGCCACAAACCACATGACAGATAATCCTAATACCTTCTCTAATTTTCAATCTCATAAAGCCCCTTTACATGTTATTATTGCTGATGGGACATCATTCAACATTGTGGAATCTGGGACTGTTAAACTAACTTCTTCTATTACCTTGTCATCTGTTCTAAATTTGCCTAACCTAGCCTTTGATTTGATGTCTCTGAGTAAACTTACCAAAGAACTCAATTGTTGTGACTCATTTTTTCCTGATCACTGTATTTTTCAGGATCTTATAACGAAGCAAATTTTTAGTAAAGGATATGTATCTAGTGCTCTTTACATCCTTGATTATTGGTACCATGATCTGTTGCTTGCTCTAGTGTAACTTCTCCTTTTGATGCACATTGTCAGTTGGGGCATCCTTCTCTACCTATTTTGAAGAAGTTATGTCCACAATTTCATGATTTATCTTATTTGGATTGTGAGTCTTGTCATTTTGCAAAACATCATCGTAACTCGTTTCGGTCCTAGAATTAATTAATGAGCTGAATTTGCATTTTAACTTGTCCATTCAGATGTTTGGGGTCCTTATCCAATTATATTGAAAACTAGGTATAGATATTTTGTTGCTTTTGTGGATAATTTTTCTCATATTACTTGAATTTATTTTATGAAGAATTGTTCTGAAGTTTTTTTCAATTTTTCTACTTTTTGTGCTGAAGTTAAAACCCAGTTTAATATTTCTATAAATATCTTGCGAAGTAATAATGTTAAGGAATACATGTCAGATTCATTTCAGAGGTAGATGTCTCAATATGGTATTATCCACTAGTTCTCTTGTGTTCTTCTCAAAATGGAGTTACTGAGAGAAAAAACCAGCATTTACTTGAGATTGCCAGAGCTTTAT
The DNA here is from genome assembly GCA_947683425.1 of Excoecaria cochinchinensis. Lineage (NCBI taxonomy): Eukaryota > Viridiplantae > Streptophyta > Magnoliopsida > Malpighiales > Euphorbiaceae > Excoecaria > Excoecaria cochinchinensis. Next base: position 17,564,729 of record CANTUQ010000013.1, read on the forward strand.
TGTTTCAAATGAATGTTCCTAAGCATTTCTGAGTTGATGCTATTTCTACAGCTTGCTTTCTGATTAATCGGATGTCCTCTACGGTGTTAAATGGTGATGTACTATATAGTGTTTTGTTTCCTAATAAATCACTATTTTCAGTGGAACCAAGAATATTTGGTAGTACTTGTTATATTCGCGATGCATGTCGTAATGTTACTAAATTAGATCCTAAAGTATTGAGGTGTGTTTTCTTGGGATACTCACGCCTTCAAAAGGGATATCGATGTTATTCTCTTGATCTACAGTGATATCTGGTTTCAGCTGATGTGGTATTCTGTGAAGATAAACCATTCTTTTCATCCCAATCTACTCTTACAAGTCAGGGAAAGGAAGATGAATGGCTCATTTATACTGTGACACCTCATCAAGAATCTGTTTATGTGTTTCCTTCTTCTATTGAGCCAACAACGACGAATGTGTCTCCTTCTTCTGAGCCAACAACGACGAATGATCCTTCAACATTAGGCAAACCTCAAATTATTCAAGTCTACTCTGGAAAAAAAAGACACCAATGATACATGTCCTACACCAGCACCTTTGTCATCTGATCCTATTATAGCGGACCCCGATCTTTCTATTACTTTTCGTAAAGGTAAACACAATTGTAAATCTACTTATTCAATTGCTAATTTTATTTTTTATGATTATCTGTCTTCCTCGACCTGCTCTTTAATTGCATTTTTAGATTCTATATCTATTCCTAAGACAGTTAAGGAAGCCTTAGTCACCTTGGGTGGTATGCTGTTATGCTTGAGGAGCTAAATGCTTTGGATACAAATCATAGTTGGGATTTGGTAACCTTACCATAAGGAAAGAAGGTTATGGGTTGCAAATAGGCTTTTACAGTCAAAGTTAATCCCGACGATTCTGTGGCTCGGCTTAAAGTTTGACTTGTTAGTAAAGGATATGCTCAGATCTATGGGGTAGATTATTCTGATACTTTCTCCCCAGTCGCCAAATTGAGTTCTGTTCATTTACTCGTATCTTTAGTAGCTTCCCACCATTGGCCTTTACATCAGTTAGAGATCAAGAATGCTGTCCTTCATGGCGTTCTTCAGGAAGAAGTTTGTATGAAGCAATCACCCGATTTTATTACTCAGGGGGAGTATGGAAAAGTTTGCCATCTGAAGAAATATCTGTATGGACTGAAGCAAAGTTCTCGTGCCTGGTTTGAAATATTCAGTGAAGTTATCCAGGAGTTTGGGTTGAATAAGATTCAATGTGACCACTTAGTTTTCTATAGGCAATCAGAAGTTGGAGTTATTCTTCTGGTTGTTTATTTTAATAATATTGTAATTACAGGTAGTGATTCTATAAGTATTTCTTCACTCAAGTCTTTCATACAAGGAAGATTTCATACTAAAGACTTAGCAAGCTAAAATATTTCTTAGGAGTGAAAGTTTTGAGAAGTAAAAAGGGAATTCTTCTATTCCAAAGAAAATATGTTCTTAATTTACTTACAGAAACTAAAAAATTAGGAGTTAAGCCATGCAATACTCCATGGTCCCCAATGTGCAACTAACAAAAGATGATAACGATTATTTTGATGATCTAGAAAGATACAGGAGGTTAGTTGGAAAACTGAATTAACTCACAGTAACTCGTCCAGATATTGCATTTGCAGTAAGTGTTGTTAATTAGTCAATTTATGACTATTCCAATAGTTAGGCACTGGGAAGCACTAGAGCAGATCTTGTGTTATTTGAAAGGTGCCCCTGGATTAGGTAGACTATATAGTGATCACAGGCATGCTCACATTGAATGTTTCACTGATGCTGATTGGGCAGGTTCTAAAATTGATATGAGGTCAATCACAGGATATTGTGTTAGAGGAAACTTAGTATCTTGGAGGAGAAAGAAGCAAATAACGGTATCCAGATCTAATGCAAAATTTGAATATAGAGATATGTCACAGTTTGTATATGAATCTTGTGGCTTCGACATTTGCTTGCTAAAATTGGTATACATCCCTCATCTTCAACGAAACTTTGGTGTGATAATCAAGCTATACTTTATATTGCCTCCAATCCAATGTATCTTGAACAAATCAAATATATTGAAGTTGATTGTCACTTTATTCGTAAAAAAATTTAAGATAATATCATTTCAACAGGACATGTGAAAATAAGAGAACAATTAAGTGACTTGTTAACAAAAACTTTAAATGGCTCTAAAGTTAAATATTTGTGTAACAAGCTGGACATGATTAATATCTATGCTCTAGTTTGAGGGAAAGTGTTACAGATTAGATTTAAGTGATACCAGTCTTTATTGAAGGCTTGATAATATTGACTTTAGTTAGACTTTTTTTGGTTTTCTTCTTGTATATATATGTATGAATTCATTGATAATAGATAGAATGAATTAAATTCAATTCTCATTGTGTTCTTACATTTTTATAGAATAAAGATGCTAGAGCACTTGCAGAGGAGGAAAGGGTTGAAGGGGATAACCAATAATGGGTTGCTACTAATCCACTATATGCGGGGGTCAAACCACCAACAATTAAAAGTATTATTATTAATTAATAGTTTAATACAAAAATTTGGGCTTGGCACATCATTCATCATTGCCTCTTTATTTATATTTTTATTTTATTTTATTTTTTTTATCAGATGAAGGAGATAAAAGAGTAAGATGTGAATGAGAGGAGATGGTGTTTGTGATTGAGAGGAGATGGTGTTTCTATCTACTAATTGCTAAGATACTTCAGGGAATAAATTACATTCAGAAGTCTCTAGTCCTTATTTGGATTATGATAATTATTTGAAATTTAGCTTGTTTGATCATTCAATGTATATATTGTTTTTGTAGCATATATTGGTTTGCTTAGCTATGTGATTGAATAGGCGCATATGTGAGATGAGATTGTGTTTAAGAAAATCTGGCTGTTAATTTTTGTTTCTAATATATATGTTGATGTACAGAGGTCTTTGCTTTCCTAATATGTTTTCAGGTATGGTAATTGGCAGCGTAACTATTACTATTGATCTGTGGTTTCTGTACAGAAACAAAAGATGTAGCTGAAGAAAAAGGGTTGTCGTGGACTTTTTTTCAGTGATTGTATGACCAATATATTGACAAGAGTATGGTAATTATTTGTTAAAAATATGGGGTATTGTCGAAAGAAAACTCCCTTTTCTCTCTCCTATCTCTTTCACACACACACCACCTCTCCTCTCTCTCCTTTCAAGGTACACGCAATGGATTGCTTGTTTGATTAATTAGGGCTGATGCGAACTTATTTGGTCTAGCAAATCATTGAAATTAGAGTCAAGAGGATCCACCTATTTTAACAGCTTCCCTTGCTATCTCTCCTAGCTTAGTTGCTCTGCTTCTCATATCCTCTGCTTTTTTACCCACCATTATTACGCTCATTGATCAGCTATTACTCGATCCATATAATCTGTATTTTTTATCCAAATTCAATTTGACCCGTCAATGATCTGTTTGACCCACCAAATGATTCAAATCTATTAATTAATTTGTTTGGATCATGATCAAACTCCAACCCATTTAATGATCCATTTGCCAATCAAAACAGATTAATTCATTCATTCTTTAATCAAACCTTTATTGAAAAAAACATTGATATGAAAAAAAAAAAAACATTCAAGGGATATTTCATATAAGTATCACAACATACCTCATGAGTTCCAAACTGCATAATGCATTCCTCAACGTCATTGAAAGGAACATTCAATTTGTTCAGAACAAGTACATTGAGATGGGGGATATGAGGATGACAACCAGATCATCCGTCACTATAAACATTACAGGCCCCATCACAAATCCTCCATTGCATGTTCCTTCCTTGTAGTTTGGAAGTTTCATATCCTTTACATCTAAGGCAATGGTTGTAGAACCACATGGTGGATTGGTAGAAAAATGTAAGATTTGATTGTCTTTTGCTAAGCAGCAATACAAGTTAACTTCTTCAAGTCCTATCAGTTGGTTGTTGTAGCCAAACTTAGGCGCTATCTTAGGACAAAGCAAAATCTCTTTTTCGGCATTCAACTTGAAGTATTTCTAAACACCAAAATCCTCAGTGCTCTTATATAGGTCATTTATACATCCTTTTTATAGCACAATCATGCAGTTCTTTCACTGTATATCCAAATGGAATGGTTAGGCAGCTAAATAGTAGATCAACAAAATCTTCACCTACTTCTGCATAACATACAATATTCTTGGATTTGCTAACAAAAAGCTTCACACTAATTTTCCTATCTTCTTGCTTCCCAAGTTGATGATTAAAGTTGGAACTCCATCAATGAGAACTTCCCTTGTTTAACTCAGGGGTTTTAATTTTCTTCAGCAAAGTTTCAGTCAAGGGTGCATTTGATACCATTGACCTTTTCTACAAATTCAAAACCTAAAACCAAATGTCAAGCTAGAAATTAATTTTGATATATAACAAGCAAAAATTGTCATTTTATTAGTTACCTCGTATGCTTCAAAATTATATGTCTTGTCCTCACCCATGCTTGCATCCTTGACACCAAGCTTGGAAATCAAAGAAAAGGTTGCTGCACTTGATGAGGGTATCACTTGTAACCCATCACTTATTAGAAGTCGAGATTGTCCTTTCACAAATACTCCTTTTTCTCAAGGATCGATTTCATCATTATTTGGCTTAACCTTACAAGCCAGCTCGCAATGGCAACCAACAGCCATCCCACATGCATATATATCTTGGTAGTGACTCAATAACTGTCTCCATAATAATGAGACAACCCACATACCATTCTAACTTGGTAGTGACTCAATAACTTGTGCCGTTAGCTAATGCATTCTATGTCGTCACAGTCATAATACTTATGAGGTTCACAGTCATCAATCTTTAGTTTTAGCTTGTTATACTGAGTTGCTGTCGAAATTTAAGGATACAACGGCATCAACTTACATACTTTAGTCCTGAGATAATTAACATAAAGATTTTCAACAGTTGAATACAAGTTATTCATACAACTTATGGACCTTGTTAGTTGCCCTTGATGGGTTAATATAAAAATTGTTCCCATAGGCATTGTCAAAAAACTGAAAAGAACATCAATAAAATCAACATCAGCTTCAGTAAATAATACTCTATTCTTCTCCTTGTCCACCAATGCCTTCAACTTAATTGATTCTTCCCTTCTGTTCTAGTCTTTTAGATAAAATCCAACCAACCCAAACAATTAGCAGTGATCTTCCTTCAAAAGAAGAGCTGAAAACCTAATCTAATTGGATCCAAAATAGAAATAACTTAATAAATGAAGTAGCAACTGCCAATTGTGCACAAATTTGAAAAGAAAATTACAAATTTTACATCAAAATCTTTTCTTTTTCTATATATTCTTCATAAACCACCTAACTAATATTCTTTCAGTAATAAAGAGATTATAACCCATCTATTCCTTTATCCCTCTCTTGAAAAGCATCAAATAATAGCAATAGGGAAAAAAGCCAATATTACCAGTAAGCACATTGAATAATAAGCATAGATATGAAGTTTAAGAGGTTGAAAGTTGTACCTGAAGAAGGATACCCAGCAAAATTATGGTGGAAGAAAGCTCAGAGAAGGGCAAGTAAAGTGAAAGCAGATAGATTTTTGAGTTGTGAGAGCAAATTTACACTCACAATATTGAGTTAAGTCCTCTTTACTGGAGATGCTAGGGTTGTCAGATATATAGTTAGGCTTAAAGCTCTTTGCTCTACATTCTAAATCAGGTCTCTTAAAAGAATACCTATGATCACAATCATAAAAATATGTATCAATATTTAATTCCTTTTAAATGCGCATATTCTTGGATTTTCCTCAATAAGTGATTCTCTTGGCAATGGTAACCAGCAAGGAGAGGAGAATGACAGGGCAACAAAAAAAGTCAAGCTAGAGAGTCCACCATGGAAGACAATGTTACTGCTTTGTACTTTAAGGATACTCTTATGCAGAGAACGGGAAAAGAAGCGGAGTTGGGAGAGGAAATGGAGAAGGTAGACATCACGATTGACATAGGGGATGTTAAGATTCTTAAGGATGGAAAATGCCTCATTATCAGAATCTCGAAAGACCCGAAGAATAGACTTGTAGACATCGGGCCCTGAGGCAGCCCAGATCAGAGTTACCCAATGATGATAAGATGCCTTATCACAGGCAAAAAGGTTAAAAGTGATGATTTTCTCTTCAAATTTACATTTTAGAGTGAAAAATTAAAAAAATAATAAAAAATATTTTAAAAATTAGTTTTGAAAAATGTGGGCTTGAAATTATAATATTTTTAGTTAAATAAAAAAATTAAAAATTAAAAAAAAATTCGGTGTGTCGGCCGTGCGGCAGCGCACAGGCGCCCTCCCAGCGCGCAGCACACGCGGAATGTCGTGCGACGTCACCTCACGCGCGCGAATGAAAACAATAAATAAATCAATTTTGGGGAAACTAGTGGTGCTTAGATGAGCCAAAATTCCGAGAAGAAAGGAAAGAGATGTGTACTTGAGGCAGCCCTTACCTTTTTTATCGTTTGGACTGTTGCGACTTGTTGCTGCTGAGCTATAGTGTTGTCCGACTGTGAATTGTCTGCAATCTTGCCTTTAGCATTGTCCTACTCACCTTCGGTCAGCTTGCACGACAGTTGTGAGATGCGGTGTTCTCTAACCACAATCTCGTTGCGATCTGCTCTATCGCTGGTGCCCCGCTAACCTCATCTCAATCTGTACGGTGGCTAATCTGTACCACTGGCCTCGTCTCGGCCTGTATGGTGTGAGGTGCAGTTTCTCTAACTCCAACCTCTGCTACGATCTATTCTATTGCTGGTGATCTGCTAGCCTCGTCTCGGCCTGCATGGAGTCTGTGAGATGCAGTACTCTCTGACTACAACCTCGATTTATGATCTGTTCTACCGTTGGTGTTCCACTAGCCTCATCCCGGCCTGCATGGAGTTTGTGAGATGCAGTACTCTCTGACTACAACCTCGGTTCGCGATCTGTTCTATCGCTGGTGTTTCGCTAGCCTCGTCCCGGCCTGCACGAAGTTTGTGAGATGCAGTACTCTATGACTACAATCTCGGTTCGCGATATGTTCTACCGTTGGTGTCGCTAGCCTCGTCCCGGCTTGGACAGAGTTTGTGAGATGCAGTACTCTCTGACTACAACCTCGGTTTGCGATTTGTTCTATCGCTGATGTTTCGCTAGCCTTGTCCCAGCCTGCACGGAGTTTATGAGATGCAGTACTCTCTGACTACAACCTCGGTTCGCGATCTTTTGTACCCCTGGTTCTGCTAACCACCATCCTGCTAGTATAATTTCTGACCTGCTCACCACCTTTCGGCTAGTGCAACGTATGATCTACTAACCCCCATCTGGCCAGTGCGATGTTTGATCTGCTGACCCCCATCCGGCTAGTGCACCATCTGATCTGCTAACCCCCATCCTGCTAGTGCAATGTCTGACTGTCGACAGGCCTTAGGTTGGCATGGTGAACCGTTTGTTGCTTTCTTTGTTGGCCCTTGTCTTGGACCTCTTCTTTTTTTTTTCTACAAAAAAGGGAAAAGCAAATGTACAGGGCATATAAAAGACGCATACCTGTGGCAGTACATACCTATTGGGGTCGATGTCAGGCAGGTGCCCTCTTGAAGGATGGTCGGTTGCTCCTCAGAATTTAATTTTGAGCCTTCAGAGAAGAGAAAAAAAGATTTGAGCCTTCTCAGAGGAAAAATATTGGAGGTTTTGTTGCTTGCCTGCAGGCGGATGATTTCAATGTTTTTTGCAATTTTTCTGATTTTATTTTTGTTTTGGGATTTTTCCTTTCTTGGAATTTTTACATTTGGATGTATTTGAATTTTTCATGGTGTGTTGGATTTTCAAGGCCTTAAAAATATATTCTTCTTTTTGTTTAATTGTTGTTTTGCTTGTTGTTTCTATTTTTGTTTGAGAATTGTGTCTGAAGTTGGGTTTTGTTATTTCGGCTTAAGAGTTTGTGTTCTTTGTACATTTGCATTTGGATTTTGTACAGTTATTGTGCGAGTGTGTGTGAGCGTGCCTCTTATGATAGAGAAACTTACCTGATTGCCCCCAGCATGGCATGCATGAATAGGCTTGTTTTTCTGGGTCGTGCTTGACAACGTTGGGCTGAATCTATCTCTTGGATCACCTTTAAGCATGGGGTCTATTCGGACCTTTCCCTCTAAGTCACATACATGGCAATATATACAAAGCATCGTGTGTGCGTATGGGAGCATGTGTACTTTGTGTAATGTGTGTGAACGTACATCTTATGATAGGGAAACTTACCTGTTTGCCCCCAGCGTGGAGTGCATGAATAGGCTTGCTTTCAAGTGTCCTCTTGGGAGTGGGTCCATGAGATTCTATACCCATGAGGACTTTATCTTAATCTGCTTGTTTGGCGAGGATAAGCACCGATGCTGAGTCAAAACTGTACCTCAACCTACTTTTGCGTCTGATTACCTCTGATTAAAGTATATGTGAATAGTCCGGCCTCTCAAAGGACCTTCTTTTCTGCAGATTTGTGTGATTTCGGATTACCTTGAGCACGGTGTGTCCGGATAGGCTTGTTCTTTTGGGCATTCCACCTTTATACAAATGCACTTGATTTTATGCTGGGTACCGTGGCTAATAATGCTGAGCTGAACCTGTCCTTTGGATCATCCTTGCTCATGTGGTCTATTCGGATCTTTCCTTTTGGGTCATGTGTACAACAACATATACAACAGATTGTGTGTGTGTTTATGGAATCATGTGTGTGAGATGTACATACATAAAGCTATATACACAAAATACAATCAAAGGATAAATGTACAAGAATTGTGTGTGCACAACTATAAGTGTAAAGGATTGAATACATGGGAGATGCAGGGAGATATGTAAAAGATCTATGCATGTGAGATGCATATGAGATGCAAAAATGGATAGACCACATACTAGGAGGTTAAGGTACGTGCTCGGCTGCTTTGATGCTCCCTGAAAGATCTAGAAAAGCGTTGTCTTGGCTTGATGGACTCTGACCCATAATCTTCTCAAATAGAACTGACCCGTGTGCATTATGCCCTCCAATCAATGAGCATTTTGCCCCCAGGACTCTGAATCAAGTTCTGCATTATCCACTACCTGCCTAAGGGAGGTTATCCGATGTAATGCCACCTTATCGCTCCAAACTTCGAAAGTCATTATTTTAAAGGTAGTGCGTCCCTTGTGGATTTTCACACTAGCTTTTCTTAGTAGGAAATGCGTCCCTTTTGGGATTTTCACATAACCCTGTGTAGACACCGGGTCCTGAGTCAGCCTAGATCGAAGTTACCCAATGATGATAATTTCCTTCACAGGCTTAAAAGGTTAAAAGTGATGGTTTTCTCCTCAAATTTGCATTTTAGAGTGAAAAATTAGAAAATAATAAAAAATATTTAAAAAATTAATTTTGAAAAATGGGGGCTTAAAATTATAGTGTTTTTAGTCAATTTAAAATTTAAAAAAAAAAAAAAAAAGTCGGATCGCGAGTGTCGGGCGCGGCGGCGCGCCTGCAGCAGCGCGCTGGCGCCTGGGCGCCCAGGCGCCCATCGTGCTGCGGGCGCAAAGGCGACGCTCGCCGATGCTGCGCGTCGCTAAAGGCGCGCGCAGCATCGCGCACGCTGAGCGCCGCACGGAGCGCTCGTGCGCGAGCGCCAGCGCGCGGAAGCTCGCCTGGTTGCCGCTCCGATGCCCGCCCCTCTATAGCGACGGTCATCCTGGCCGTCGGTATAGGGTCTGATACCCTATTTCCCTCTTTTCAGCCTTTTTTCCGATTTTTTCACCCAAAAATCCGTTTTTTATCCCATTTTTTTGGGGTTTTTGACTTCAAATTAAATTCTAAAATATTTTTTTAGGTAATTAAATAATAAAACTTGATTTTATCATTAAAAATAAAATAATTTTGGGTTAAAATAGGTTTTTTCCTTAATTAAATTAGGGCAACCTATTTTATCTTATAAATACTTTATGATGAAATCAAAAGGAGCCTCCTCCACACATTTTTTTAGACCTAATTTTCCAGAATTCTTCTTCTTCTATTTTCTCTTCAAAATTTCAGATTTCTCTTTTTAATTAATAAGGTTTAATTGAAATTGAAAGATCAATTTTCAATTGTTAATTATTCCAATTAATTTCTTTGTTTTTCCTCCATAAACACAAGAAATTAATCATCATTTTGCCATCAATTTCTTTTTAATCTTAAGCATACAAATCAATTCCTTTGTTTTTCTCCATAAACAAAGATAATTAATTTTATTGCTAAATTATTCTTTCAAGCAATTCTCCGGAAAATCATCACTTTTCCTTCATCAAATCCAATATTCTGAGGGTAAATATTCTTGGCTCCATTTCTATTTTATTTTATTTTTATTTAATTTATTCATATATATTTTATTGTTTTTATTGATTTATTTATTGTTTTCATCTATTCATTTGTTGTATTGATCTTATATTTGTTCCATTTAATTGTTTATATATGATTTGATTTTTATTCATGTGAATATTGTTTTTTTAATTCCTAACATGTAAATAATTTATTTTGATTCCTCATTATTTTTAACATGCAAACAATTAATTAATTTAAATTAATCTTTTTGCCATGTAAATAGTTTGTATTAATTATGAACACATCAATTAACCTTGTTATATATCATTATTATTTTCATCATTCCTTTGTTTACTAATTTTTATCATTGTTACATGATTTTATTATCATTTGTTTATTTATTCATTCATTATTTTTCACTTATAATCATTATTTTCATCATGTGTATATTTTCATGTACTAATTAATTAACATGTTTTATTTTATTTTCATCACATCATTTAATCATTTATCACATATAATGCATGTTTCTCATTTTATTTTGGTTTGTTAATATTTTTGATTCAATTATCATTCTTTTCATATCATCTTATTTTATTTTAATTTGTTATTCATTATTTTGTATATTTAATTGAATTAATTGATTTAATTACTAACATTATTTTATTTGTATTTTGTTTTTATGTCTAAACTCATTTTTCGCTTGGGCGTTTTTGCGAGCACATCGGGAGGTCCAAAAAGGCTCGTTTGGTTCATTCTTTATTTGTAATATTTTATTTAATTTTGCCATATAATTTTCTTGTAAAATTATTTATTTAGGCACGCTAAAAAGAAAATCACAAAAACGTTTCTATTAATTAACTTGACATTTTTTTTGCTAAATAAAACTGGACCAATGTCCTATTTTATCCAATAAAATCATCATAAACAAAAATCTCCAATTTTAATAATGATGCATGCGAGGACCAAAGTCCTCAAAATAAGCAATGGCCCGATTTATGCATGATCCGCACATTTACGAAAGGGAGTTGTATTCCGCTCCTTGTATTATTGTAATCTATTGCTTTCATTATCTATTTGATCATTTATCGCTTTCAAGATGTGAATAAATGCGCCTTTTAATCAAACTGCATAGTGTGGAGAGAGAGCGAATTAATGATATTAAAATTTGATCGTAAAATAATTGAGGTAGAAATAGATGAGAAATCCCGGACCCAGCTCTGGTCTTTGGGCTCAAGAGGTTAGAGGTCATCCTTCAAGATACTTCTTGAGTCACGAGGCTTTAGCGCTAATCCTAGGCTCCTTAGGGTGAGGAGTTCACCTTCCATGATCCCTCTGGCTGGCCCAAAATGGATACCAATCGCAGTCTTAGGCTCTCCGAGGCGAGAGTAACTTTCCCAATGTTCTATTGGGTGGCGACTCCATGATACCTCCTTGTTGCCCAACATAGACGCACTTGCGATTCATCGCAAGCTGTCAACGGACCCGCAAATGCCCCGATCGCCCACGTGCAGGCGGTCGAACGGGCGGCGGTCGGGATCCGGCGCGCGTCACACCCTGCCTAACTTTTGCTTGAAATGGACCCAACCCACTCCAGCGAATTTTTTTTTCATTTTTTTTAAATGACAGACTGCCTGTTCCCAGATTTTCACCCTGTCCTTTGGCCTAACTTTTAATTAAGGAGCCAGTCATGGTTTTCATTTCTAACGGCCTTTCTTTTTTTTTTTAAGACCCTTCTGCCTTTCAGGTACGGTTGCAAGAGAAGCTCCATCATCATCCTTGAGAACCATCCTGCCTTTTCACTTAGGCGCTTAGTCCATCTTATTCTTTCCTTCCCATTTTTGTAGGTCAGAAATCTTGTTGGAATCAATCAAGTCTTGAATGGCCTCTCTTAAGGCCTTGCAATAATCTGTGGTATGTTCGGTGTGCTGATGGTAGGCTCAATACTCATCTTCCTTATGGTTGGGCTGCCCCTGGCTTTTAGCGAGCCTAGCCGACAATGGTTGCAGCATTCCCTCTTTCATCAGCCTCTTAAGGACCCAAGATAAGGACTTGCCCAAATTAGAAAACTGCCTTTGCCTCACTTTCGTAGTTGGCGCTTCTACAATTTTCTGCTTCTCTGGGTCTGGCACCAGTTCTTAAGTGCGATCTCTCAGAGGACGACAGTAGTCTATTCTATGCCCAGTGTACTTGTGATATGCACAATACCAGTCTATTTTATGCCTAGGCTTTCCCTGACTTGGGGCAGGCCCAGCTGGCAAGGGTTGCAGCTTCCCTTTCTTGACGAGACGGGTGAAGTGCCAAGACAATGGCCTACCCGAGATAGTGAGGTGGGATAGAGCTGCTCCAGTGGTTAAAACTTCTATAGCCTTGACATTTGCCTTACTGTTGTTAAGGCTTCCTGAGGTTTCACCTTTTAGAATATGAGTGACTACGGGGTCTTCATCCTCTTCGGGCATAATGTCATGTTCTAAAGTAGGCCTCCTATTTTGTCCTTGCTCAATTGGTGAATCAAGTGACCTCTTGCCTCTGGTCTCGAAAGGAAAGAGAGGTACTGCAGCCGTCGCTGCATAAGCCTTTTCGATCGTGTCCGGCTTCACTTGGTTAAGAGATGTCGCCATAAGCTGAGCTTGGAGAAAAAATGCCATGACATCCATTCTTTCTTTGATCACAGCCAATAGCCTTTTTTCCAGCTCTTCAAACTTCTTATCCATCTCTTGGATGATCAGGGCACGAGTCTCTTCAGTCTGCTGTGAAAAGTCAGCCATTTCTAATACCTTCAGATGCTCTGGTAAGGATGTTAACTCTTTGTCAACCAACGTGAACTCTGATCGTTCTTCGAACGACTATCGAAATCCCTAAACCACCCAAGCACGTGGTCTATAGTGGCTAAAAGGCAAAGGGTTAGAATGATGCATGAATAGTATGCAATGCATGGTCATGTTATGCAACAAATAGTATACAATGTCTAAAAGATATTACAATGATACGTTCAAACATGTGAAAAACTATATACAAGATGATATGTACATATATTAACTATGTGCAAATAAAAGGATGTATATATAGGGAGGAAATAAAAAATTTATTTGTGCATGAATGACATGAATATGCAATGCATCATCCACAACCACATGCAAGCAAGTAGATCCTTCCAACCTTATTGCCCCTACACACAAGGTAATGCAGTCTCTTTCCTAGGTGGGCTTGATCCATGGGTTAGCGGGGAACCCAATGGACGCGTATGGTGCACGGCAAAAAATCGGCGGCATAACCTCTCCTAGCTAATGCACAAGCGCATGGGCTATGACCATTATGTATTTAGGCAGTCAGAATAAATTGACATGGGCCTATCGGGGCATGAAAGCCTTTGATTAGGTGACCAGTCAAATATCTAGGTTTGTCCAATACGTAATAATCCATATAGCAAGCAAGGTATTATGGTTCATACCTCCTAGGGAAAGTATCTATTGCCATTACATGGGCTTTAGTCGAAGGTGACGTTTTAGGTCTACCCGAGCATGGTCCCTGCCAACGGGTCTAGCTCATCATGAGCGTAATGATCGGTCGAATCTCCATTTGATATACCGTGATGGTACAAGGCTTGGGCTGGTGATTATCCTTAACACTTCCCTACATTGAGTGAACATAGGGTTGTGCTTCGGGAACGCACCGAGGCTGATAGGGGGACCAAACTAGCATAGATCTAAGGCTCTAATGTGATGCAATGCAGATTTGAAAGAAGGTGAAATTTTTAGACTAAAACTTAATTATAAATTTTAATCAAGGTACTTTCGAATCGAAATCTTGAGTATTGTCCCCAATGGAGTCGCCACTGTGACGCGCGCCGAACCCCGGGGGCGCCCCAAAGACCCGCTTTTAGGGCTTTCGAGAGAGGTTCATGAAAACTTGTAAGGTATTTACAAGTACGTTTATGTTGGGCAATAAGGAGGTTTCTTAGAGTCGCCACCCAATAGAACATTGGGACAGATCGTCTAGCCTCAGTGAGCCTAAGACGGCGCATAATATCCATTTTGGGCAATGCAGAGGGATCTTGGAGGTATCACCCCAATAGAATATTGAAATGACCCTCTAACCCCGTGGCACCTAAGATTGTAAATTTAAGTCTTTTGGTGGGACACAAGAGGTGTCTTGGAGATCTCATTCCAATGAAACATCGAAATGTCCCTCTTGCCTCATTGAGCCCAAAGACCAGAGTAGGTTCGGGACTTCTCATTTATTCATACTTTGATTAATTTTACAATTAAGTTTTGAATTTATTGTTTCACCCACTCTCCATTCAGTTCAATGCAATTAATTAAAGCACAGGTTATTCAGTTAGGAAAGTGGTAAATAAAAGCATACGTAAAATAAAGCATATGTAAAAATATTACAACAAAACTAGGGGCGGAATACAACCTCCATTGTAAACAAAGTGCAAGTCATACATAAAACGGGATATTCATTAATGATGAGGACATTGGTCCTCGCATGCATATTTATTATAAAATAATTTTGATGTGATGGTTTTGTTTTGGATGGAGAAAATTGAGACATTGGTTCCATTTTTATTAATAAAAATAGTTTAGTGATTTTCTTTCTAGCGGGCCTAAATAAATAATTTTATGGGAAAATTATATGGCAAAAATAAATGAAAAAGCCAAATAAATAAAAATATTATAAATAAAGAAAATAAATATATAATCCAAACGAGCCTTCTGAATCTCCCCATGTGCTCGCAAAAAATGCCCAAGCAAAAAGATGAGTTTTGACATAAAAACAAAATATAAACAAAATAATGTTAGCAATTAAATCAATTAACTATACAAAATAATGAATGACAAATTAAAATAAAATAAGATGACATGAAAAGAATGATAATTGAATTAAAATGTTAACAAACCAAAATAAATGAGAAAAATGCATTATAAATGACAAATGATTTAAATGATGTGATGAAAATAAAATATAACATGTTAATGAATTAATATGTGAAAATATGCACATGGTAATAATCATAATGAAAATAGATAAATAAATAATAATAGATAATACATATAACAAAGACAAAAAGAATGATAAAGGATGATAAAATAAAATAATGATGATATATGACATGATTAATTAATGTGTTCATAATTAATATAAACCATTTACATGGCAAAAATATTAATAAAAACAAATTAATTAATTATATGTTAAAAACAATAAGTGATCAAAACAAAATAAATTATTTACATGTTAAGAATCAAAAGAAATCAACATTCACATGAATAAAAATAAAATTATGTATAAACAAATTAGATAAAACCAATATAAAATAAATAAAACAAGAAAATAAATGAAAAGAGTAAATAAATCAATGAAAATAACAAAATATATATATATGAATAAATTAAATATAAACAAAATAAAAGTAAATAAGAATCAAGACCATAATATTTACCCTCAGAATTTTGGATTCGATGAAGGTAAAATGATGATCTTCTTGGAAAATTGCTTGAAAAAAAATAATTTAGCAATAAAATTAATTACCTTTGTTTATGGAAAAAATAAAGAAATTAATTTGAATGCCCAAAATTGAAAAAAATGATTTAAAAGTGAAAATTAATTTTTCGTGTTTATGGAGAAAACAATGAAATCAATTTGGAATAATTAAGGATTGAAAATTAGTTTTTCAATCTCAATTAAACCTTATTAATTCAAGGAAGAAATCTAGAAATTTTTGAAGGAAAGTCAAAGAAGAAGAAGAACCCTCAAAATTATGATGTGAAAAAATAATTATGGAGGCTCCCCTTTAGGTTTTCTTACCATAAAATATTTATATCATGGAAAAAATGGTGCCCTAATTCAATTAGACAAAAGAATTTTATTCTAACTCAATTTTCTCTATTTTTAATGATAAAATCAAGTTTATTGATTAATTATCTAAAAAAAAATGTTCTAGAATTTAATTTGGACTCAAAAACGTTCATTTAGGGTGAAAAAACACGTTTTGGGGCGAAAATTGGTGAAAAACGGCAGAACTGGGCGAAAATGGGCGCTGGGGGCACGAAAACGTGAGACCAACGCCCGTCAGCGCGCGCGACGAGCGTCGGTGCACGCTGAACGTCACGCGTCGCGTGCGCGCTGGGCGGGCGCCTACGCGCTGTCGCGCGGCCGACGCGCCGAAATTGTTTTTTTTTAATTTTTAATTTTTTAATTTAACTAAAAAAATTATAATTTCAAGTCCCCATTTTTTAAAACTAATTTTTAAAATATTTTTATTATTTTTTTAATTTTTCACTCTAAAATGCAAATTTGAAGAGAAAATCATCACTTTTAACTTTTTTGCCTGTGATAAGGCATCTTATCATCAGACTCTCCAGCATTTTTTGCCGAGCAGTGGTTGTCCGTTTTCTTAATCGGAATATAGGCTATAAAATGTTCTGTAAGAAGCTGCAAATGCTTTGGGACTTAGACGAAGCTAAAATCCTTGATATCGGCAGGCGATATTTCATATTTAATTTCACAAAGGAAGAGAATTATCTAAAAGCCTTGTTGGGAGAGCCATGGACCATAATGGGTAGCTACCTCTTGGTCCAGCCATGTGTTGGTTGTGGGTTTCCTCCACATAGTGGTGGGGCCCACATGTTTAAAAAAAAAAAAGAAAAGTCAAATAAATACAAAAGATTGGCTGCTGAATTGATTTTGTCAAAAATCAATTGCTGCACGACACTCTTTTATTCAAAAATAACTGCATGAATAGTATACTAAAATGCCTATAAATAGGCATTAGCTGCGCAGTTTACAATTAATCTAATCCTAAGAATAAAGGATTGAGAGAGTGAGAGAGAGAGAAAGAAATAGTTTAGAAAAATATTTGGGGTATTTTTCTAAAAGGGGAGTGACAAAATAGAGAGTTTGGGAAATACTTGTGTGCCACTATTTTGGATTTATCTCAAAATTATTGTATTATCTCTTTCTCTTGTACCCATTAATTTTATTAGTGGAAGAAATATTTTCGGAGTTTATCCCGTGGACGTAACCCAAACGTTTTGGGTGAACCACGTTAAATCGCTGGTGTCACTATTCTGCTCTGCTAATTTATTTTTTATTTATCCGCTGTGCCCAACAACTGGTATCAGAGCCAAGGTTATTTCTTAGTATGCTCTGTGGTTGTAGCATAGACTGATCTTCCACATCAGAAAAGATTTTTCCTTGGTTCGGCTATTTTTTTTTTCACACTGCATCGGGACTGCTGTCTGAAAAAGTAGCGAATTTTGGAGAAACAATTATATTGCTGGGAAGAGAAAAATATAAGGAATTTTTCGGTACGATCCGTTTCAAAAACGGGTGTAAAATGAGAAATTTGGTGAATAGTGGTACTGTTCAAAGTGCAAATTTTGCGTTCAAAATTTGCATAGTTTTGTGCCAAAATACTGTTCAGTGGGCCTCAAAGCACTGTTCATACGTACGGACTGTTCACGTATACGGTCACTATTCAAGTATACGGGAACTGTTCATACATACGGCATTGTTCACGTATACGGTTACTATTCACATATACGGGGTACTATTCATCGCAAGAAATTTTTTTTTTGATCGAAGAAGTCCATCGAATTCCGATCTAAATGGAGGCAAAAATTAGCAGAATGATTTACTTAAATGGCTCAAACTACCACATCTGGAGTAAAAAGATGAAAGATATTCTAATAGTAACGAAGATGCATTTGCCGGTGTTTGCCACAGCTAAACCAGAAGGTAAAACCGATGAGGACTGGAAGTTTGAGCATGAGCAGGTGTGCAGTTTTATCCGACAATTTGTCGAAGATAATGTGTTCAATCACATTTGTAATGAGACAGATGCCAGAACATTGTGGAGTAAGCTGGAGACGTTGTACTCTTCAAAGACGGGAAATAATAAATTATTTTACTTGACCAAGTTGGTGCAAGTAAGATATAGAGAAGGCACTTCCTTGCCAGACCACTTGAACGAGATGGAAGGAATCCAGGATCAACTAAATCGAATGGGAGTAAAGCTGGATGATGAAGTATTTGCTTTATTAGTATTAGCCTCTCTGCCACAGTCTTGGGAGACTTTGAAGATCTCTATCACCAACACTGCACCCAATGGTGTGGTAAACATGGAGATTGTAAAGAGTAGTATCCTGAATGAAGAAATGAGAAGGAGATCACAAGCCTCATCTTCTTCATCACAATCAGATGTTCTAGTTGCAGAATCTAGAGGAAGGAGACAATCTAGGGAACAAAACCCTAGAGGCAAGAGCAGAGGGAAGTCAAATAAATATGCCAATGTTGAATGCCATCACTGTAAAAAGAAGGGCCACATTAAAAAGTTCTGTAGAAAGTTCAAAAAGGAACAAGAAAACCGAAGCAGAGCTGTGAAGAGAGATGATAGCAGTGATGACGAACAGACTAATATCATAGATGAATTCAATATCATTTATGATGAAGATGTTATTAATCTTGTATCTCAGGAGTCCAGTTGGGTACTTGATAGTGGTGCTACCATTCATGCTACATTCCGTAGAGAATTCTTCTCATCATACACACCTGGAAATTTTGGTGTTGTTAAGATTGGAAATGAAGGCCTGTCAAAGATTGTTGGCAGAGGAGACGTTTGCTTGAAAACAGAGAATGGTACCAGATTAATTCTGAAGGATGTCAGGCATATTCCAGATATGCGCCTGAATTTGATCTCTGTACGCAAACTTGGAAATGAGGGATATTGCAGTTCCTTCATTTATGACAAATGGAAGCTTACAAAAGGCTCATTAGTAGTGGCTAGAGGTGAAAATCATACAACTCTGTATGTAATGGAAGCAAAGCTCTCCACCGACATAGTAGCTGCCATGGAGAAAGATAGTACAATTGAACGGTGGCATCGGAGACTTGGCCACATGGGAGAAAAACCAATGAAAAGCCTAGCCAAGAAGAAAGTATTGCCCGGTGTGGATGAAGTACACTTACACAAATGCGTTGATTGTCTAGTTGGAAAGCAAAACAAAGTTGCTTTTAAAAGTTCCCCTCCTTCCAGAATGAAGAATGTGTTAGATCTCGTTCACTCAGATTTGTGTGGACCAATGCCAAAGTCACTTGGTGGTGCTCAGTATTTTGTGACTTTCATTGATGATCATTCGAGGAAAACATGGGTATATCTTCTGAAGACAAAAGATCAGGTGCTAGATGTCTTCAAAGAATTTCATGCCTCAGTTGAGAGACAGACTGGGAAGAAGTTAAAATGCATACGGACAGACAATGGTGGAGAATACACTGGGCCATTTGATGTTTATTGCAAAGAGCATGGTATTCGGCATCAGATGACACCTCCAAAGACACCGCAGTTGAATGGCTTAGCTGAGAGGATGAACATAACTTTGATGGAGAGAGTCCGATGTCTACTCTCACATGCAAAGTTACCTAAGATATTTTGGGGTGAAGCTATTCTCACTGTTGCACATGTGTTGAATCGTTCACCTTGTACTCCTCTCAAGATGGATGTTCCAAAAAGAGTATGGTCAGGAAAAGATGTTTCCTATGATCATCTGCGGGTGTTTGGCTGTAAAGCATTTGTTCATATCCCCAAAGATGAGAGGTCCAAACTTGATGCCAAGACAAGACAGTGTATTTTTATTGGCTATGGTCAAGATCAATTTGGCTATAGATTTTATGATCCTATTGAAAAGAAACTTGTCAGGAGTCGTGATGCTGTCTTTGTTGAAGATGAGACCATTGAAGACATTGACAAAATGAAGAATGATGTTCCTGATTCCAATGGCAACTTATCAGATTTAAAATTAATTCCTCCAACACCGGTGTCAAGAGAAGTTGGAGATGAAAACCAGGTTTATCCACCTGATGATGATGATGCTCCTATAGAAGTTGGTTCTGATGATGATGATGATCAAGATGATATTCCAGCACCAACACCTATGGCTTCTCCACCTCCACAAAGGAGAAGTGAAAGAACAAGATGGCCATCTTCCAGATATCCTCGTGACCAGTATGTGACTATTACTGAAGGGGGAGAACCTGAGAGTTATCAAGAAGCCATAGATGATGAATCCAAGCAGAAATGGATTGAGGCCATGCAAGATGAGATGGAGTCCTTGCATGAGAACAAAACTTTTGAACTGGTGAAGTTACCCAAAGGCAGGAGGGCCTTGAAAAATAGATGGGTGTTCAGGATTAAGCATGAAGAACACAGTTCCAGTCCACGTTACAAAGCCAGACTGGTTGTCAAGGGATTCAGTCAAAGAAAAGGGGTTGACTTTGATGAGATTTTCTCACCAGTTGTGAAAATGACATCTATTCGAACTGTGCTGGGGTTAGCAGCAAGTCTTGACTTGGAGGTTGAACAAATGGATGTCAAAACTGCCTTCCTACATGGTGATTTGGAAGAAGAAATATACATGGAGCAGCCAGAGGGGTTCAAAGAAAGAGGAAAAGAGAATTATGTTTGCAAGTTGAAGAAAAGCCTCTACGGCTTAAAACAGACACCAAGGCAATGGTATAAGAAGTTCGAGTCTGTTATGGGGGAGCAAGGCTACAAAAAGACTACTTCAGATCATTGTGTTTTTGTGAAAAAATTCTCTGATGATGATTTCATCATTCTTTTGCTCTATGTGGATGATATGTTGATTGCTGGCCAGAATACTTCCAGAATTAACAACTTGAAAAAGCAGTTGAGTAAGTCTTTTGCTATGAAAGATTTGGGGCCAGCAAAACAGATTCTTGGCATGAATATTATCAGAGACAGAGGCGTCAAGAAATTGTGGCTGTCACAAGAGAGGTACATTGAGAAAGTGCTTCAGAGATTTAATATGGACAAGGCTAAACAGTTAGTTGTCCTCTTGCTACTCACTTTAAGCTAAGTTCTAAACAGAGCCCTTCTACAGACAAAGAAAAGGAAGAGATGGATAAAGTTTCATATGCTTCAGCAGTTGGAAGTTTAATGTATGCTATGGTGTGCACACGGCTAGATATCGCTCATGCAGTTGGAGTTGTGAGTAGATTTCTTTCAAATCCAGGAAAGGAACATTGGGCTGCAGTAAAATGGATTTTCAGGTATCTTCGAGGAACTTCCAAAATATGTCTATGTTTTGGAAATGACAAACCTGTGTTAGCTGGATACACAAATGCAGATATGGCTAGTGATGTGGATACTAGAAAATTCACTTCTGGTTACCTGATTACCTTTGCAGGGGGAGCTGTGTCATGGCAGTCAAAGTTACAGAAGTGTGTTGCGCTTTCTACCACTGAAGCAGAATTTATAGTAGCAATGGAAGCTTGTAAAGAGTTGCTATGGATGAAGAAGTTCTTAAAAGAACTTGGTTTGCAGCAAGACAAATATCAATTATTTTGTGATAGTCAGAGTGCTATTCATCTTGGAAAGAATGCCTCCTTTCATTCGAGATCAAAACATATTGATGTGAGATATCATTGGATAAGGGATGTGATGGAGAAGAAACTACTACAGCTTGAGAAGATCCATACAGAAGAAAATGGGTCAGACATGTTAACGAAAATTCTACCAAGATAGAATTTTGAGTATTGTCGGCTGGCTGCAGGACTACCGGAGCCCCCCACCATGTAGTCGGAAGGGGGAGAATTGTTGGTTGTGGGTTTCCTCCACATAGTGGTGGGGCCCACATGTTTAAAAAAAAAAAAGAAAAGTCAAATAAATACAAAAGATTGGCTGCTGAATTGATTTTGTCAAAAATCAATTGCTGCACGACACTTTTTTATTCAAAAATAACTGCATGAATAGTATACTAAAATGCCTATAAATAGGCATTAGCTGCGCAGTTTACAATTAATCTAATCCTAAGAATAAAGGATTGAGAGAGTGAGAGAGAGAGAAAGAAATAGTTTAGAAAAATATTTGGGGTATTTTCCTAAAAAGGGAGTGACAAAATAGTGAGTTTGGGAAATACTTGTGTGCCACTATTTTGGATTTATCTCAAAATTATTGTATTACCTCTTTCTCTTGTACCCATTAATTTTATTCGTGGAAGAAATATTTTCGGAGTTTATCCCGTGGACGTAACCCAAACGTTTTGGGTGAACCACGTTAAATCGCTGGTGTCACTATTCTGCTCTGCTAATTTATTTTTTATTTATCCGCTGTGCCCAACACCATGGTCCCCGGATTTCAAAGTGTCTGACTCTATGGTCAACTAAACGGTGGTTTGGATTAGGCTCCCAGAATTCACCTTGCTTTACAACCCAGAAAATGTCCTCGAGAAAATAGGAGAAGCTATATATTGGCAAGGTGGTGAAGGCCGATTTCAATATTAGCGATATCATCATAGGCAACCTTTATTTATATCTTTTTAAAAATGTAACTTTTTAAATTTTTAATTTCAAAAATACAATTTTTTTCCACTCAAACTGATATAATATTTTTGAAAAAAAAAATTGTATAAATAAAAATTTTAAAATGTTGTATATTTGAAATATTTTGAAAAGTATTTTTTTAATTATTTTTATTTATTTATTTATTTTGTTTATAATTATGTAGCCATAAAATTATCCTACATCATTCTTTTTGTTGCTTGTTCTCCTGTTTTCGATTAAATTTTTGAAAAATTAAAATTTTTTATTTAAAATTTTTACGAAACCTTGTAAAATTACCTTCATATACATTAAAGAGTTGCGTATACGCAGAATCCATTCCACGAACTTCACGTGCATTATTGTATTCATTTTTCTATGGCTTATTTGATGTTTGCCAAAAGATTTTCACAGGTGCTGTCTTTCCTGTTAAAGTTCGGAGTCAATTAATAACAATTCAATGAGTTCATAAATTTTCAGGAAACAGTGAGGCAAATGGAAATTTTTCAATCAACAGGAGTCATTCTTTAGTTATCATTGTTCAATTTCTAATTAGAAAAATTGATTCCATCAGACATTAAAATTCAAAAGATTTGCAACATATTAGCGTTCACTGTAGCAAAATAGTCTGATAATACTAAGCTAATTGTTTGAACCCCTTCACACGGACACAGAAATATAAGCCAAACAAATCAAAATGTATAAGACCTTCATTTCAATTCAATATATCCACACTTTTGGCTTTAAGATCTTCCCTGATGCTGCCGAGATTTGTAATTTCTAGACGGCACCAATTAATTCTGAGTTCAAAACCTACTGTATCTGCAACACAAAAAGATGATGAACAGTTATACTAAAATCATTTATTTAACATGTATCATTATCTAAAAATCCAAGAAATGCAATCAACACAACTGAAATTGTGAAACGCCAGGGAAGAAGTGGTCTATTGGCAATATAAATGCTTTGCTGGTTATTAAATTGAACAAGATTCGGGGTCCAAAAAAAAACAAATGAACAAGAGATTCATTTTCTTGCTAAGGAACACAAGTACTTTTATCGTTCCATCTAAGACCATTACAAATTCAACGGTAGTTAATTCTAGAAGGAAGATTAGCCATAGAGAAGACATGCTGATCATTTTTGCCAGAAGAAAAGAAAAAGAAAGAAAGGAAGAAAGAATGATGAAGAATCATCTAATGCACAGAGAGACGTAAATAGTACTGTCCACAAACAGGAATTCTGTAAAACGGTGGCCACTATAGAAAAACGACGGAGAAAGTATTGGGTAAATTAAAAAACGAAGATAAACATGTCCGTTTCTTCTATTCATGGATTTGCATTTCAACGAGGATTTAACTTCAGATTCATAAAATATATGAATGCACGCACAGTATATGCCTAATACACAGTATATATCTAATAAACACATAGTATACACCTAGTACACACACAATATACACCTAGTACACGCATAGTATACATCTAATACACGCACAGTATATGCCTAATACACCACCAATATACAGATAATACAAGCATAAGATATGAAAGGAATTACCAAATTCAAATGTCCCCAGTACAGACAAAATATGGCCAATGTATTAGCTTCATTTTCTCAAATTTATAGAAATTACATTGCTCAACTACAGAAGTTGCATCCAAACCAAAAACTAAATTGCAAATCATTGACCAACTTTAACACTAAGAACAGGCTGCTTCAGAATATCTTTTAAAGTTCATAACCAACTAAAGTTGCTCAAACCAATCACAAGCTTTCAACCGGTAACATTTAATAAGGTAAAATATCTTTTGACTAAATGTTCTGACAATTCCATCAGATAAATGAAAACTAAAACAAGAGGAAATGCACCGAAATCGAAACCACCTGAGATTGATGAAAGCACTGATGACACATACTGTCTATCATTTTGTGTTCAACCATTACACTGTACAGCCTTAATATCATAATAATACACAAATCATTTTAATGAATGATCCTATCAAAAACTTGAAAAGGATTAAATCTGGTACTAGTACTATCTAATATCAGCGTGTGTACTGCTGTCAATCCTACTTAACTACTCACAGTATCGGTCTCCAAATAAATACCTCGCCTTTCCTTGTGCCATCAATCATGCAGCTCCAAAAGCCAGAGAACTAGAAACAAGACGATCCCATCGGTCTCCTCCTCAACCATTACCTAACTAATTGGATCTATTCCATGTCCAAAAGCAAGTTAAGTAATCCATATTAATTCTCATGTTATATAAGCTGAAGCCCAATATACTGAAAGTGCACATACAATATATAGCAAGTACACACAAAGTATACTGAAAGTGCACAGACAGTATAGTGAAAGTACACGTCAAGGATACACATAATATACAACAAATATAAATACTATATACTAGATATACACATACAGTATACAATAAGTATACACACTATATACAAGAAGTATACATCAAATATACATACAGTATACACTACAAAAAAAAAAAAGAATTAGAGACGGAATTGTCCGTCAATAATTGAAAAAATTCCGTCGCTAATTCCTTTTAGCTACAAAATGACTATCCGTCGCTATTTTGACCGTCACAGAAATTTATGACTAAAACACAAAACCGTTGCTAAAAATGGCGACTGAAAAATCGTCGCTAATTAACCCCCAAAAGTGACCGCCATTAGATTTAAAAAAATGTTAGCGACGAATATTTTCGTCACTAAATTTCTTCGCAAAACAATATTTTTAGAATGCCACGTAAAAAAAGAAAATTTGCGACGGCAAAATCCATTGCTAATTTAATTTTAATATTTATTATTATTATTACTATTATTATTGTTGTAACATTCAAAATTTAATTTATATAAGTAGCAATTCTCCAATATTATTATTTTAAAAAATATAATATAATAAAGATACATTAAATTGTATAGTACTTAAAAAGTACTTAGAAAAATAAAACTTTAAAATCGCTAATCATACAAACTAACAATTCAACCGATCTTTTTCTTATATATCTTATATGCTTATGTCCCTTTCCCAAAATAGATTTGACTTTTTGCAGACTCGTTTTAGTCCGGAAACGAAACAAATCATGCAGTCAATAAAAAAAGTGTAAACAAATCAAAATACTTTATTATCCCTTAAAAGTTAATACGATACTTTTAATAACATGTAATTGAAAAATTAATAATAATTAAACGAAATAAAAATAATTGGAACACATGCTTCCTAATGAAGCTAATAAGCTGCTTCAAATGTGGCTCTAACTTAATGTGTCATTTAATTCTACCGAAATTTCGACAGAATTTCCTCTATAATATTGCTTACCTTCTTGTAAAAAGAAAGTCTTTTACACTTCTAAAATCATACATTCATTCACCATATTCTAAATCAAATTCCAACACAAGTTTTCCCGTCTTGCGGTACATAAACCAATCACACACACACACACACACACACACACACACACACACACATATATATATATATATATATATATATATATATTACAATTTAAAAAAAATCTTCTAATTTCACTTACAATCTAATACAACTCGTAGGCTTACATATATATTTATATATTTAAAACTGACCTGGTATTTAATACTCAACTCAGGCATACTAGTGAGTTTCAAAACATAGACTATAATTTTTATATGGGAATTCATGTCCTAAGTTCCAAGTGTCGTAAACTGTGAGCTGAAAGGTTTATTGTCAGCATGAGAACTTTTGATTGTGTCATAGGGGCTTGCTTTTGTTTTTAACTTTTCTTGTGCTTGGTTAAAAAAAAAAAACTAACATGATAAATTGATAATCCCTCGTTTCCGCGAAAATCATATATATATATATATATATATATATATATATATATATATATATATATATATTACTATAAGGTATTTAGTAAGCTTTTGTCAATAAAAGTCTTATATTATGAGTATAATCAAAATACTAATCAGAGCAATTAGTGGAAAGCCATCTACTTCAGCAATGAAAACTGAGAATTACTTCAATTTTAAGATTGATTTCCTAATCTAAGACAAGAAATGCAAATTTTTAAAGGCTGCAGACAATGAGCATGTGAAACATATCTTAAATATATGTATAAGCAGCAGTACAAGCAATTGCTCTAGATGAGCTATCATTTTTTGAAACAAAATCACAGTACAGAACTACATAACAGAAGAAGAAGAAGCTAAGCTAGAAAGAAACACAAATTCAGAAGCGGTACCTATTTAAAAGAGCAAAGCCTAAAACAGAACAAGAAAATTGAGTCTAGTGGCTTGTGTGGCTGACGGGTCCTCGGCAAGTGTACCGAATCGACAAGTAATAAAGTGGGGTATAGTTAGGACCCCGAGTTATCGTACCCAAGGGAAAAAGGATTGTCCAGTTAAATATCTATAGATGAGTGAATTTGAGATGTCCCCAATTTGTTTGGTGGAGAAAACTAAGCTAAGCAAGAAAATAAATTAACAATTAAATATAAAATTGGTCATCAAGAAATTACTCAAGGATGAAATTAAATGCTTAGGAAATTCTATCCTCATAATTGTAACTGAAAATTGGTGAAACAATATAACATGAAATTCTGGACAACCCAACTGAACCCAAGCCTACCATATCCATGGATTAAGCTATTCTAATTAATAAACCTACCATATCCCTGGATTAAGTCTATTAATTAGCTTAAGTGCAGGTTACCGAATCCTAGATCTAAAACAACCTACCATCCCTGGATTAAGCTATCTTAACCCTATTTATTCCTCACTATTCTTAATCTAATAATATCAACACCCACAAACCAACCTACCATATCCATGGATTAAGCTGGAAATATACATGCTAATATTAATAGAACAGAGCATTTGCACAAACAACAATTTTCGGATTTAGCTCCAATCATCATTATAATTGCAAACAATATATAACAAGAGGAATAAAAGAAAACATGAAAATATTTATTAAATCCAAATATCCAAAATACAAATACGATTCAAGAACTCCCAAGCATGATTAACTACTCTAACATCAAGAATATAACCATAAAAGATAAAAATTAGAGTTTAGAATACACCCTTGATGAGAGAGAAAATAGATCTTGAAGTTCTTGTTCTTCAACCTTGGAATCCACTTGAATCCCTAAAATCTAGATTTAAACTAAATTAATCTAAATTATTTAAGAAGGAAATTGCAATTCAAAATTAAATCTAAGTTAAACAGAATTTAAAAGGAAAATTAAAACATGAAAATAAAATAAATTGTTGCTGGAAATTAAAAGAAAATAATCCTAAGTCTAGCCTAAAGGAAAGAACAACGAAAAAATAAAAACTAAAACTAAAAAAAACTCTCCCTTTTCTGGTATTCTTTCTGACTTCTTATTGCCAAAATTCTTTTCGGTCGGTAAATGGGAAAAGGATTCTCTTCTTTTCTTCGGAAGTTTGGTGGAGTTTGAATTCATCCCACGTGACCAGTTGGTAAGAAAGTCATGAAAATGCATTGCCGTGTTGATTTTTCCATTTGTGAATGCATGGCCATGTGAAATTTTGCACTCCCGTGCATTAAGCAAATAACACTCACTTGGCCAAGTGAGAATTTGCACTCTCGTGCATTATGTAATTGCACTTTGTTCCATTTGACTTTCACAAATATGAGAATTTACCAAATTATCCACAACTTAGCATTAAATCCTTTTTCCTTTATTTTAATCCTGAAAAATACCAAAATCAACAATTAAACTTTAAAAACATAAAATTAACTAATTCAACTATAATTCAACCAAATAAATACTAAATTAACTTAAATAAATAAATAAAAACACACTAAAAATATCATTAATTTCACAATTATCAGTGGCTAAAAAAGAAAGAAAAATGTGGAATCAGTAAATCAAATATATCAGTACCATGAAATGAAGTCAATGAAATGAAGAATTGAAATTAAAAAAAAATGAAGAACTAGAAGAAGAAGATTCACAACTCAGAAGCATCGACTTAAAGAAAAAAATAATAATAGATAAAAGAAAATTGAAATCAATGAATGTAACGGTCCGGCTTTTATACCCTCCCTCGGGAGCCTCCATCCTGGACGCTCCGAACCGATACTCACAGAACTTTACACCCCCCTTGTGCGATTTTGCCTTTCGTGGGATTCGAACCAAGGACCTGGGGATAAGTCCTTTAATTCTTAGAATCCCACTACCATTAGGCTAACTGTAACACCCCCTTCCCATACGTAGGCGATCCCATCCGATAAGGAATGAGATGCCGTATGAGACAAGGTGTCACCAAACAAAAGCAAACCAAATATACATCCATTCATAACATACATTCAGAAATACAGAATAATTAAAAACTTTACATGCAGAAAGCAAAAGCTGATCATGCATTACTATAATTAAACTATTACAATAATGATCTGATCAACTAGCTGAACAAAATAATATTACATATACAAAATATAGATACAAAAGCGGAAGCTGATACAGAGAGTTCTATACAAAAAGAATCAATAACTGATACAAAACTGAGCCCTACACTAATCCCTTCTGTGTTGGCTTGATGACGGCGACTCTCCCAAAGCAAAACGCCTTCCGCACCTGCACGGGTAAAAACACCGTGCTAAGCGATAAACGCTTAGTGGGGAAACACACATAAACTATGAACGGCCACTCACAGTGGTCGTCAAGGCATAACACATTCATAATGACAGAATGCAAGGACTATTACATAATCCATAAAAACATGCTCGTATTTAAAAGCCATACATTCAGTATCTCATAATCATATGCATTACAGAATAAACCAGCATGTATTTCATCATTAAACTCATTCAGATATTCCATTCAAAGCCATATCAGATCAGAACAATTCCATTAACATTTAAAGAACACCTGCTGACTCTAGATAGTGGATAACGAGTGTACTGAGGGTACCTTACGGGTACGAATCGAATACTGAGGGTACCTCACAGGTACAAGTCAAATATTATATCATTTATCAAAACATGTTATTTATATACTGAGGGAATCTTAAACAAGATTCTATACTGAAGGGTTCGCGAGGAACCAAACGGGGACCTGATCGGGGTCCAAACTGAACTGAGGGCTGCAGCTAAAGACTCTATTAGGCATGCCTAACTATCCACTTACTTGACTCTAGCAGGTTATGCGTCAAACAGATCACATTTCAGGATACAAAATATAATTCATCAGAAAGTCATGCTATCACGGATATCGAAGCATCAAACAGTAAGACATGCATCATACAACAGTAAAGTCCATTTAGAAGAAATACCAAATTCATTTCTGAGTTAAAAACTAGGAAATTTCGGAAAAACGAGCTGAGCGGAGAAACGGGCGAGATCGGCTGGTCACTGGGCGTGACTGGCCTTCTCAACAGGCAGGTCACGGCGTGACCGAGGGTCACGCGACGTGACATGCTTGTTTCTCGCCGGTCACGTTGCGTGATCTTCACAAATCACGCAACGTCCTACGCAGGTCACGGCGTGACTGGACGTCACGACTCGTGACGTGCTTCTCCTCTCTCGCAGATCACGTCGCGTGATCTCGTAAATCACGCAACTCACTCTCGCAGGTCACACGACGTGACCGAAGATCACGTCGCGTGACTTGCTTATTCTTCAGCTGGTCACGCGACTGGCTTCTCAGGAGGCAGGTCACGGCGTGACCGAGGGTCACGTCTCGTGACTTGCCTTCTTCCGTAGCGAGTCACGCAACGAAGAACAGTACCTCAATTTCCAGAATTTCCAGAATTTCCAGAAACAAGAATTCAATCCCAATTTGATTAAAAACCATTCAAACCTGATCTTATCTTCCAGAACTCATCTCAAACAACATAGGCAATAATTATACAACTCAATTCGTCAACTAATTCATCCAATCAAATCAAGAACATATGCATTTAAACTCACAAGAACATAAACCCTAGAAATTTACAGTAGAATCAAAATCACACAATTTCACAGTTAAACATTCCCAAACCTGGATTCTAACTTCTATCACTTAGCTCCACTAGGTCCAGCAACCTCTTTCCCCTTTGGATCACGTGGAGCTTCAGCTAAACACAATCACAGCAAGAATATCCACCAAGAAAACCCTAAGTTAAATCTAAACTTAAGGAAGAAGAAGAAGTAAATGAAACAATTAAATGAGGGAATTCACTTACTTACTAGAGAGGATGCAAGGTGAGGATTAATTTCACCAATAAGACCTTGAATCAATAATACAGTACTTGGAAATAAAGAAAGTGAAGAAGAAGAAAGTGAGTGAGAAAAGAAAAGAAACGTAAATCTCTAAGTCCCTTTTCTTTCATTCCCTTTTCTTTTCATTTTCTTTACCCTAAGCAGTGTCCATTTCTTATTGATGGAATTAACCACTCACACCTAAATAACCTACACTACACACACCTAAAACCCTCTTCACTTATGCATACTCTACCATGGTATGAACACATGCACACAAGTATCTCTCATTTAATTAAACACACTAATGCCATGTATGTACCCACATAATAATAAAACCCCAAAAGCATACATTTTACTAAATTACCCTTATGAATGCTGAACACATGCGAATGCTTACACATACAGACGGACAGTCAGACAGACAGACAGACTGACAGGCTCATTCTACTAGGGGGCAAATTGGGTGTGACAACTCTCCCCTACTAATAAGAATTTCGTCCTCGAAATTCTCACCTGAACTGAATAACTGAGGGTACTGAGCTCTCATCAACTCCTCTGGTTCCCAAGTCGCTTCTTCGACTCCATGATGGATCCACAACACTTTAACCAAAGGAATCTGCTTATTTCTCAACTGCCTCACCTCTCGGGCTAGAATAGCTCGCGGTTCCTCATCATAAGAGAAATCTGGCTGAACCTGGATATTCTAAACTGACAGAACATGCGAAGGATCTGATCTGTACTGACAAAGCATCGAAACGTGAAATACATCATGCAACTTTGCTAACTCCATCGGTAACGCCAATCTGTAGGCTACAGGTCCTACCTTAGCCAAAATCTCATAAGGTCCAATGAAACGAGGACTCAGCTTACCCTTCTTTCCAAATCGAAGCACTCTCCTCCAAGGAGAAACTTTAAGGAAAACTTTGTCCCCGATCTCAAATTGCACGTCTTTCCTCTTCAAATTGGCATAAGACTTCTGTCGATCCTTGGCTGCCTTCAAATTCCGCTGCACTACTCTGATCTTCTCTTCAGTATCTCTGACCAAGTCTGGTCCAATCATAGATCTCTCGGATAGCTCGGTCCAACAAATCAGAGTCCTACACTGACGACCATACAAAGCCTCATATGGTGCCATACCGATACTAGACTGGAAACTGTTGTTGTAGGCAAACTCCATCAATGACACATATCTGTCCCAACTACCCGGAAAATCCAATGCACAAGCTCTCATCATATCCTCCAAAATCTGTATAACTCGCTCTGACTGACCATCGGTCTGAGGATGAAACGCTGTACTGAAGTTCAACCTAGTGCCCAAAGCTCTCTGTAACTCCTTCCAAAACTTGGAAGTAAACCTCGGATATCGATCTGAAACTATGGACAAAGGCACACCATGCAACCGAACTATCTGATCCACATAGATACTGGCTAATCTGTCCATGGAGTAGTCCACTCTAACCGGCAGAAAGTGAGCTGATTTCGTAAGCCGATCCATAATAACCCAAACTGAATCATGCTTCCTCTGAGTCAAAGGCAAACCAGAAACAAAGTCCATGGCGATATCATTCCATTTCCACTCAGGAATGGATAAAGGCATAAGCAAACCTGAAGGAACCTGATGCTCAGCCTTTACCTGTTGACAAGTCAAGCACTTGGAAACAAAATCCACTATGTCTCGCTTCATACCGGACCACCAATAGAATTGCTTCATGTCTTGGTACATCTTCGTACTGCCAGGATGCATAGTGAAAACTGAACTATGCGCCTCACTCATGAGCTGTCTCCTCAAGTCCTCAGACTCTGGCACACACAGGCGATCTCTAAACATAAGTACCTCATCCTGAACTGAGAACTCTGACTGCTTACCCGATCTAACCTCATGCACAATCTGCTGAAGCCTCACATCATCTCTCTGAGCATCCACTATCCTCTGTCTCAAAGTAGGCTTCACACGCAACTGGGCAAGCAAAGCCCCATCTGAATCAAATCGCCATCTGAATCGCCTCAAGAATAAGGCTGAAACTGACTTACGACTCAACGCATCTGCAACTACATTGGCCTTACCAGGATGGTAATCTACAATGCAGTCGTAGTCCTTAAATAACTCAAGCCATCTGCGCTGTCTCATGTTCAACTCTTTCTGTGAAAGGAAGTACTTCAAGCTCTTGTGGTCCGAGAAGATCCTACACTTTTCCCCATACAAGTAGTGACGCCAAATCTTCAAAGCAAATATTACAGCTGCCAACTCTAAATCATGCGTCGGATAGTTCTTCTCATGTGGCTTCAACTGACGGGAAGCATAAGCCACCACTTTACCTTCCTGCATCAGTACACATCCAAGACCAACTCCAGAAGCATCACTGTAAATGACAAACTCCTTACCCGAGATGGGTTGAGTAAGGATAGGAGCCTCAACAAGCAACTGCTTTAACCGATCAAAATAAGACTGACACCTGTCTGACCACTCAAATCTAACTCCTTTCCTCAACAATCTAGTCATAGGAGCAGCAATCACAGAAAATCCTTTAACGAACCGACGGTAATAACCTGCTAAACCGAGGAAACTCCTCACTTCCTGAACATTTCGAGGCGCTTTCCAATCAACAATCGCCTCAATCTTAGCTGGATCCACCTGGATACCTCTAGCTGAAATGATGTGACCCAAGAATGACACTTCTCGAAGCCAGAAATCACACTTGCTAAGCTTAGCAAACAAATGATGCTCTCTCAACATCTGCAAAACCAATCTGAGATGCTCCTCATGCTCACTCTCATCCCTGGAATATACTAAGATGTCATCAATGAACACTACTACAAATCGATCTAAGTATGGTCTAAACACGCGATTCATCAGATCCATAAAAGCCGCTGGAGCATTTGTCAAATCAAACGGCATCACAAGAAACTCATAGTGACCATACCTAGTCCGAAATGCAGTCTTCACCACATCAGCATCCTGAACCCGTAACTGATAGTACCCTGATCGAAGATCTATCTTGGAAAAGACACCCGCACCTCGAAGCTGATCAAATAAATCCTCAATCCTAGGCAAAGGATACTTGTTCTTCACTGTAACTTTATTAATCTGGCGGTAGTCAATACACATCCGCAGGGATCCATCTTTCTTCTTGACAAACAGTACTGGAGCTCCCCATGGAGATATGCTCGGTCTAATAAACCCCTTATCCAATAACTCTTGAAGCTGAGATTTAAGTTCCCTCAACTCTACAGGAGCCATCCGATAAGGTGCTCTCGAAATAGGTGCTGTACCTGGCATAATCTCAATGGACAACTCAACCTCTCTCTCAGGAGGCAAACCAGGCAACTCGCTCGGGAACACATCACTAAACTCCCGCACTACAGGAATGTCCTCAATCTGAACCTGATCCCTCCTAGAATCTAACACAACTGCTAGAAGAGCCTCACAACCTTTCCTAATAAATCTCTTGGCTTGCATCGCAGAAATAACATTATTAACAGAACTAGCACTCAAACCTTTCAAAAACACAAAAGACTGACTTCTATCCCGAAGTACAACTGTCTTCCTATGGCAATCCACTACAGCCCGATGCTTTCCCAACCAGTCCATACCCAGAATCAAGTCAAACTCTCTGAAGGGTAACTCAATCAGATCCGCTGGAAGCACAGCTCCCTCAACAATCAGAGGACAACTCCTAAAAACTCTACTCACACTGACACTATGCCCTAATGGACTGGTCACACAAATCTCATAATCTAACTGATCAACTGAATGCAATTTATCAACAATTCTATCTGTGCACAAATATGAGTGTGTGGAACCAGGATCAATTAGAGCATACAACTCAGTGTCATGGAGTAGGAACTTACCAGCAATAACGTCAGGCGCATCCTGCTCATCTCTGGCTCTCATAGCATAAGCTCTAATGGCACCCTGAGGAGGATGCTCAACAGTCTCAGAAGCAGCTCCATCTCTATGCCGGCCACCTCTACCTCTACCTCGGCCTCTGCCACGGGTAGCCTGAGAAGCATTCGAACCGACCCTACTGCCCTCTCACTGGGAACCTGAATCCTCCTGCAATCTCGAACAACTGGCCAACTGATGCTCAGAACTCCCACACCTGAAGCATGCACCGGTGAGCCACCTACACTCACCCCGATGTAACTTACTACAATGAGGACAAGCTGGTGTAGTCTCAACTCTACCACCCCTGCCAGAACCTGACACAGCTGCAGGACCCTGTCGTCTACCTCTAGAAGCCGGGCCAGATGCTGACTCATCCTGTGGGTTCCTAGATCTCTTACTCGAAGAAGATCCTCCACGAGAAGAACTCCTCCTCTGAGCTCTCTCTCTCATCACGGTCTCAGACAACTCAGCTCTCACTGCAGCCTCCACTATCTGATAGTAACTGACCCCAGGTATACACATCAAGGAAATCAAAGCAATCTTCAGTGACTCATTTAACCCTGCCTCGAAATGCTTGCATCTAAAGTCATCAGTCATAACTCCTCGAGGGGCATAGCGAGATAACCTGTTGAACTCTTTCTCATAATCAGCAACAGACATGGCCCTCTGTCTCAAACCCAAAAACTGTGCCCATCTAGAATCTCTATAAGTCTGAGTGATGTACTTCTTTGTGAACTCACCCTCAAAGAACTCCCAAGTAATCGGATCCGGTAACTGAGGATGCCTGCACACTAACTCCCACCATTCAAAAGCAGACCCCTGAAGAAGAGCTAATGCACACTCTGCCTGCTGGTCGGGAGGACACCGAATCTCTCTCAAAGCACGCTTCACTTTGTCTAACCATCTCTCTGCAGTCTCAGACTCATTCAAACCGGTACCATAGAAGTCCTCAACTCCTGCCCTTCTCAAATTCT
This sequence comes from Excoecaria cochinchinensis, assembly GCA_947683425.1. Taxonomy (NCBI): domain Eukaryota; kingdom Viridiplantae; phylum Streptophyta; class Magnoliopsida; order Malpighiales; family Euphorbiaceae; genus Excoecaria; species Excoecaria cochinchinensis. The sequence goes on from CANTUQ010000013.1 coordinate 17,600,506, forward strand.
CCATAGGTGCTCTAGGAGCAGTCACTCTCTCCAAAACCCTAGCCATGTCCTGATGCAGTCTAAACATAGCCTCAAAGGGCATGGCTACGGCCTCGGGCTGGACCCTAGTATGCTGAGCCGACACAGTAACAGAAACAGACTGATCTACAACTGGAGGATTCACACTCTCGGCGGATTCCTCACGCGCACCATGAGCAGAATTAGAAGCCATCTAAACAAACAAGAAACAACCGTATCAGCCAACACAGATCTAGACACATACATATCTAAGAAACTCAGATCAATCACATCAACACCCAGAAACGCCTAAACCTATGCTCTGATACCACTAACTATAACACCCCCTTCCCATACGTAGGCGATCCCATCCGATAAGGAATGAGATGCCGTATGAGACAAGGTGTCACCAAACAAAGGCAAAGCAAAATATACATCCATTCATAACATACATTCAGAAATACAGAATAATTAAAAACTTTACATGCAGAAAGCAAAAGCTGATCATGCATTACTATAATTAAACTATTACAATAATGATCTGATCAACTAGCTGAACAAAATAATATTACATATACAAAATATAGATACAAAAGCGGAAGCTGATACAGAGAGTTCTATACAAAAAGAATCAATAACTGATACAAAACTGAGCCCTACACTAATCCCTTCTGTGTTGGCTTGATGACGACGACTCTCCCAAAGCAAAATGCCTTCCGCACCTGCACGGGTAAAAACACCGTGCTAAGCGATAAACGCTTAGTGGGGAAACACACATAAACTATGGACGGCCACTCACAGTGGTCGTCAAGGCATAACACATTCATAATGACAGAATGCAAGGACTATTACATAATCCATAAAAACATGCTCGTATTTAAAAGCCATACATTCAGTATCTCATAATCATATGCATTACAGAATAAACCAGCATGTATTTCATCATTAAACTCATTCAGATATTCCATTCAAAGCCATATCAGATCAGAACAATTCCATTAACATTTAAAGAACACCTGCTGACTCTAGATAGTGGATAACGAGTGTACTGAGGGTACCTTACGGGTACGAATCGAATACTGAGGGTACCTCACAGGTACAAGTCAAATATTATATCATTTATCAAAACATGTTATTTATATACTGAGGGAATCTTAAACAAGATTCTATACTGAAGGGTTCGCGAGGAACCAAACGGGGACCTGATCGGGGTCCAAACTGAACTGAGGGCTGCAGCTAAAGACTCTATTAGGCATGCCTAACTATCCACTTACTTGACTCTAGCAGGTTATGCGTCAAACAGATCACATTTCAGGATACAGAATATAATTCATCAGAAAGTCATGCTATCACGCATATCGAAGCATCAAACAGTAAGACATGCATCATACAACAGTATAGTCCATTCAGAAGAAATACCAAATTCATTTATGAGTTAAAAACTAGGAAATTTCGGAAAAACGAGCTGAGCGGAGAAACGGGCGAGATCGGCTGGTCACTGGGCGTGACTGGCCTTCTCAACAGGCAGGTCACGGCGTGACCGAGGGTCACGCGACGTGACATGCTTGTTTCTCGCCGGTCACGTTGCGTGATCTTCATAAATCACGCAACGTCCTACGCAGGTCACGGCGTGATTGGACGTCACGACTCGTGACGTGCTTCTCCTCTCTCGCAGATCACGTCGCGTGATCTCGTAAATCACGCAACTCACTCTCGCAGGTCGCACGACGTGACCGAAGATCACGTCGCGTGACTTGCTTATTCTTCAGCTGGTCACGCGACTGGCTTCTCAGGAGGCAGGTCACGGCGTGACCGAGGGTCACGTCTCGTGACTTGCCTTCTTCCGTAGCGAGTCACGCAACGAAGAACAGTACCTCAATTTCCAGAATTTCCAGAATTTCCAGAAATAAGAATTCAATCCCAATTTGATTAAAAACCATTCAAACTTGATCTTATCTTCCAGAACTCATCTCAAACAACATAGGCAATAATTATACAACTCAATTCGTCAACCAAGTCATCCAATCAAATCAAGAACATATGCATTTAAACTCACAAGAACATAAACCCTAGAAATTTACAGTAGAATCAAAATCACACAATTTCACAGTTAAACATTCCCAAACCTGGATTCTAACTTCTATCACTTAGCTCCACTAGGTCCAGCAACCTCTTTCCCCTTTGGATCACGTGGAGCTTCAGCTAAACACAATCACAGCAAGAATATCCACCAAGAAAACCCTAAGTTAAATCTAAACTTAAGGAAGAAGAAGAAGTAAATGAAACAATTAAATGAGGGAATTCACTTACTTACTAGAGAGGATGCAAGGTGAGGATTAATTTCACCAATAAGACCTTGAATCAATAATACAGTACTTGGAAATAAAGAAAGTGAAGAAGAAGAAAGTGAGTGAGAAAAGAAAAGAAACGTAAATCTCTAAGTCCCTTTTCTTTCATTCCCTTTTCTTTTCCTTTTCTTTACCCTAAGCAGTGTCCATTTCTTATTGATGGAATTAACCACTCACACCTAAATAACCTACACTACACACACCTAAAACCCTCTTCACTTATGCATACTCTACCATGGTATGAACACATGCACACAAGTATCTCTCATTTAATTAAACACACTAATGCCATGTATGTACCCACATAATAATAAAACCCCAAAAGCATACATTTTACTAAATTACCCTTATGAATGCTGAACACATGCGAATGCTTACACATACAGACGGACAGTCAGACAGACAGACAGACTGACAGGCTCATTCTACTAGGGGGCAAATTGGGTGTGACAATGAAATGAAGAATTGAAGAAGATAAATCAAAACCTTTCGCCAATTGAAGTCGCAATCGTACAGTCTACGATAGCTCCGATTGGAGGGAGGGAGGCGTCGACTACTAGGCGGCTGCAGTGGAAAGTGATGAGAAAAAATAGGGTTAGGGAAAAATGAGGACTGAAGAGTGAAGATCGATGAAATGCGAGGGAACAAAACAAAACACAACATTTTTACCTTACTTCCCAAGACACAACATTACCTCCCAAGACACAACATTTTTACCTTACCTCCCAAGACACAACATTTTTACCTTACTTCGCAGATCTGGCGTGTGGTGAGAGAGGGCAGAGTAGGCGACCAGATCTGACGCGCGGCGAGAGGGAAAGGGAGGCCGAGGTGTGTATATATATATACACACACACACACACACACACACTCATATTTAGTTACTTATTTAGCTATAATTAAATATATATAATTTTGTAGATTCCAAAAAAAAATTCGGGTCATTTGGGTCAAAATTGACATTTGGTAAATTTTTAGCCTATCGAATTACTATTTACAACATCGAAAATTTTCGGGATATTATATATCTACCGTAGTACTATTCACAACTCAAAAATTGTTAGGGTGTTACAATATATACATACATATACCAACGTAGCAAAATAGAAAAACTTAGGAAATTCGATAAAAATCTGGAATAATTCTTAAATTTTCAAAAAATAACAAAGCTAATCTATACTTTAATTCATTTATTTGTATAATTATTTATTTGTCGGGACATTGCAATATATATATACATATATTACTTTTTGTATTTTAATTTAATCATTTAGTCAAAGTTATTAATTCAAAACCCAAAAATAGTATCAACATATATCCCTTAATAAATTTCTTTATTAATATTAATTTCAGTTCACCCATCTAATATTTTCACTAAATTTTTAAATAATTCAATAATAACAAATTTTTTTATAAACAAATTAAAAAAATTTTTATAGACAAATTAAAAATAAAAATAAAAATTGTTTTAGACAAATTAAAATTCATGTGTAAAGCAAAAATATTAAAAATAATTAATAACTATAAGTATGTATGCATACTTTTATTAATATTATAATCAATTTTACATACGAAATAGCGACGGATTATTTCGTTGTTAAAGTATCACTTTAATTTCCAAAAATTATTTTCGTATTTAAAAAATTTTTAGCGACAAAAATATCAGTTGCTATTCCGTCGCTAATTCAAGTTGTTTAGAGATAACAAATTTAGTCGCTAAATCCATCGCAAACAAAGTGCTAAAATTGCCTCCAAATTTAGTGACCGATATTGGCATCGCTATTTTAGCGACGGATTTTTAGTAGCAAAAAATAGCAACAGCTTTTTTAGTCACTAAATTAGTCGCAAAAAATGTGCCATAAATTGCCGCAAAAATTTAGCGACTGTTTCTTTTTTTAGTCGCTAAATTAGTCGCAAAAAAAAAAAAATAGATTTTCACGACCAATTCTTAAAACGGTTGCTAATCTGTCGTTAATTAGCGACGAAAATATTGTTGTCGCTAATTTTAGTTTTTTTTTTTGTAGTGATACAACAAATACACGTCGTGTATACACATAATAAACAACAAGTACACATCAAATATACACAATATACAGCAAGTACACGTCAAGTATACACATAATATAGAGCAAGTATACATATAATACATAATAAGTACACGTCAGGTATACACACAATATACAACAAATATATACACACAAAATACATCAAGTACATGTCAAGTATACAGATAATATACAGCAAGTACACGTTAAGTATACATACAATATGCAACAAGTATACACAGTATACAACAGGTACACGCCAAATATACACACATTATAAAACAAATATACACATAGTATATGGCAAGTACATATCACTTACACACAGTATACATCAAATAAACGTCAAGTATATAATTGGATCAATAGATCCTCACAAATTAATTAAAAAAAGAGTATGCTATTATGTTAGATGCAAATATATATATATATCTGTGTGTGTGTGTGTTTCATAAGACAATATTAACAATGACTTATTGTCCATGAATGAAAGCATTATAAATGAAGAAACTAATGACTATAAATTTATAATATAACTACAGAAAGAGAAATCTATCTATACACTTGCATTCAATGCATATTTTCTGATCACCATCGATCTATAATTACATTTTCAAGTCCATTAAAATTTAATGAGAATGGTCAACTATTTTATTAACGAGCTTGCCATTTTTTAAGCTGTAAGGCAGCTTTTGGTCAAAAAGGCTTATTTCATGTTCAGTTCATGAACAATAATAAACGAAAAAATAATAACAACATCATTATTTTATTTATTTTATAACCATTCCATATATGTTAGTTTTACTCAATTAATATGAATGGCTTGAGACATATAAATGAAATTGCTCATCAAAATAAATCAATGACAAACTGGAATAAGAATAAAACTAACAGTAGTAGTATATATACACGTAAAGTAACCTAAGGTGTAATTAATGAGCTATAGCCACAAAAATGCATCTCCTCTTTATCTTCTGCTATTGTAACCTACGGTGTAATTAATGTCATCAATCTAGTGAAGGATTCTTTTAAATTCAATGACGTTCAACATCAGATATTGTATCCATTTCACAGCTTCAATCACATAAATTCGATGCCCTAATGAAAATGGTATAACATAAACTAAATCGTAATGGAGTTGTCTGTACCTTATATTTTAGATCGTATGATTTTATTTTACTAGCATTTTGATATATGACATGAAAATGGTATAATATAGACTATTAATAGAAAATGATCTTTTAAAAAATTATTCTGTATTGAGCATGGCTATATTAAATTTTATAATTATTTTACGGTAATTTTTTGATTCTATACAAAGGTTATACAAAGGTTTTGACTCTGTTCAAACTGCAGAGCATTATTTTTAGAAAATTACACAACATAGCATTCTCAATAAGCTAATAGTAATAGTAAATAACCCCATATTCAAAAAACTGATTAGATGGACTAATTACAATGAATAATTATTATGTTTATGCTCCTAAACACTCTTCCAAATTCAAATTACAGTAATGTATAACCAGGCATGAGTCGCATTCATTGCCTCCTGCATCTTTGAAAAGCTCCAAAAAAAAAAAGTAAGAAAAAGAAAAAAGTATTCCATCATCTGGTTAGGACGTATCACTACTTTAAAGGCCTATTTAATTCAATTTTAATTTTTTAAAGCTGATATTATGAGAGTTTTAATTGATTACAAACGAAATTAATCTATTTCCAATTTTTGTACTTATTTTCTCTAAACTAAATGCTCCCATTTTGTGAGAGTAGGCGTAAACTAAATTCTCCCCTTTTGTGAAAGTAGTTTTAGTGCTGTAAATTTGAAGAACTATTCTGGAAATAGGGCCATTGAAGATTGAATCCCCATTGCCCTTTCTCCAACCTAACTTCTAAATGTTGTGGCCCCAGCTAGGATGATAATAGTGGCATTTAGACATATAGGAAGTACACAAATAGTATATACTTGAACGTACAATATACATAAAGTACACTCACGGTATATATAAAGTACACGAACAATATATAACAAATACACACAATATATTGAAAGTACACCCACAGTATATATCAAGTACACACAGTATACATCATATAGATGTATCAGAGGCAATTCAGCCAACACAGCTTCCAAACTTAATGTTTCTTTTTAATTTAACTAAATATCTTAATTAAGTTCTTTTTATTTCTAAATACACAATTAATCACATCAATTAGGCAAACTAACATAAATCCTAAAATTTTAAGATCAAACATAATGCATGTACAAGTAGTAATTAACAATTTACACTTTATAAAATCAAACCACACATGCCAAACATCATATTTAGTCCTTAATTATTTATTTATAACATCAATTTCAAAAATTTCCAATTTTTCATCAAAAATCCTAAATTGCATAGCACATAAATGTAGAGAAAAATATAATTACATGAACACATACCAAAATTGATGTCAATATTTTAAATTCGGTTCAAATCGCTAAGGTCAGTATTCTGCCTCGTCGGTTGCCAGTCGCCAGAGCTTCCCCGACGTGGAACTGAAAGCACCTGAAGGAAGCTGACACCACCAGGGTCTCGATGGAGGTTGTCACGTGCCTTATAGCTCCGTGGTTTGGCCGCAATCGCCGTCGAAAGATCGTAGGTTCCTTGGCTCCGATCTCCTCGTCGGGTGGGCATGATCGGTGGGTATCAGCAGGTGTGCCTCGACCTTAGGAGCTTGGTGGTGTGGCTCATCGCTGAATCTGGTCGAAGAATGGAGGAAAGCATTCGGTTTTGAAGAGAGAGATCCCCAAACCGAAAACGCGGTGGTTGCGATGAGTGGGACAGCGACGATGAAGGGAAGGCATTAGGTTGTCGCCGGTGCTGGTGAGCGAGAAGTCGGAGGCCGCCGGCCTCTCCTTCTCTCTCTCTCTCCATGTAAAGTGAGAAAGAGGAATGAAAATATTTTTAGCTTGTTATTATATAAAGTGATATTCTTGCAAGAAAAATTTTGTATAAATGAAATTATGATTTTAAAATGTTGTATATTTGAAATATTGTGAGAAGGATATTTTTTTTGTTATTTTTATTTTTTTTTGTGCATAATTATGTAAAAAGCCCAAAGAATTAAAGAAAATGATAAGGGGGAGTATATTATCATCAGGCCCACTAAGCTTGACCCAAGCTATCATTCAGTAGTGGGTAAAGAGACCGTAAGAGATGGTCCAAGTTCTCAGATCTCTATGGAACTTGATCTAGAGCCCACGACCAAAAAAGTTCCCATCTCTCTGACAATCCTGATTGTAAGACCTCCGGATTCAGAGGAAGTTATGTTGGTCGATGAGGAAGATGAGGACATGAAAGGTAGCAAAGATGCAGAAGAAGTGGGCTCTAATTGGGTTGGGTTGCCCAAATGGGTCGGATGGAGGTCCAAATAGTCCGATATGTGAATCGATCAATTTTTCTAATGAAAAATAAGTCTCGATACAATAATAGATACTAAAATAACTACTATAAAAATATTAGCTAAAAAGAATCAGAGAGCCGGACGCTTCAAGGCGTTTCCGGCGACGTCAGCGCTCTTTTCGGCGAGTGACCAGCTCCGGTGGATTCCCGGTGTCGCGATCTCCCTTCCGGCATAGGTGGTGTCGACCACCTCTCTTCCGGCGAGGTAAACTCCACTTCCCCCTATTTTAATATTATTATTATTATTATTATTATTATATATTTATTTATTTAATTTCTGAATTATTATTATTATTATTATTTTTTTTCTGTTATTATTATTATTATTACTATTATTGGATTTGTCTATTATTGTTTTATTGGTTATTGATATTATTTTGTTATTATTATTTTTTATTATTTGTTTATTTATTAATATTCTGTTTTATATTATTTTATTATTATTATTATTATTATTATTATTATTATTATTATTATATATTTATTTATTATTGTATATTTATTACTATATATTTATTATTATATCATTTTATTATTATTATTATTATTATTATTATTATTATTATTATTATTATTATTATTATCATTATATATTTATGTATTTTATGTTTATTATTAATTCATTGCTAATTGCTATTATTGTCCTGTCATGACCGTAACCACGAGAGTGGCAATGTGACTTGTTCGAGGAGCACGGTCAGGACAATTAAATTAGATTTTATTAATTATTTATTTATTTAGAAACATGTAATTATTTTATTTTATTTTATTTATCTGTGGTCTGTAATAATAAAAATGATTTTCGATCGCTCTTAAAAAGAACCACCACACAAATGTTTTCTACCAAATAAAATATTGGTTAATAAAACTGGACCAATGTCCTGGTTTTCATTCCAAACAAAGATTTAAACTTATTCAAGAATCTTATCTTTTTATAATAATAAGTAGTCTGGAATCAATGTTCCCATCTAAATGAATAACTCATTTATGCATGTATTGCACTCTTTGCAATGAGGGTTGTATTCTGCCCTTAGTATTATTGTAATTTCATTTTATGCTTTTTACGCTTTAATGCTATTTTATCTTATGCTCTCAAATGGATAATTGAGCCTTTAATTTAAATTATATCGTGTGGAGAGAGAGCGGACTAATAGACTCAAAACCAAATTGTAAAATCAATCAAGGTATGAATAAATGAGAAGTCCCGAACCCATCTCTGGTCTTTGGGCTCAACGAGGCGAGAGGTCCGTCCGATCACTCATTGGAACTGGACTTCCAAGACACCTCTTGTGTCATGAGATTTAGACGTTAATCCTAGGCTCCTTAGAGAGAGAGGTTTACCCTCCAAGACCCCTTTGGTTGGCCCAAAATGGATAAAAGCGCAGTCTTAGGCTCTCTGAGGCGAGAGAAACTTTCCCAATGTTCTATTGGGTGGCGATTCCATGAAACCTCCTTGTTGCCCAAAATAGACGTACTTCCAATTCATTGCAAGCTGTCAATGGACCCTCAAATGCCCCGATCGCCCTAGAGCGGGCGGTCGTACGGGCGGCCGCGGGGATCCGGCGCGCGTCACACAAGGACAAAACTAAGATGCATTTAAAATATTCTTTTGTTAACTAAGGAGAAATCTAACATACTTTCAGGAAAAAAAAGAACTTAATGTTCTACAGATGAGAAATCATTTTACTGCAAATAAATGCCCATTGGTGCAATGAAGCACAAATGAAAACTCTTAGTCGTCCTCGTTTGCAGTTGGGATGTCATGCATCTGCCACAATTTGACAGATTCAAGGTCTTATTTTCTATTCAAAATGCTTAAAAGCAAGCATAGCATTGAACACAAATAAGTTTAAACAACTCTTTAAAAATAATTTTTAATTGAAATTTTGGTGTTGCTTTTCCTAATATATTTCTTTTTATATCCAAGCATTTTACTGAAACATATTACAGTTAACTATAAAGATCTCTAGCCTTCATACTCCTGTAATGACTCAATTTTTTATAGGAAATTGAATGACTTAAGCCATAATAAAACCCAGCTGGCTAGCCCAAAATGCTTCAGCAAGACACATTCTAATTATCCCTTGAACTCCTAACATTTACAAAAAAAATACGAATCACCAGCAATGGCCCATTGAGTGGAATAAGCACAGGATATGAAATTCTGCACTGACTAGAGAAGACATTAAAGAATGTTCCAACTAAGGCTTAAACTCAATCTAGATCAAAAACACAATATTTGCTCCTTCATATTGCTTTTACTTGAGTCGACAGCAGACATATTAATTGTCTTAAATGTAGAATTCTTTGAGATACAGGAAAGTACAAATTGAATAGAAAACACAATTTCAAAGGATTTTCTTGCTGAAACTAGGGGGTGTTCAAACATGGATTGGATGGGTTACGATCGGTTTTCGATCTAACTCATCTAAAATTTTAAATGGAGTGAATCCAACCCAACCCAGCTGGATTATAACTTAAACTCTTTATCTTGGATTGGCTGGATTATCATTGGATTACATGGATTATGGTAATCTTATATGATTTATTATAAATATATAAATTTTATATTATCTATATTTATATTTTTTTAAGTATATAACATTAATTTCATTCTTGTAAATATTTTTTTAAATAATGCATGCATATTTTATTTTAAAAAAAAAATGAATTATGTCCTAAAATTTAATTTCATTGCAACAAAATATAATTTAATATTATTTAATTCTATCATTTTTTAATATTAAAAATTATCAAAGTTTTAACAGTTTTAATTTTATTGCACCAAAATTTAATTTAATAATATTTAATTATCATTTTTTTAATATTAAAAATTATCAAAGTACATAAAAATTCTTAAGCTGTGAAATACATATAGAAAAAATGAAAAAGAAAATACATATAGAAAAAACATTAAGTACAAAATTAAGTAAAATTAGCATATGGTAATATATCTTCCGCTTGGCTTCGACATTCAATATATATTCCCTTTTACATCTGTCAAAATTAAGTATAAAATTAAGTACAATTAACCAATAGAATTAAATTTTTTAACTTTTTAACTTTTGCTTCTCCTCCGAATACAACTTCAAACAATCTCTAGCAACAGTTATGCGAGAAGGAATTACAACCCTAGGTCGTAAATAGTCAGAATATTCCTTAAATCATTCTCCTTCTACGATGCTAAATGGTAACTCATCAACCATTATCATTTTTGCAAGTTTCACTCTCATTCGCTTAACGCAAAAAATTTGATGTTCTTCATCTCTAGACTCCTCTGTACTATTTTGTTTTTTTGTTAAGCTTATAAGGGTACTCCAAACACTTATGGGTTAGATGAGCCCAAAGAGTACTAGTACCATGCGTAGGGTTACACGCATAATTCTTACTAAAATAGTTACAAATAGCTCTAATATTATCTGCATTCTCTACTCTAGTAAAATGACCTCATATTCTTTTAGAAGTTCGTTTGCGAGGGGGTTTCTTACTACTACAATCCCCAATTTGAGTAGCTTCTGAAGTGAAGGGCAAGGAAGAATTAGAACTAGGAGCTTCCATCTGATATTAACAATTATGGAATATAAAAGAAAACCAAAAATTAGAGGATGCATAGAAACTATAGAAGAAGCAGACTACCTCAAGGATCTAAGATTCATTGCAAACTAACACATACCACATTCTTAAGTAACAGCAACAACAAAAATCCATCACAAAAAACAGAGCTATAAGAATTAAGTTTCTTTCCTAATAAATTAAGCAAATTTTTTTTCCTCCCTAGTTCATAATAAATTAAATTTTAAATTTTACAATTAAAAACTCCAAGGATCCAGAATTCACTTCAAGTGCCAGCATATGAAGCAACCTGAATTCTAATTTGTCAATCTAAGCAAATCCACACACCTTACTTTGAAGGACCTCGAGATGTCTATCTTCAATATCTGTCACAAATTTCAGGTTAATCTGCTTCAATTTTTGCATCTAGGCTACAAAAGACAAGAGACACACAGCCAAAAAATTATTTATCTATAGAAAAATATAGCATACAAATATCATAATTCATCAGTTGCCAATAAGGAAGAGTGGAAGACAACCAATTTCCCCATCAAAAATTATTATTATTATTATTAACACTAGCAAGACTGAATTATAAATTATTATTTTTCCAGAGTTTCGTTTTACTTTTGCTCTATGTGTTGGGTTTTTTCTTATCATGTTATTCCAGCCAACCTTCTTCTCAATTATAAAACTCTGCTTCTTTATGCTAATGTGCTGCTTCACTATAACAATCAGTGAAACGATTTGGGAAAAAGAAAATAGCACGTCTCTACTATGTAATTAATCTGTAATCGTCTTAATTAGTAATTACTCTCATCAAAACAAATTAATATAACCAGCACCATAGTTAATACTTAATACTCCTTTGGTTTAGCTTCAAATTAGGTTTCTATGAAATGTATTTTTGTTGGGAATGAAGAGGCAGAAAATGAGGAAGAACATAAACTACATTTCTCATGGTAAGTATTGAAAGAAAAGCAAATATTAAGAAATCAAGTGAGAAGAAAACCCAATTCAGAAAGAAGAAGAGGACGAAAAAATAGTAGTCAAGGGTTGAAAACTTTTTAGAAAGGAAAACAGAGAATCAAGTAGGAAATTCTACCTTTCCCTTCACCGTGGCATGTGACTAGAACAACCACCAGAATGTCGCCGGACTGTGTATCGTGAGATGGAGGAATCGGAGGCTAGAAACTTCTCTTCCCTGGTGAGTGCTGATGTCGTTTAATGTTGCTTCTGCCTTCAAGAATTTAGGGCTTAGATTTATTATATATGTAGAAGGGAAAAAAATGCTTGGCCCAATATGGATTAATTGTATGGGTTAATTGGTTAGGTTATATAATAACCCATAATCCATACAAATATTTTTAAGTTTTAAAATTGATTACATGGGTTATAATAACCCAATAAAATTGTTAAAAAAATGGATTAGACGGATTGAGTTAAACGGATTGGACGGGTTACACCATTTTTGAACACCCCTAGCTGAAACTAATCTTTATCCAACAATGCAAACAAAATCTTACAGGATAACAGGACTAGTAGCTTGTTGGCGACAGAGGCTTGAAAGGCGGTCGGCCGAGGCTGGAGGCTGGCGACGAGTGGACGGTGGAGAGGGAGAGAGGCAAAGGGTAGGGAAGACTCGATGAAGATTGCCACCATTCACGCCACTGATTTACACATTTTATAATTTATATAATATGGTCAAATAAAATTTTATATTTTTTGCAAAATATTCAAATAATTCAATAACATCGGTTTAATGTCTCCCCCTGTGAGGTCCAATAAGTACTGATCACATTTTCTATTGGGTTTAATGTCATAGGGTTTTCTTTTTTAATTAATCTAATAATCTCTCTTGTTTCTTTTCTTTATATATTTAATTATTGTTTAAGAATTTTTTAGGATCAATTTCACTTACGGTCACTCAACTTATCACTTATCGCATAAAAGTAATCGACTTTTTTTTTCTGACTTAAATGTCACTGAACTTCTAATATTTTTGCAAAAAAGTCATGTAAACTGGAATTCGGCGAGAACCCTTGCCGGATTGATGACATGGCATATGACACGTGACAACAAATAGTCAGTACATAATTTTTTTGCAAAAATATTAGAAATTCATTGACATTTAAGTTGGAAAAAAAAAGTTGGTTATTTTTGCGCGATAAATGATAAGTTGAGTGACTGTGAGTGAAATTGAACCAAATGTAGCATTTGTTGGAGACACTGTTAAATGACATGTAGTTTTTGACATGCCATGTCATGTCATCATTCCGGGAAGGGTTCTTGCCGTATTCCGGTCTACATGACTTTTTTTGCGAAAATGTTAAAAATTCAGTGACATTTAAGTCAGAAAAAAAAAGTCGATTACTTTTGCTCGATAAGTGATAAGTTGAGTAACCGTGAGTGAAATTAACCCGAATTTTTTAATATTCAAAAGTTCAAAATAGCAATGCTTATTAAAATGTTATCATTAGCTAGAGCATGATGTAAGTGCTAATATATTTTATAGGGAAATGGGGTGAGGAGATTGTTGAGATGTGTTGCAAGAATCACGGGATTTAATTTGCTAAATTAATGTGATTTAATTTTTAGTTTCCTGTATTAGGCTATGTACAGTGCTGTCAAATATTTTCTATTATTCTTTCCTTTTTTAGTCATTTGTATAGCTATATAACTGTATCAATTCAATACAAGGAATACATGATTTTACCATACAAGTTCACATGGTATTAGAGCTAGAATTTTTTTCAAAAATCCTAGCCTTCATCTGTATTAGCCCACCTTCTTCCTCTCCTTTGTTTCTTCATCATCATGTCTGAAATTTCAGAGACAACTATTACTGCAGACTTGCCTACATCCATTACTACCACCCACGTTCCCATCTTAAAATCCCACTCCATTCAAATTACCACAATCAAATTGAATGGAGAAAATTTCTTACGTTGGTCCCAATCCGTGCGCATGTATATCCGCGGCAGGGGGCAAGATTGGATATTTAACTGGAGAAAAGGAGGAACTTGCATGTGGTGATCCTAGCTATACTAAATGGGATGCGGAGAACTCTATGGTGATGACATGGTTGGTGAACTCGATGGAAGAAGACATCAGCTCCAACTATATGTGCTATCATACAACTAAGGAGCTTTAGGACAATGCCAACCAAATGTATTCAGATTTGGGAAATCAATCTCAGGTATACGAGTTAATTTTGAAATTAGAAGAAATCCGCCAAGGTGAGGATACTGTCACTAGGTATTTTAATTCATTGAAATGTATTTGGCAAGACTTGGATCTCTTCAATGATTATGAATGGAAATGTACTCATGATTGTAACCAATATAAAAAAATGTTGGAGGATAATCGTATATTTAAATTTCTCATTGGATTTAATATGGAATTTGATGAATTTAGAGGCAGGATCATCGGTAGGCAACCGCTTCCATCGATTGGTGAAGTGTTCTCTGAAGTCCGCCGTGAGGAGAGTCGCCGTCTTGTTATGCTCGGTAAGAAAAATCCTATCAGCTCTATTAAAAATTTTGCTCTTGCTGCTGGGGTGAATGCTAGCCGAAATAATTACAAAAAATCCAATGATAAACCTCGTGTTTGGTGTGATTATTGTAATAAACCACGTCATACATGTGAGACATGTTGGAAACTTTATGGAAAATCGGCAAACTGGAAGGGCTCTCATGAAGGACGGTTTAATAAGACCCCTACTGCACATGAGGCAGATTCATCCCCTCTCAACAAAGAGCAAATTGATCAAATTCTAAAATTGCTGAAATCCAACTCGGGTTCATCTAGTGCTCCTAATGCTTCTGTGGTATAAGCAGGTAACAATTTTATCATAGATTCGGGGGCCTCTGATCATATGACAAATCTGTCTAATTTTTTTCATTCTTACTATCCTTGTTCTGGCCATGAAAAAATTCGTATAGCAGATGGATCTTATTCTTCTATAGCTGGCAAAGGTTTGGTCAATCTTTCACAAAACATTTCCTTAAAGAAAGTCTTACATGTTCCTAAACTTGCTTGTAATCTTCTATCGGTTAGCAAATTATGCAGAGATGCTAACTGTAGTGTTACTTTCTTTGATTCTTATTGTGTTTTTCAGGAACTGAACTCGGGGAAGATGATTGGCAGTGCTAAATTAATCAATGGTCTCTATTATTTTGAAGATCAAGATTCAAAAAATAATAAAGCTCAAGGTTTGAGTAGTATCAGTTCTACTCCTGTTAAGGATCAAATTATGCTTTGGCATTATAGACTAGGGCATCCTAGTTTTCCTTATGTTAAAAAATTGTTTCCTAGTTTATTTAAAGGATTGGATTGTTCTAATTTTTATTGTGAAAACTGCATTCTATCTAAAAGTCATAGGACTGTTTATCATCCTAAACCTTATCAAGCTTCAAAACCTTTTTACTTAATCCATAGTGATATTTGAGGTCCATCAAGAATCAATACACCCTCAAATAAAAAATGGTTTGTAACGTTTATTGATGATCATACTCATTTATGTTGGGTTTATTTGATGACAAAAAAATCTGAGGTTGAAAAAATATTTAAAATGTTCTACTCAATAATTGAAAACCTTTTTGAAGCCAAAATTGGGATTTTTCACACAGATAATGGAATTGAATATTTTAAAGGAATTCTTGAAAAATATTTTTCCGAGAATTTATCATCAAACCACTTGTGTCGATACTCCTCAGCAAAATGGTATTGTTGAATGAAAAAATAAACATCTTGAAGTTTCTCGAGCAATTATGTTTTCAATGAATGTTCCAAAATATTTATGGGGAGAAGCCGTCTTAACTGCTTCTTATCTTATTAATAGAATGCCTATTCGTGTTCTTAACTATATTACTCCTCTTGATTATTTAAAATTTTTTTTCCTGAATCTCAGATACCTTTAAATCTTCCTCTTAAAATATTTGGATGCACAGCATATGTTCACATAAATAGTAAAGGAAGGTCGAAACTTGATCTGAGGGCAGAAAAATGTATTTTTATTGGTTATGCTCCAAATAAAAAAGGATACAAGGTTTTTAATCCCCAAACTAAAAAAAACTTTTGTCTCTATGAATGTTATATTCCTTGAAAATCAACCTTTCTTTCAAAAAATTTATCTTCAGGGGGAGATAGGAGAAGAAGGAAATGTTTTTGATATTTCTACTATTCCTTTACCTAAAACTATTGATTCTACTGAGGAAACAAGTGATCTTAAATCTATTTTGCCAAATATTTCTGAATCCTCGACAGGGGGAGAAATACTGCCCATTGTTCCTACAGAACATGGTAAAGAGCTCCTAACTTATTTAAGGAAGAAAGATCATAAAAAAAACAAGAAGGCCATGGTTCCTTTAGCACCAATTCAATCAGCTGATCCGAGGACAGAACTTGAAACTACTCCAGGTATTCATAATATTTCCCCTTCTCATACTTCTTTTGTGCCTAATGATTCAAATGTTGATCCTATTCCTTATTCTGTTCGTAATATTGAGCTTAGTGATCTAGATATTCCTATAGCTATTAGGAAAGATAAACGTGCCTATCATCCTACATCCCGATATCGTTCTTATGCTAAACTCTCAAAAAACCATAATACTTTTATATCAAAACTGTCTAACTTGCTTATCCCGAGAAACATACAAGAAGCACTAGATGATCCTGACTGGAAATTAGCAGTTATGGAAGAAATTAATGCTCTAAAGAGAAGTGGGACATGGGAAGTTGTTGATTTACCCAAAGACCAGAAAATCATTGGGTGTAAGTGGGTATTTATAGTGAAGTGTAAGGCAGATGGGAGTATTGAGAGATACAAGGCAAGATTAGTTGCTAAAGGTTTTACTCAAACATACGGGATTGATTATCAGGAAACCTTTGCTCCTGTTGCTAAAATCAATTCCATTCGGGTATTATTGTCTTTAGCTGCTAATTATGACTGGCCATTACACCAGTTAGATGTCAAAAATGCGATCTTGAATGGGGATTTAGAAGAAGAGGTGTTTATGAACCTGCCTCCAGGATTTGAGATGGTGATGGGATAAGATAAAGTTTGTAAACTTAAAAAAATCCCTATATGGCCTTAAACAATCTCCGAGAGCTTGGTTTGAACGTTTTGGAAAATCTGTGAAAAGTCATGGTTATCATGAAAGCCAGGCTGATCACACAATTTTTTATAAGCAATCGAAGAAAGGTAAGGTCTCTATCCTAATTGTCTATGTGGATGATATAATCTTGACAGGGGATGATCCTGAATAAATTGCAGAATTAAAAAGAAAATTGGCACAAGATTTTGATATTAAAGATTTGGGAATATTAAAATATTTTCTTGGCATGGAGTTCGCTAGATCTAAGAAGGGTATTTTTGTTAACCAAAGAAAATATATTCTTGATCTTCTTAGTGAAATAGGATTTCTAGGATGTAAAGCTACGGTTACTCCGCTTGATGCCAATTTGAAACTTGAGCCAGCTAAAGCTGAAGATGTGATTGATAAAGAGATATTTCAAAGGCTTGTAGGGAAGTTAATCTATCTATCTCATACTCGCCCTGATATAGCTTTCGCTGTTAGTATGATTAGCCGATTTATGCACTCACCTGGACAAGAACATTTTGATGCAGCCTATAGAATACTAAGATATCTAAAAGGAACTCCTAGAAAGGGTCTTATGTTTCGAAAAAATAACAACCTACAAATTGAAGTTTACACTGATGCAGATTGGGCAGGTTGTATTACTGATAGACGTTCTACCTCAGGCTATTACACCTTTGTTGGAGGAAATCTAGCTAGTTACATGGCGGAGCAAAAAACAGAATGTTGTGGCTCGAAGTAGTGCTGAGGCAGAGTTCAGGTCTCTTGCTCATGGAATTAGCGAGGCAATTTGGTTAAAAAGATTGTTTGAAGAATTGAAGATTCCGGTGTCTTATCCTATGAAAGTATATTGTGATAACAAGTCAGCCATCTCAATTGCTCACAAGCCTGTTTTACATGACAGAACGAAACACATTGAGGTTGACAAGCATTTCATCAAAGAAAAGATTGAAAGTGGATTAATTTGTCTTTCCTATGTTCCAACTACAGATCAGATAGCTGACATACTCACCAAAGGGCTACATAAAGGACAATTTGAATTCTTAGTTAGCAAGCTAGCAATGGAAGATATCTTCAAGCTAGCTTGAGGGGGAGTGTTGCAAGAATCACGGGATTTAATTTGCTAAATTAATGTGATTTAATTTTTAGTTTCCTGTATTAGGCTATGTACAATGCTGTCAAATATTTTCTATTATTCTTTCCTTTTTTAGTCTTTTGTATAGCTATATAACTGTATCAATTCAATACAAGGAATACATGATTTTACCATACAAGTTCACAAGATGTTATCTTAGAGACCAATATCCAATACAAAATTTTGAATTGTAATTATAAAATAAAAGTTTCATCTTTGATTTTTGGACCAATGGATGAAAAGTAAAATTTTTATTGAATATTTAGTTAACATGCGCATGTGAAGTGCACATCTGAACCGTCGAATCGCATGTATTTATTTATTTTAATGATCTAAATACATATGCACCATATGTGCACACCGTTCCGTTCCATGTAAATAGTATTCCACATTTATAATAAGATAAATTTAAAATCCTAAACAAGAAAATGCTATTGTAGTGTTTTGAAAATGATAATGTGTTAGGATATTGTATGACCAAGCAATGAGTGACACTAAGGTCACATTTTGTGGATAAAATGCCGTTTCTCTATATAATAACCCACTCTTCCTTTCTAGGGAGTGAAACTCAAACTCCACCATTCCATCTGCACTCGTAATTTTCATTATTAATATCAACTGCTTTTTTTTTTCTTTTTCTTTTCCTTTTACTTTGTAAGGGTTAACTAATCCACAATATTATTTTTTAAAATCAGCTCATTAACATAATTGTTTTAAAATTAATATTTAAATTTAGTCCATTAAACAATCAATTAATTGCTAACCAGTTAACAATTAATTTTAGTTAATTAAACATTAACCATTGATTATCCATTAAAAATTTCAATACATATAATTATCCTATGAAGCATAGCATTGAAAAATATTCATCCATAATATAAAACATAATATCTAAGAAATTTAAACATAAAAGTACAAATCATAAATAAAAATACAAAGTTATAAAAATTTCATGTCAATTTTACATAAATGTTCTAATTTATCACTCATCAATATTTATAAATTGATAATTTTTGGTGATACAAAGATGACTCTATAAAAAATTAAAAAACTTCAAATTAACATCAATAATATAAATATAAATAATAAAATTAAATGTAAAATGAATTTGTACATGTCTTGACACAGTTTTTTTCTTCTTCTATAATATAATGATAACTAAGCCCTCATCTGATGAGTTCGGTTTCATCTTGTTCTTTGGTCCGGCTGCCGACCTGATTTGAAATCTCTCAATAACAACTCGTTATTATCCAATAGTTCGGAAATGGCTCATCTCTCTATATTATCGGAATTGTTGGAAATTAAAAAAAGTGTAAACAAATCATGCAGTCAATAAAAAAAGTGTAAACAAATCAAAATACTTTATTATCCCTTAAAAGTTAATACGATACTTTAAATAACATGTAATTGAAAAATTAATAATAATTAAACGAAATAAAAATAATTGGAATACATGCTTCCTAATGAAGGTAATAAGCTGCTTCAAATGTGGCTCTAACTTAATGTGTCATTTAATTCTACCGAAATTTCGGCAGAATTTTCTCTATAATATTGCTTACCTTCTTGTAAAAAGAAAGTCTTTTACACTTCTAAAATCATACATTCATTCACCATATTCTAAATCAAACTCCAACACAAGTTTTTCCATCTTGCGGTACATAAACCAATCACACACACACACACACACACACACACACACACACACACACACACACACACACACACACATATATATATATATATATATATATATATTTATATTACAATTTAAAAAAAAAATCTTATAATTTCACTTACAATCTAATACAACTCGTAGGCTTACATATATATTTATATATTTAAAACTGACCTGGTATTCAATACTCAACTCAGGCATACTAGTGAGTTTCAAAACATAGACTATAATTTTTATATGGGAATTCATGTCCTAGGTTCCAAGTGTCGTAAACTGTGAGCTGAAAGGTTTATTGTCGGCATGAGAACTTTTGATTGTGTCATAGGGGCTTGCTTTTGTTTTTAACTTTTCTTGTGCTTGGTTAAAAAAAAAAAAAACTAACATGTTAAATTGATAATCCCTCGTTTCCGCGAAAATCATATATATATATATATATATATATATATATATATATATATATATTACTATATAATGTATTTAGTAAGCTTTGGTCAATAAAAGTCTTATATTATGAGTGTAATCAAAATACTAATAAGAGCAATTAGTGGAAAGCCATCTACTTCAGCAATGAAAACTGAGAATTACTTCAATTTTAAGATTGAATTTCTAATCTAAGACAAGAAATGCAAATTTTTAAAGGCTGCAGACAATGAGCATGTGAAATATATCTTAAATATATGTATAAGCAGCAGTACAAGCAATTGCTCTAGATGAGCTATCATTTTTTGAAACAAAATCACAGTACAGAACTACATAACAGAAGAAGAAGAAGCTAAGCTAGAAAGAAACACAAATTCAGAAGTGGTACCTGTTTAAAAGAGTAAAGCCTAAAACAGAACAAGAAAATTGAGTCTAGTGGCTTGTGTGGCTAAAAAAGAAAGAAAAATGTGGAATCAGTAAATCAAATATATCAGTACCATGAAATGAAGTCAATGAAATGAAGAATTGAAATTAAAAAAAAATGAAGAACTAGAAGAAGAAGATTCACAACTCAGAAGCATCGACTTAAAGAAAAAATAATAATAGATAAAAGAAAATTGAAATCAATGAAATGAAGAATTGAAGATGAAAAATCAGAGCCTTTCGCCAATTGAAGTCGCAACCGTACAGTCTACGATAGCTCCGACGATTGGAGGGAGGCAGGCGTCGACTACTAGGCGGCTGCAGTGGAAAGTGATGAGAAAAAATACGGTTAGGGAAAAATGAGGACTGAAGAGTGAAGATCGATGAAATGCGAGGGAACAAAACAAGACACAACATTTTTACCTTACCTCTCAAGACACAACATATTTACCTTACTTCGCAGATCTGGCGCACTGTGAGAGAGGGCAGAGTAGGCGGCCAGATCTGGCGCGCGGCGAGAGGGAAAGGGAGGCCGAGGTATATATATATACACACACACACACACACACACACACGCACTCATATTTAGTTACTTATTTAGCTATAATTAAATATATATAATTTTGTAGATTCCAAAAAAACAATTCGGGTCATTTGGGTCAAAATTGACATTTGGTAAATTTTTAGCCTATCGAATTACTATTTACAACATCGAAAATTTTTGGGATATTACATATCTACCGTAGTACTATTCACAACTCAAAAATTGTTAGGGTGTTACAATATATACATACATATACCAACGTAGCGAAAGTAGCAAAATAGAAAAACTTAGGAAATTCGATAAAAATCTGGAATAATTCTTAAATTTTCAAAAAATAACAAAGCTAACCTATAATTTAATTAATTTATTTGTATAATTATTTATTTGTCGGGACATTGCAATATATATATACATATATTAATTTATGCATTTTAATTTAATCATTTAGTCAAAGTTATTAATTCAAAACCCAAAAATAGTATCAACATATATCCCTTAATAAATTTCTTTATTAATATTAATTTCAGTTCACCCATCTAATATTTTTATTAAATTTTTAAATAATTGAATAATAACAAATTTTTTTATAAACAAATTAAAAAATTTTTTATAGACAAATTAAAAATAAAAATAAAAATTGTTTTAGACAAATTAAAATTCATGTGTAAAGCAAAAATATTAAAAATAATTAATAACTATAAGTATGTATGCATACTTTTATTAATATTATAATCAATTTTACATACGAAATAGCGACGGATTATTCCGTTGTTAAAGTATCACTTTAATTTCAAAAACTTATTTTCGTATTTAAAAAATTTGAAAAATTTTTAGCGACAAAAATATCTGTTGCTATTCCGTCGCTAATTCAAGTTGTTTAGAAACAACAAATTTAGTCGCTAAATCCATCGCAAACAAAGTGCTAAAATTGCCTCCAAATTTAGTGACTGATATTGCCATCGCTATTTTAGCGACGGATTTTTTAGTAGCAAAAAATAGCAACAGCTTTTTTAGTCACTAAATTAGTCGCAAAAATGTGCCATAAATTGCCGCCAAAATTTAGCGACTGTTTCATTTTTTAGTCGCTAAATTAGTCGCAAAAAAGAAAAAATGGATTTTCACGACCAATTTTTAAAACGGTTGCTAATCTGTCGTGAATTAGCGACGAAAATATTGTTGTTGCTAATTTTAGTTTTTTTTTTTTTATAGTGATACAACAAGTACACGTCGTGTATACACATAATAAACAGCAAGTACACATCAAATATACACAGTATACAGTAAGTACACGTCAAGTATACACATAATATAGAGCAAGTATACATATAATACATAATAAGTACACGTTAGGTATACACACAATATACAACAAATATATACACACAATATACATCAAGTACATGTCAAGTATACACATAATAAACAACAAGTACACGTTAAGTATACATACAATATACAACAAGTATACACAGTATACAACAGGTACACGTCAAATATACACACATTATAAAACAAATATACACATAGTATATGGCAAGTACATATCACTTACACACAGTATACAACAAAAAAACGTCAAGTATATAATTGGATCAATAGATCCTCACAAATTAATTAAAAAAAGAGTATGCTATTATGTTAGATGCAAATATATGTGTGTATATATATATATATATATATATATATATATATATATATGTTTTATAAGACAATATTAACAATGACTTATTGTCCATGAATGAAAGCATTATAAATGAAGAAACTAATGATTATAAATTTATAATATAACTACAGAAAGAGAAATCTATCTACACACTTGCATTCAATGCATATTTTTTGATCACCATCGATCTATAATTACATTTTCAAGTCCATTAAAATTTAATGAGAATGGTCAACTATTTTATTAACGAGCTTGCCATTTTTTAAGCTGTAAGGCAGCTTTTGGTCAAAAAGGCTTATTTCATGTTCAGTTCATGAACAATAATAAACGAAAAAATAATAACAACAACATTATTTTATTTATTTTATAACCATTTCATATATGTTAGTTTTACTCAATTAATTTGAATGGCTTGAGACATATAAATGAAATTGCTCATGAAATAAATCAATGATAAACTAGAATAAGAATAAAACTAACAGTAGTAGTAAATATCCACGTAAAGTAACCTAAGGTGTAATTAATGAGCTATAGCCACAAAAATGCATCTCCTCTTTATCTTCTGCTATTGTAACCTACGGTGTAATTAATGTCATCAATCTAGTGAAGGATTCTTTTAAATTCAATTACGTTCAACATCAGATATTGTATCCATTTCACAGCTTCAATCACATAAATTCCATGCCCTAAATCACCCCTTCCAATGAAAATGGTATAACATAAACTAAATCGTAATCAAGTTGTCTGTACTTTATATTTTAGATCGTATGATTTTCTTTTACTAGCATTTTGATATATGACATGAAAATGGTATAATATAAACTATTAATAGAAAATGATCTTTTAAAAAATTATTTTGTATTGAGCATGGCTATATTAAATTTTATAATTATTTTAAGGTAATTTTTTGATTCTATACAAAGGTTTTGACTCTGTTCAAACTGCAGAGCATTATTTTTAGAAAATTACACAACATAGCATGCTCAATAAAGCTAATAGTAATATTAAATAACCCCATATTCAAAAAACTGATTAGATGGACTAATTACAATGAATAATTATTATGTTTATGCTCCTAAACACTCTTCCAAATTCAAATTACAGTAATGTATAACCAGGCATGAGTCACATTCATTGCCTCCTGCATCTTTGAAAAGCTCCAAAAAAAAAGTAAGAAAAAGAAAAAAGTATTCCATCATCTGGTTAGGACGTATCACTACTTTAAAGGCCTATTTAATTCAATTTTAATTTTTTAAAGCTGATATTATGAGAGTTTTAATTGATTACAAACGAAATTAATCTATTTCCAATTTTTGTACTTATTTTCTCTAAACTAAATGCTCCCATTTTGTGAGAGTAGACGTAAACTAAATTCTCCCCTTTTGTGAAAGTAGTTTTAGTGCTGTAAATTTGAAGAACTATTCTAGAAATAGGGCCATTGAAGATTGAATCCCCATTGCCCTTTCTCCAACCTAACTTCTAAATGTTGTGGCCCCAGCTAGGATGATAATAGTGGCATTTAGACATATAGGAAGTACACAAATAGTATATACTTGAACGCACAATATACATAAAGTACACTCACTGTATATATAAAGTACAAGAACAATATATAACAAATACACACAATATATTGAAAGTACACCTACAGTATATATCAAGTACACACAGTATACATCATATAGATGTATCAGAGGCAATTCAGCCAACATAGCTTCCAAACTTAATGTTTCTTTTTAATTTAACTAAATATCTTAATTAAGTTCTTTTTATTTCTAAATACACAATTAATCACATCAATTAGGCAAACTAACATAAATCCTAAAATTTTAAGATCAAACATAATGTATGTACAAGTAGTAATTAACAATTTACACTTTATAAAATCAAACCACACATGCCAAACATCATATTTAGTCCTTAATTATTTATTTATAACATCAATTTCGAAAATTTCCAATTTTTCATTAAAAATCCTAAATTGCATAACACATAAATGTAGAGAAAAATAAAATTACATGAACACATACCAAAATTGATGTCAATATTTTAAATTCGGTTCAAATCGCTAAGGTCAGTATTCTGCCTCGTCGGTTGCCAGTCGCCGGAGCTTCCCCGACGTGGAACTGAGAGCACCTGAAGGAAGCTGACACCACCAGGGTCTCGATGGAGGTTGTCACGTGCCTTATAGCTCCGTGGTTTAGCTGCAATCGCCGTCGAAAGATCGTAGGTTCCTTGGCTTCGATCTCCTCGTCGGGTGGGCATGATCGGTGGGTATCAGCAGGTGTGCCTCGACCTCAGGAGCTTGGTGGTGTGGCTCGTCGCCGGATCTGGCCGAAGAATGGAGGAAAGCATTTGGTTTTGAAGAGAGAGATCCCCAAACCGAAAACGCGGTGGTTGCGATGAGTGGGACAGCGACGATGAAGGGAAGGCATTGGGTTGTCGCCGGTGCTGGTGAGCAAGAAGTCGGAGGCCGCCGGCCTCTCCTTCTCTCTCTCTCCATGTAAAGTGAGAAAGAGGAATGAAAATATTTTTAGTTTGTTATTATATAAAGTGATATTTTTGCAAGAAAAATTTTGTATAAATGAAATTATGATTTTAAAATGTTGTATATTTGAAATGTTGTGAGAAGGATATTTTTTTTGTTTTTTTTATTCTTTTTTTTTGTGTATAATTATGTAAAAAGCCCAAAGAATTAAAGAAAATGATAAGGGGGAGCAGATTATCATCAGGCCCACTAAGCTTGACCCAAGCTATCATTCAGTAGTGGGTAAAGAGACCGTAAGAGATGGTCCAAGTTCTCATATCTCTATGGAACTTGATCAAGAGCCCACGACCAAAAAAGTTCTCATTTCCTCTCTGACAATCCTGATTGTAAGACCTCCGGATTCAGAGGAAGTTATGTTGGTCGATGAGGAAGATGAGGACATGAAAGGTAGCAAAGATGCAGAAGAAGTGGGCTCTAATTGGGAAACGAACAAGGAGCCCTTGGATTCTTACCTCAGGGATTAGTTTGCACTTTGTTTCCTCAACCTCCTTATTTTTATGTTGATAATTTCTTGAAAGCTGATAAAGCCCTTTTTACCAGATCGATTAAACTCCTCAAACAACGATACAAGCCGAACATCTTGGTTTTGGTGGAACTAAGAATTAGTGTTGAAAAAGCTTATCTTTGTATTAGCAGAATGTGTTTTTCATCATTCCCACCGTTTTGAGGTGTCAGGCTTTTCGGGGGGCATCTGGTTGCTTTGGGATGATTGGTTTGAAATTGATATCTTGCTCAATAATAGTCAGTTTATGCATATGGCCATCAAGAAGAACAACCAGTTAATCACTTATTTTACAGCAATTTAAGGTCACCACACCTCGTCCCAGAAGAGGAAACTCCAGAAAAATTTGGAACTCATCAACCAGGGGACTTCGGATTCCTGGCTGCTCATGGGGGATTTCAATTCTTTGATGCATGCTTCCAAGAAACAAGATGGCTCACCTAACAGAACAGGTATCTGCCAGCTTTTTCTGAATTGATTTCATGAGTCTGATCTTGTTGAACTAGGCTTTAAAGGGCCCAATTTCACTTGGAAAAGAGGGACTTTCCAAGAGAGACTTGATAGGGGTCTGGGAAGCAAACAGGTTGTTCTCGGCTTCCCTAATGCAGCTACTTACCATCTCCCTATATTACATTTGAATCATAGACCCCTGCTCTTGAAACTTGTAGTGTGAACCCGTTGAACCATAGTAGACCCTTTAGATTCCCAGCAGCATTGCGAACTCACGATTTCTTTTAGACTATTATGAACCAGAGTTGGCTTTTCCAAGGCAATTTTATGGGCACTATCAAAAACATGACTAAGAGACTCAAATCTTGGAAGCAGAACATTTTTGGGAATGTTTTCCAGCAAAAAAAAGGCTATCTTGGCTTGTTTGGATCGTACATAATTATATAAGCTTGGGGGGGGGGGGTGGGGGGGTGTTGTGGGTCAAGAACTCCTTGCCATTGCTGGTGACTAATTCTTCCAAATAGAGACTAATATTTAGCTGGCAATCCTATTATTCCATAATTTGCGGTGTTTTAATCTTAATCCAATCATCCTAACAAATTTCATTAGGATTCGATCAGTTATGTTTGTTGAATTAAGATTTAACATATATTTCATTTGATGAGATCATCTTTGGCTACATTGGTTGGAGCTTTTAAATGCTTTCTTTGAGAAAAGCGAGTTACACAAAAACAAAATCACAGACAGAGAGAAGAAAAGAAGAAATCATCTAAAAATTTAACGAAATTCGGGCAAAATATTTACATATTCAGTTAAGAGTATAGAGTATTTTTTTGATTATGAAATCGAGATGAATAGTACACCAGATACAAAAAATACAATCCTATAAAATCTCCAAAATATTTTCCAAACTAACTACGACAAAATGAAGATGGACATCGTAAAAAAATACATAACAAGTCCATATACCAACACATATTTCCATTTTTCTAACAATTTGGCAAAATTCAAAACAAAGTATTAACACTCTCCCAAACATGTACTTGATTTAAAAATATATTATATTTTTCTTTAAAAAAAATCATATTTCACTTGTTCTATTGCTCAAATAAAATGTCTCAAGATTTTATTTTATTTTTTTTCGAATTTGTATCTTTAATCTTACAAACGGTTTGATAATTAAGCTAGAATTCAAAACATAAAAGTCACTTCCAAGTGAATTCTCATATTTAGAGTGTCAAAATTTAAACAAGAGGTGGCAAATTGGGCAGCTTGGGCTAGTTTGAGTTGAATCATTAATGGGCGGGCCATAAATGAACAAAAAAATATGGGTCATAAATGGGTCAAATGCCCTAATGGGTTGGAATGGGCTAAAAATTTAACAAAATTTTTTAATGAAAATAATTCTCAATATAATAACGAGATATAAAAATGACAATCAATATTGGATTAAATGAGTCGGGTAATGGCCCAAACGGGTCTAAATAAGTCATGGCCCAAATAGGTCAGATGGAGACCAAATAAGCCGATATGTGGGTCGACCCATTTGACCAAATTGTTTAATAAAAAATAATTTTCGATATAATAACGGATAATAAAATAACTATTATAAAAATATTGGCCTGAATGAAATATGAATTATAAATGGTTCAGATGCTCAAATGGGCGGGTTGGATCGACCTATGGGCTAAAAATTTGATCAACTTTTTTAATAAAAATAGTTTTCGATACAATAATGGGATACAAAACAGACTTTCAATATTGGCCTATATGGATCAAGTGATGGTCCAAAGTGGCCAAAATGGGTTGGGTTGCCCAAATGGGTCGGATGGAGGTTCAAATAGTCCGATATGTGAATCGATCCATTTTTCTAATGAAAAATAAGTCTCGATACAATAATAGATACTATAATAACTACTATAAAAATATTAGCTAAAAAGAATCAGGTAGCCCAAATGAGTCGTATAGAAGCCCAAACGGGCTAAAATATAGGTCGACCCATTTAACCAATGTTTTTAATAAAAAATAATTATCAATACAATCATGGATACTAAATGACTATTATAAAAAATATTGGTCCAAATAGATCGCATAGAAATCCAAATGGACGGAGACGTAGATTGACCCACTTTTTTAACGAAAAATAGTTATCTTTTGACTTTTCGTTCATGTTTTCCTTTTTGCATCTTAATTTTAAAATTAATACTCATTTTCAACTTTTTAACACAGTAAGTTTTATCATTAATTCAATTAAAATTTAATAATTATTTACGTGTGACAATTGTGTGTAACATTATTTTGATTCCGGCCTCTACGATGCTTTGCTTACAAAGATCATCTATATAAACATTGCAAGTATAAACATGAGGGATCAAGCCAAACAAAAGGAATTCATCTAATACCTCATCGGCTTTAGCATAAAACCCATTTGCAATAACTCCCTTTAAAACCATGGTATAGCAAGCAATATCAGGCTTGATTCCATCGAATTTCATCCGATTCAAAACATCCAAAGAATTAACCAATAAAAACAATTGAGAAAATTAATTGATTGATTTACCAACATATAATGCAGTATCTAAGGAGAATAGACTAACAAAATCTCCATTGTCATGGTCATCATAAGACCCAATAGAACAAAGAATTTAACCTATGTACATCATTATAGGAATATAAACGAAACTTTTAAATAACCTATTCGATGTTTCTCATCATAATCCTTGCCACGTTGAAAATAATCAGCACTATAACTTGATGGGATGCTAAATTCTGATTTTGACCAACCCATCAATCGTTTCTCTTGTAGAAGTTTTTTAGCAGCCTCTGTTTCCTCAATATTTCTGAATTTGTATCTGCAACCATCAATGCAATTACTAGGCAGTCAATAATGTTCTAAGTGCAT
Source organism: Excoecaria cochinchinensis (assembly GCA_947683425.1). NCBI lineage: Eukaryota > Viridiplantae > Streptophyta > Magnoliopsida > Malpighiales > Euphorbiaceae > Excoecaria > Excoecaria cochinchinensis. The sequence continues at coordinate 17,630,254 of CANTUQ010000013.1, forward strand.
TATAATATTCATATAATCATGCTCCCAAAGTCATACATAAACAGACTATTTAGCTTCAGTCTTGATACTACAGACTATTTAGTTCCCAGCTTTCACTCTATAATTATGCCCTTTACGCAATATCAAACAAAAAAGCAACAGATAGTGGCATTAATTAAAGTTAACAACTGCCACAATTTCTGATCTCACTTCTCTAACAAATAATGCAATTAAACTGTAACTAAGAGAGCATATTAGAATTAAATTCCTGATTTATTTGAACCAAAACTAATTGCACACAACATATATCGAATGGACCAAACCTAGAAAAAAAATAAAAAAGAAATAACAAACAGCAAACAAAATTAAACGTAACAGAGAATACAAGACTTATAATGTATTAAGGATAATAACAAAAGATCAGATACTAAGTACCTAACCTTTCTTTGTTCGACCAGCAAATATTTAAAATATCATCCAATGTATGAGTTCTAATAACAAAACGCAAACGATTTGTTTTTTCTTTTGTTAAGCAAGGACAAAACTAAGATGCATTTAAAATATTCTTTTGTTAACTAAGGAGAAAACTAACATACTTTCAGAAAATAATTTTTAATTGAATTTTTGGTGTTGCTTTTCCTAATATATTTCTTTTTATATCCAAGCATTTTACTGAAACATATTACAGTTAACTACAAAGATCTCTAGCCTTCATACTCCTGTAATGACTCAATTTTTTATAGGAAATTGAATGACTTAAGCCATAATAAAACCCAGCTGGCTAGCCCAAAATGCTTCAGCAGGACACATTCTAATTATCCCTTGAACTCCTAACATTTACAAAAAAAATACGAATCACCAGCAATGGCCCATTGAGTGGAATAAGCACAGGATATGAAATTCTGCACTGACTAGAGAAGACATTAAAGAATGTTCCAACTAAGGCTTAAACTCAATCTAGATCAAAAACACAGTATTTGCTCCTTCATATTGCTTTTACTTGAGTCGACAGCAGACATATTAATTGTCTTAAATGTATAATTCTTTGAGATACACGAAAGTACAAATTGAATAGAAAACACAATTTCAAAGGATTTTCTTGCTGAAACTAGGGGTGTTCAAACATGGATTGGATGGGTTACGATCGGTTTTCCATCCAACACATCTAAAATTTTAAATGGAGTGAACCCAACCCAACCCAGCTGGATTATAACTTAAACTTTTTATTTTGCATTGGCTGGGTTATCATTGGATTACATGGATTATGTTAATCTTATATGATTTATTATAAATATATAAATTTTATATTATCTATATTTATATTTTTTTAAGTATAAAACATTAATTTCATTCTTGTAAATATTTTTTTAAATAATGCATGCATATTTTATTTTTTTAAAAAAATAAAAAAATGAATTATGTCCTAAAATTTAATTTCATTGCAACAAAATATAATTTAATATTATTTAATTCTATCATTTTTTTTAATATTAAAAATTATCAAACTTTTAACAGTTTTAAGTTCATTGCACCAAAATTTAATTTAATAATATTTAATTATCATTGTTTTAATATTAAAAATTATCAAAGTACATAAAAATTCTTAAACTGTGAAATACATATAGAAAAAATGAAAAAGAAAATACATATAGAAAAAACATTAAGTACAAAATTAAGTAAAATTAGCATATGGTAATATATCTTCCGCTTGGCTTCGACATTCAATATATATTCCCTTTTACATCTGTCAAAATTAAGTATAAAATTAAGTACAATTAACCAATAGAATTAAATTTTTTAACTTTTTAACTTTTGCTTCTCCTCCGAATACAACTTCAAACAATCTCTAGCAACAGTTATGCGAGAAGGAATTACAACCCTAGGTCGTAAATAGTCAGAATATTCCTTAAATCATTCTCCTTCTACGATGCTAAATGGTAACTCATCAACCATTATCATTTTTGCAAGTTTCACTCTCATTTGCTTAACACAAAAAATTTGATGTTCTTCATCTCTAGACTCCTCTGTACTCTTTTGTTTTTTGTTAAGCTTATAAGGGTACTCCAAACACTTATGGGTTAGATGAGCCCAAAGGGTTAGATGAGCCCAAAGAGTACTAGTACCATGCGTAGGGTCACACGCATAATTCTTACAACAATAGTTACAAATAGCTCTAATATTATCTGCATTCTCTACTATAGTAAAATGATCCCATATTTTTTTAGAAGTTCGTTTGCGATGGGGTTTCTTACTACTACAATCCTCAATTTGAGTAGCTTCTGAAGTGAAGGGCAATGAAGAATTAGAACTAGGAGCTTCCATCTGATATTAACAATTATGGAATATAAAAGAAAACCAAAAATTAGAGGATGCATAGAAACTATAGAAGAAGCAGACTACCTCAAGGATCTAAGCTTCATTGCAAACTAACACATACCACATTCTTAAGTAACAGCAACAACAAAAATCCATCACAAAAAACAGAGCTATAAGAATTAAGTTTCTTTCCTAATAAATTAAGCAGATTTTTTTTTCCTCCCTAGTTCATAATAAATTAAATTTTAAATTTTACAATTAAAAACTCCAAGGATCCAGAATTCACTTCAAGTGCCAGCATATGAAGCAACCTGAATTCTAATTTGTCAATCTAAGCAAATCCACACACCTTACTTTGAAGGACCTCGAGATGTCTATCTTCAATATCTGTCGCAAATTTCAGGTTAATCTGCTTCAATTTTTGCATCTAGGCTACAAAAGACAAGAGACACACAGCCAGAAAATTATTTATCTATAGAAAAATATAGCATACAAATATCATAATTCATCAGTTGCTAATAAGGAAGAGTGGAAGACCACCAATTTCCCCATCAAAAATTGTTATTATTATTATTAACACTAGCAAGACTGAATTATAAATTATTATTTTTCCAGAGTTTCGTTTTACTTTTGCTCTGTGTGTATGCGTCTATCAGCTCTTTTGGGTTTTTTCTTATCGTGTTATTCCAGCCAACCTTCTTCTCAATTATAAAACTCTGCTTCTTTATGCTAATGTGCTGCTTCACTATAACAATCAGTGAAACGATTTGGGAAAAAGAAAATAGCACGTCTCTACTACGTAATTAATCTGTAATCTTCTTAATTAGTAATTACTCTCATCAAAACAAATTAATATAACCATCACCATAGTTAATACTTAATACTCCTTTGGTTTAGCTTCAAATTACGTTTCTATGAAATTTATTTTTGTTGGGAATGAAGAGGCAGAAAATGAGGAAGAACATAAACTACATTTCTCATGGTAAGTATTAAAAGAAAAGCAAATATTAAGAAATCAAGTGAGAAGAAAACCCAATTCAGAAAGAAGAAGAGGACGAAGAAATAGTAGTCAAGGGTTGAAAACTTTTGAGAAAGGAAAACAGAGAATCAAGTAGGAAATTCTACCTTTCCCTTCACCGTGGCATGTGACTAGAACAACCACCAGAATGTCGCCGGACTGTGTATCGTGAGATGGAGGAATCGGAGGCTAGAAACTTCTCTTCCCTGGTGAGTGGTGAGTGGTGATGTCGTTTAATGTTGCTTCTGCCTTCAAGAATTTAGGGCTTTGATTTATTATATCTGTAGAAGGGAAAAAAATGCTTGGCCCAATATGGATTAATATATTGTATGGGTTAATTGGTTGGGTTATATAATAACCCATAATACATACAAATATTTTTAAGTTTTAAAATGGATTACATGGGTTATAATAACCCAATAAAATTGTTAAAAAAATGGATTAGACGGATTGGACGGGTTACACCATTTTTGAACACCCCTAGCTGAAACTAATCTTTATCCAACAATGCAAACAAAATCTTACAGGATAATAGGACTAGTAGCTTGTTGGCGACAGAGGCTTGAACAGCGGTAGGCCGAGGCTGGAGGCCGGCGACGAGTGGACGGTGGAGAGGGAGAGAGGCAAAGGGTAGGGAAGACTCGATGAAGATTGCCACCATTCACGCCACTGATTTACACATTTTATAATTTATATAATATGGTCAAATAAAATTTTATATTTTTTGTAAAATATTCAAATAATTCAATAACATCGGTTTAATGTCTCCCCCTGTGAGGTCCAATAAGTACTGATCACATTTTCTATTGGGCTTAATGTCATAGGGTTTTCTTTTTTAATTAATCTAAGAATCTCTCTTGTTTCTTTTCTTTATATATTTAATTGTTGTTTAAAAATTTTTTAGGATCAATTTCACTTACGGTTACTCAACTTATCACTTATCGCATAAAAGTAACCGACTTTTTTTTTCTGACTTAAATGTCACTGAACTTCTAACATTTTTGCAAAAAAGTCATATAAACCGGAATTCGGCTAGAACCCTTGCCGGATTGATGACATGGCATATGACACGTGGCGACAAATAGTCGGTACATGAACTTTTTGCAAAAATGTTAGAAATTCATTGACATTTAAGTTGGTAAAAAAAGTTGGTTATTTTTGCGCGAGAAATGATAAGTTGAGTGACTGTGAGTGAAATTGAACCAAATGTAGCATTTGTTGGAGATACTGTTAAATGACATGTAGTTTTTGACATGGCATGTCATGTCATCAATCTGGTAAGGGTTCTTACCGTATTCCAGTCTACATGACTTTTTTGTAAAAATGTTAAAAATTCAGTGACATTTAAGTCGGAAAAAAAAAGTCGATTACTTTTACGCAATAAGTGATAAGTTGAGTAACCGTGAATGAAATTGACCCGAATTTTTTAATATTCAAAAGTTCAAAATAGCAATGCTTATTAAAATGTTATCATTGGCTAGAGCATGATGTAAGTGCTAATATCTTTTATAGGGAAATGGGGTGAGGAGATTGTTGAGATGTTATCTTAAAGACCAATATCCAATACAAAATTTTGAATTAATTGTAATTATAAAATAAAAGTTTCATCTTTGATTTTTGGACCAATGGATGAAAAGTAAAATTTTTATTGAATATTTAGTTAACATGCGCATGTGTAGTGCACACCTGAACGGGTTTTTTTTTAGTTTGGTGTGAAAATAGGAAAAAATAGGCATAGTGGTGCTACAGGAAAAGTATTTGGGAAATTGGTGTGCCGGAAAACGTCACTCATGTTTGCCGTTTTTCGAAATGGCGGGGCCCATGAGGGGAGAGGTGATTTTGCCAGAAACGGCAAATATTTGTGCCGTTTTCTGGCAAATTATTTTTTTTTTTTGTCTCCTTTGGAAAACGGCGTCGTTTGGCTTCGTTGCGCCTGGGGGGGGGGGGGGGGGGCAGATTATGAAGACAGAAAACGGCACTTTGTAGTGCCGTTTTCTGCCCTGCTGGGGCCGGTCAGAAAACGGCAATATTTATTGCCGTTTTCTGCCTGGCCCAGTCAGAAAACGGCAATATTTATTGCCGTTTTCTGATAGGGAACACTATTCCCACGCGGCTGCAGCGCACGGGAAATACTGTGCGCTGCAGCCATAACAGACCCGTGTCCTCTGCCATACACGGGTCTGACCGGGAAAAAAGAAAATTAATTAATTTTTTTTTTTTGCCTATAAGAAGCTATCTGTGGTTTGCATACATACGTTTACAAGCTTGAAGAACAAAGGTAAGTTTCTTATTTCGTTGCATAAGTTATTTTGCTATTTGTAAAAAGTTTTTGAAAGTGTTGTGAAGTTTAATATTTCATGAAATTAGTAATCGATAATATTAGAGCTGTGAAATAAAAATTTCGTTGTTAGGTAAACTGTAATAAAAGAATATTATTTTATTCTATTATTTGAGCATTAGAATATTATTGTATAATAGTGAGGTAAAAATAATATGTAATTTCAATGGTCGAAATAAAAAATATTAATACACTAATGTAATGATTTTGACTAACATAAACTTATTTATGAAATTGCAAGCGGGTGATATTGAGAAATACTATTTTGTTCGGTATTTTGCAGTTAAGTATTTGGTTATTTGTAATATTATATAATATTATAGTTGTGAGATAACATTTTAATTGTTAGGTAAAATGGCATGAAAATATTAGTATTTAATATATTGTTATTTTAATATGTTTGGTTGAGGTTGATATAAATATTTCAATAAGTTTTTGATGCTGAAGTAGAAAATATTATAACGTTATTATTATTAATTTGACTAATATAAATTTATTTTTCAAAATGCAGGAGGTTTTGATTGGAAAAATTAATTTTTAATCAACATTCTGAAGGTAAGATTTCGTTGATTATTATTTTAAAAAAATAAAGTCATTGCTGAAAAATATAATAAACGTATAATATAGGTTCGTGGAATAGGTTAAGTAATTTTTCGACACAATATCGCCGAAAATGAATTTGGAAAACCTATAATATAACAATGTAAAAATATAAGAATGTTAAATAATGCAGCATAATAAAATTGCAATGTGAGTTTATTAATGTGAATTTGATATTATAGATGGTGCAATTGGTCTTAGCCCCAAGAGCCATGATGAGTGATTTGGCCAAAGCAATAGTAAAGCGAAAATGGGATGATTTGTATTGCAGCCGAATTGAGAATGGAATGACAATGGGGGAGTATTTTGTAAGAATGAATAAAAAATTGCAGGATATTATAATGCATGGTTATCCAATGACGGAAGCAAAAAAAGTTGAGGCCATCTGGATGACGATACTAATAATTTTTTTGCCACCAATTATGAGAATTTGGAATATTGATGAAGTGACAGAGTATGAGGAGGTTGTTGCTATATTTCTGAATAATGTTTACACAATTAGCGAAGAAGAATTTTTAAAAGTTAGGGATACAATGCCAGTACCCCAAAGAACTTATTGTAGGTGGCATAATTATAACTTATGGCCTGAACACTATGTGCATTAGATCGTTAGTTAGGGGAGAAATGTAATCGTTGTTTGTTTTGTAATATTAATTATGTATTAAGAACGGTGTGACTTATAAAATAGTTATGTTAAATATTTTTGCGAATGTTAATATCTATTAATATTTTATTTTTGTTGTAATAATATACAAAATGTGTTACGAAAGAAAATAGTAATGTTCATAATCAATATATATATGCATGACTAAAAAACGATATGCATTTTTAGTTAGAAAATGTAAGTTATTATTGCGAATGGTAATATGTATATATATATATTTTTTATACTTTATTACATGTAATGTAATCTATATTGGAAAATGATATAATATTGGAAAATGGTATAATATAATAGTGGGGTGGTGTACGAATTTGAGTAATTTTTAGTTTTCAATATGGAAAAACAAAATTTGCATGCACTTAATTTACAAGAAGTGAATGATGGTGCAATTAATATAGGTTAGGACATGGATCGATACGTTGGAGCTGCACGAATTAATCCGGGCCCTATTAATAGGGAACTGCTGACCCTTCAAGGGAGACACCGATCAGATGCAATTTGGAACAATTCGGTAATTATTTTATTATAATTTTAACGTAGAGATTAATATCGAAGTTGTTTGTTATCAGGACCTTACGGACTGACTTGTTGTTTGAATGATGCAGGCTGAGAGAGATTTGTTGAGGACCCGAAGGTGTAGTGTAGATGAGCACTACACGTCTATTGACCATAGAATTTTACCTTATATCAGGGCAGCTGGTCTGGAAGGGGTTGCTAATATAGGAGTGGTGTCTTTAGATTGGAATTTAATAACGTCCCTTGTTGAGCGATGGCGACCGGAGACTCACACATTTCATCTGACATGTGGTGAGACCACCATTACCCTTCAGGATGTGGGAATATTGACGGGATTACCAATAGACGGCGAACCTATGACCGGTCGAACAAATTTGGATTGGCAAACTCTTTGTTATCAACTTTTGGGAGCAGTTCCGGGCGAACATGATATGCGCGGAGGTAAAGTTAAATTGACCTGGTTGGATGCAACCTTTAATGAGCTTCCCAGCAATGCAACTCCGGAAGTTGTAAGACAGCATGCGCGTGCGTGGATGTTAAGATGTTTTGGCGGCATGCTATTTGCTTCGCAAAATGCTTCACTTGTGCACTTAATGTTCCTACCACTTTTAGCGGAGTTAGATAATGTTGGCCAATACAGTTGGGGGTCAGCTTGTCTTGCATGGCTTTATCGAGATCTCTGTAGAGCAACGCGGCCCGATGCGAAGGGAGTTTCAGGATATCTTCAGCTCCTACAGATGTGGGCGTGGGAGAGGCTCCCCCAATTTCGACCGGACCACGTGGCACCATATCGGACAGAAACGGGCATGCCTTATGGTGTCAGGTATATGCATGAACTAGAAAACATTTTAATTGACTTGAAAACATGATTAATTGTTAATAATTGCGATTTATGCATTATGTTGACGTAGGCATGCACAGCACGTTGAACCGCGCAACATCCATGTGCACCGGAGGGAAACAAATACGTATCGAGAAATTTTAGATACGCAGTCAATAGAACAGGTTCATATCGAAATATGTGTCTGGTTCCGTTTATTACATTTAAGAATGTAATATATTAATTATCTTTTTGAATTTGTGTTTGTGACAGTTTGAGTGGGAGCCATATGCAAATGTCATTCAATTGCTCCCGGAATTTTGTAGAAGGAGCCAGTGCTGTTGGATGTCTGCTGTACCACTAATATGCTTCAACATCATTGAGTGGCACCATCCGGATAGAGTAATGAGACAGTTTGGTTTTGACCAACCCATTCTAGCTCCACCGATGGTGCAAGATAATTTACATTCTATAGATTTGCGTGGACAAATTGAGTTGAACTGGGCTTTACAGTTTGCCGTATTCATTAATGAGTGGATGAACCGACATAATCGTATTTGTATTGGCCAAGGGCCGAGGCGGCATTTATGCCATCGATCTGAGTACATGCAGTGGTACGTACAAAGAACTAGACGATGGATCACTCCAATAGGCGCATCCCGAGCCGCAGCCGTAAGTATTTTCTCTTAATGATTACGTATTTTCAGTGTGACATATTTTTGTTTTTTAACATAAATACTGACAATTCTTTTGTTTAACGTTTAATTGTACATCACGTAACATATATTCAGGCGGATGGCCTTGAACGACTTGTTCATGAGCAAGGTGATGATGTACCGGGTCGCGGGTTAATGGCTAGCATACTTGGCGCAATTGGCCACGAATCTAGATTGGAAACTGATTATCAAAGGCAGCCGGCACCAAGTACAATAAATATTCCACCTTTGGAAACCGAGTTTCATGACTTTCGTACTCAACGATGTCAAAGAGGGATGGCGGACAGGCGGTCGGCTGTTCAGGAGCGGTATAACAACCCAAACGTCCCACCTATTCCACCTCCAATGTCGTGGCCTTTCAATGAGATTCAATGTCCGAATGAACATTCGACGCCACCATTTCCAACCATAACATCATATGAAGTTGGTTCAACTAGTTTTGATATTGCTGATGTAGGTGGTTCAAGTCAGAACATTGCAAACTTTCCCATGTCCTCAGATGTATTTCAGACACCCATGGACTACCGTGTTCCGGCGTTTGGAGATGCTCCTCAGTCATCGCACGACGAGCAGAATCAACAAATATTCCAAAGTCTTTTTGGCGGATTTGAAGTAACGAATATGCAACGCAGTGAAGGCAACGCACCAGCATTCACACAATTCTACCGTGATGTACTTAGCGGTGATTCTAGCTCCAGTGGGGTACCATCCGATCAGTACTTGCCGTCGGATCAACCTACAGACTCGGACGAGGCAGGACGTTAAGGCAATGAGGACCCCGCCGTACAAGAACAGCGGCGTAGGTTTCCCCCCAGACATCGAAGGCCAACTAGATGCGGGACAGGATCACATCTTTTACCATAAATGCTAATGTACTACTGTGTCGTTGAAATTTGTTGTCCACGTGTTACCGTAATTAGTTGATTTGTTTTTATAATTATTTTGTTCGTGATTAATCTTAAGTTAGGCCCTATATTATCAACACACATGAGCATACAATAACAATTATTCTCAAACAACGCCAAATTTATACATAACGAAATTAAAGCACATAGTACAATACATATTGCCAATACATACAAAGTAAATAACTCAAGGATATCTTGACGTATACTCCGAAGGACCAGCCACATTTGGGCATGTATTTCTGTTATGACCTTCATTCCGACATAACGTGCATCGATTAGGCCGACTACGGTCTCTCCTATCCATTTCGTTTCTATATCTTGCTGTTCGTGGTCTGCCCTTTTTACGTAACAGCTCCGGGTTTGGAATTACCGTCGGACCAACATAGGGCTCCCAATAATCACGGTGTGCCAGAGGTTGGAATAAAGACTGGTAACAACTCAATGCCTCTGACAGCTTGTAACATTTGTCGACATATGTCCACATGTCAACTCTTACATGCATGCACGCTGCGATTGCATGTGAGCAGGGCATTTTTGTCCCCTGAAACTTACCGCATTCGCAAGTTCTGCAATCCAAATTAACTGAGTGCGAGTTATTCCCTTTCCGCCGGCTCTGTTGATTTCTTGTCCTGATTACAAAAATACCAACACGTCTGTCGAAACTTTGAACTCTATGACTTGTAGCCTTTTGAGCGCGTCTGTTCATCTCCTCCACACATCTTGCAGTGTACCTATTACCCGCAGCCATCTGGGCACGATACATTGTCCTTCTGTCATCGAAATATTTGACCAGTCGTGCAAATACGTGATCAACCACACTACAAACTGGCATCATCCGTACGCCCTTCAACGCACTGTTAACACTTTCCGCAATATTAGTGGTGGCATTTCCATATCTGTGCCCATTATCATGCGATAATGTCCACTTTTCCAAATTATTTTGCATGGCCCAATTGTATGAGTCATCATCGAGTTCCTTTATCTTGGCCATTATTTTGAAAAATTTTCTCCGCTGAAATTTGCTAGCTGCAATTTTTAAAATAAAAATAAATATAAACATTCTTATGAATTTTGAATAGTATACTTGCATATGAATACTATACTTTCGACGTACCTGCTGAATACAACATGTCCTTGATTTTGGGGTTACGGTGTGCGCTATTGTAGTTGGACACGAAATGTCGTAGACAATAACGATGAAATGCGAAAGGCTCCTTCCACCCGCTAGTTTCATCACGAAATAATGACATAATGCCGGCATGGCGATCGAAAATTACTGTTATCCCAGAATGTTTTGTGACATTACGTCTGATGCATGTCATGAACCACGACCAGCTAGATTTATTTTCGCCCTCAACAACTGCAAATGCTGTCGGGAATAGAAAATTATTACCGTCAATAGAACTGGCAATCAGAAGGGTTTGGTGAAACTTCCCCGTCATGAACGTCCCGTCTATTAGCAACACCGGCTTGCAATGTGGCAGCCCATCAATGCATGGCTTAAAAGTCCAAAATAGTCTTCTGAATTGCGTACAATTTTGTTGCACACATTCATCAATAACAAATTCATAGCAGAATCCGGGATTGTACCTTTCCATTGCTTTCAGATAAACTGGCAACTTACCGTATGAGTCCTCGTATTTGCCAAAAATTTCTTCCAGCGCCTTTGTCTTCGCATACCAAGCCTTGCTGTACGATACTTCATAGTTGAACCGGCTCATCATGTCGGCCATTATAACACTAACTTTCAGATCGGGGGCTGCGCTTACCATCTCCATGATACAGTCACAAATTAGCTGCGTGTCTAACTGTTTGTGCTGCTGAGAAACCATTGATGATGTGCAGCTGTGTGATGACTTGTACACACTGATTATCCAGTAGTCACATGTCCTCTTCTTCATGGCACGTAACCTCCACTGACAGCCCGTTTCATCCGCTCTTGAGCAGCAAACCACCCAAAATGATGGCTTCGATTCCACAACTTTGTAAGAAACATTGTTCAAAATTGACCATTTCTTCACACATGCCTTGACTTCATCTTTTGAAGTGAACATCAAGCCTTCGCAAAATTCAGATACACCGTCCCACCTCCCCATTGGTAAATCATTCGACGTTTGAATCTCCGCTTCCGCGAAATTTGCGTTTGTATGGTGCACTGATGGAAATTGAAATCTTGACATGTCATCCACAACATATCTGACATCGTTAATATTCATATTCTGTATTTCTTCTGAAACATGGGTTGGGCAACCTGTGCTGACTTGGCCAACTGCTCTAATACCGGTTTCTTCAAAAGCATCATTCAAGTCAATCTCCTGGTCGTCCTCCTCCGGATCAACATTGGGCGAAATGTACCCATTTTCAGTATCAGCTATGTCACTACTTGCACCGTCTCTACATTCAGCCCTTGAACTGGACCCAATATTAAGTTCATTCTGCGCTCTAAACTCTCTTATTGGCCCTCTAAACTCTCTTATTGGACTTGCTTCTATCGTCTCCAAATCATCATTCACTTCCCTCTGTGCAAGCTCCTCACACTGTACACCAAAGACGGTCCCACTACCGCACCCAACATTGACCTCTTCATTACATACATTTCTCTCACCCCCGGTTGTAGTTGGATCTCCATCAGTACCCCTATTCATGTTATCAAATCCACTAGCCACATTCTGTTCATCCCCAATCAGGATTTTTTCGGTTTCAATAATTAACTCCGCCACCGTATATCCAGGAAATAGTACAAAATTTTCATATATTTGATCTATGTCGTCGTCGTCCGTAACATCCATAAGTGCCCAAGAATACGAGCCCTGACTGTTTACAGGACACTTATATATTACTCTATTAACCCTCAAATCAACAGATAGATCCAATTTCACTGAAATTTTATGAATAAGTTCCTGAAATGTCGGTTTATTTCTAAGTTTCATTCGCCTCGACCGTCCTGATGAGCTTGATGTATCATACTGATAACCTGCCGTACCCCATATTGACTGCCCCCCGATATGTAATATAAATATGGCTGGAATCGACATTTTCGTCCTCCTACATATAATTTTTTTATAGTTTTCAACTAATCAATAATTTTAACATCATCGAACTTTACATACTACCCACATGTTTTCATTTCCCTCTTAACTTAAATTATTCCTTGCAACAATTTTTATTTATTTTAAATCATCTAATAATTTTGTCACATTACTTTACACATATTCAAGATTATAAATTATTGCAACTAACTATACCATAATATATAATCGATATCTATCATATCCTATTCAAACATAATTTTTATCATACAAACAAATAAGATATAGAACTTGAGATATTAACCTGCTCAAATTGTGATTATAATTTAATACATGCTACTTAATGTAAGGCAACAAAATCAACGCTTTTATCCCCTAGCATTAAACATATTTGTAGTTAAAAAATCATTCAATTAACTAAACAATAATATATAATCGATAACTTTCATAATTCATTCACACAAAACTTATTTCATACAATAAAAACAATAACAAATTTACCTGTCCAAATTACGCTTGTGACTTCAATTCAGTTTTTCTTGCACCTACTATTAACACATTACAATAAAATTATTATGCATATACTCACATGATATTAACATTATTATTTTATACTTTATTTACATAATCATACCTTTTTTCTTTCTTTGACTGCAGCACCAGCGACTTCTCTATTTCAAGTATTAAGACTGAATGAAAATTATATAAGTAAATAAGCAATAGTTAATGGAAATGCTGAATAAAAGCAAGAGCAACGTTTAAACAATAGAAACCGAAGAGTAAAATATATCGAAAGGTGTAGGTTTATAAAGACATGAAAATTGAATTTGAAATAATTTTAAAATTTTTTAGACCCGTGAATTATTTTCACGGGTCTAATTCAGTGCAGAATACGGTAATTTAAAACGTCAGAAAATGTGTGGTGTGGAATGAATTGGGGTCAAAAAACGGTACCAAGAGGTGTCGTTCGCTGCACGTCGGAAAATGGCACGTAATTGTGTCGTTTTCTGACGTGAGAGTCAGAAAATGGCAAGATTACTTGCCGTTTTCTGACTCATATGTGATGTACATATTGCCAGAAAACGGCACCAATGTGTGCCGTTTTCTGGCAAATTTCTGCTTTTCCTGCGAGGGCCCACCATTTCGAAAAACGGCAAACATGAGTGACGTTTTCCGGCACACCAATTTCCCAAATACTTTTCCTGTAGCACCACTATGCCTATTTTTTCCTATTTTCACACCAAACTAAAAAAAAACCCCACCTGAACCGTCGAATCGCGTGTATTTATTTATTTTAACGATCTAAATACATATGCACCATATGTGCACACCGTTCCGTTCCATGTAAATAATATTCCACATTTATAATAAGCTAAATTTAAAATCCTAAAAAAGAAAATGCTATTGTAGTGTTTTGAAAATGATAATGTGTTAGGAAATTGTATGACCAAGCAATGAGTGACACTAAGGTCACATTTTGTGGATAAAATGCCGTTTCTCTATATAATAACCCACTCTTCCTTTCTAGGGAGTGAAACTCAAACTCCACCATTCCATCTACACTCGTAATTTTCATTATTAATGTCAACTGCTTTTTTTTTTCTTTTTCTTTTCCTTTTACTTTGTAAGGGTTAACTAATCCACAATATTATTTTTTAAAATCAGCTCATTAACATAATTTTTTTAAAATTAATATTTAAATTTAGTCCATTAAACAATCAATTAATTGCTAACCAGTTAACAATTAATTTTAGTTAATTAAACATTAACCATTGATTATCCATTAAAAATTTCAATACATATAATTATCCTATGAAGCATAGCATTGAAAAATATTCATCCATAATATAAAACATAATATCTAAGAAATTTAAACATAAAAGTACAAATCATAAATAAAAATACAAGTTATAAAAATTTCATGTCAATTTTACATAAATGTTCTAATTTATCACTCATCAATATTTATAAATTGATAATTTTTGGTGATACAAAGATGACTCTATAAAAAATTAAAAAACTTCAAATTAACATCAATAATATAAATATAAATAATAAAATTAAATGTAAAATGAATTTGTACATGTCTTGACACTGTTTTTTTTTTCTTCTATAATATAATGATAACTAAGCCCTCATCTGATGAGTTCGGTTTCATCTTGCTCTTTGGTCCGGTTGCCGACCTGAATTGAAATCTCTCAATAACAACTCGGTATTATCCAATAGTTCAGAAATGACTCATCTCTCTATATTATCGAAATTGTTGGAATCCAGCAACGACTTCCATCCCTTTACAACGCGTTTTCTTAATGATCAACCTTATCCAATCAGGGGTTAATCTTACCTGATCAGGAAAGGTCTTTATCTACTAAGAATCTTTGAGTTCAGCTCCATTTAGGACTCCCAGCTCTGAGTTCTACTTTGTTTAGGATTCCTAGCTCTAGCTCTATTGGGAATACCTATCCCACGCGGAAAAGGACTTCTTCTACAACACCAACTCCTAACTCTAGAAAAGGGCGAATCCAGGTTTGTTTTTCTTCTTGATTCCTTTCGAATTATCATACCCTCATTATCGTCAATCTTCCTGTCTTGATCGTCGGAGTATCCTTTAACAAAAACCCGTCGGAATTCTTTATTTTCATGTGACTTATCAGCTAGGCCGGAATCTTCAGTCATTATTTGGTGCGGTGAGCGTGGATATCTTCAGATTTCCATTGATCTCTTCCCTAAATTGGCCATGGTCGTCGCTGCTGCTCTAGCAAATCAACCCCCACCAATCCAACAACCACCAGCTTAACTAATAAACCAAGCACCACCCATTCCCGCTGTTCCTCCAACAAATCAACCCTTGCCAATTCAGCCACCACCAGCAGGTCATGCACTATCCATTCCTGTTGTTGCCCCAGCAAACCAGTCTCTGTTATATTAGCCAACCCGGTTCAGCTGTTTGGCCAAATAATTTAGCCATAACCGGTTCAGTATGAGCCAGCTCAATAACCCTTTTACCACCCACAAAATTTGGCTCCCCGGCCTGTCCCCATTCCAGCCATTCCTGGCTTTACCCCGCAAATGGCCTAAGCCTTTTTAGCTACTTTAACGCAATGGTTGCCCAGGCACCTGCCCTCAAGAACTTCCTCAAACACCTCCCCCTCCAACCCCCACACAGTCTTTTTCGCCAACTCCATTGGCTTACATACCTGTCCCACCAACTTTTACTCCCATAATAGCCCCGAGTTCTAATATAACCCTCACCTTTGATCAGTTCAAAAGGCTTTTTGAGAAAAGAATGAAAAAGTATCAGAATCGAAACACACTGCAGTATCAGAGTAACTTTAGTCACCTCTAGCTAGGGAGATTTTGGCTAGTTCATTCCTAAAAATCAGATTACTAAATCTGCCCAAGTACAATGGCAGTACGGATCCCCAAGCCCACCTGGATCAATTCCATCACATGATCTTGTCACACTTCGAAAGATGCTGTTATGTGTAAGATCTTCCTCAGACTCTAAAGTCCATCCAGATTTGGTTTCGAAACTTGTCGGAGCACTCTATTGTAGGTTTTGAGCAGTTCAGCCATATGTTCATTGCAAATTTTATGATAGCTATTCGACCCACGAAAGTATCAGCTAACCTCAACTTAGTTCGGCAAGATAGAGGGGAGACACTATGAGCTTACATAAAAAGATTCAACATTATAGCAATGGATATTCAGAATTTAATTTTGAAGTGGCTAATAATGCCCTGATACGCAATACCCGGTGCCAAGATTTTAGTGATTCGCCGAGTAAAAAAACTAGTAACTGACTTTACCGAGCTCATGTCCCGAGATCATTAACTACATAAGGATGGATGAGGCACGACGCCTCTGCAGTGGCTCCCAGTTTGAAGATACGAGTAGGGATTCATATATATCGGAGCATGAAGGGGTAATGGGAGAAATGACTCAAGAAGCCGAGGGTTGGGTGGCTCAAAGTTCCCACTTTCGAAGGCATTGCAGTGCTTTGGGAAAATCAAAAAGTGGCTCGGGAAATGTATGTTACTATGCTGAAAGAAGCAAATCAAGCTCTGCCGTTGGATTCCTTGGATGTTTTCACCAATGATGCTCGGGAGAGCAGAGCCATTGGATTCGTTGTCGGAGGTTGAGATAGAACCAGGCAAGGCAGTTAAGATTAGGTGAACAAAAAAGGGGAAGAAGTAGTGGCACTTATTGTAGTTTTGCAAGAATAGGCTAATGTGTTTGCTTGGCATCCTTCTGATATTAAAGGGATTTCTACTGATGTAATTGCCACTCACTAAAAATTAGATCGGATAATCCCATCAAACAGAAAAAGCACATCCATGCCCCGGAAAGGCAGATAACAATGATGAAGGAAATAGATACCAAGCTCGAAAATAGTTTTATCCGAGAGGTTCTATACCCGGACTGGTTGTCTAATGTTGTTCTAGTAAAAAAGCCAATGGGAAGTGGAGAATGTGCGTGGATTTCACAGACCTGAATAAGGCTTGCCCCAAAGACAGCTACCCATTGCCCAACATAGACCTCTTGGTCGATTTAACAGCGGGGTTTGAAGAATATGCTTTTCTGGATGCCTCGTCTGGTTACCATCAGATCCAATGAACCCGAAAGATGAGGAGGAAAACAGCATTCATTACTCACCAAGCTACGTACTGCTATAGAGTTATGCCTTTTGGGTTAAAAAATCTAGCGGCCACGTATCAAAGTTATTAATAAGCTGTTTATTGATCAGTTCGAGAGGAATAAGGAGGTATATATGGATGATATGATTGTAAAGAGCAAGAGTTCCAGTGACTTGCCCACCGAACTTACAGAAACTTTGTCTACTCTCAGAAAGTTTGGCTTGAAACTCAATCTAGAGAAAGTGCATTTGGGGTGCAGTCCAAAAGATTTATGGGTTTTATGATTTCAAAGAGAGGCATAGAGGCCAATCCGGCAAAGATTCAAGCCATTTTGGAGATGAAACCTCCGAAGTCCATCAGAGAAATACAAAAGCTTAATGGTAAGGTAATAGCCCTTGGCAGATTTATTTCTTGCTCACCTAAATGCTGTCTCCCATTTTACAGGGCACTTAAAAATCTAAAAATGTTTGAATGGACTCCGGACTGTCAGCAAGCTTTTGAAGAGTTTAAGCAATTTCTCGGCATGCCACCATTGTTGAGCAGACCCCAATTTGGTGAGGGTTCTGTACATGTACCTTGCAGTTTCTGTAACACCCCTCACCTATACGTAGGAAGCTTCATCCTTGGAGGAGGATGAAGGGTCCCAAT